>CM039468.1:29892025-30129475 GCA_022433065.1 Begonia loranthoides | reverse complement strand
GGAATTAGAGAAACGTTACCTTTCCCTTGTTAGGACTGTGAGACTGTTTACCCTAGGTGGCTAAAGCTGACACAGATATACTCTCTCGCCACGGATTCTTCCAATCTCCAGCTCAATGTATGAGTACGAACAAAATAAGTAAGAAAAGATTGGTCTGGGTGGCCCCCATTCCAAAACAAACTAAAGAGAGTCATAAGCATAATTGTATTAACCCATTTCCTTATTGACCGTAAGCTCATGTCCTCACTTGTGGTGTAGGTAATGAGGTGATTGTGCCAGGAGCAGCGGAGGAGACCATTCCCATGGAGCCTGCGGCGTAACTGGAGGAGACGTAAGTCGAGTAGTAGTACGACATCACGAGAAAGAAGGAGAAGTTGTTTTGTAAGGGTACTAACGTCAAACTTGATTTATAAACGTTAAATTACTATTTCAAAGCTTTCAGAGTACTCATTCAAGATATTATGTAGGTTACATTTCGGAAACTAAATCGTAGATTTTTAATTAATGTTTTTAAGTGATTCTTCAATTATGCGTCTGCTAAAGTTATAAATCATAGTTTTTTCCCTATTTAATTGGCTGTTTTAGCAAGTTGGTAATGATCGGATTTTTAGCACTATGATTTTTAAGGTTGAAAGGATTTTAGACAACGTTTTTGTCATTTTCGAAAGATTTAAGAACGGATCTTCAAAAGAAAAATTTTAACATATTTTAGGACAAGTTGAGAATCCAAGTCGTTACAAAAATGGGTTTTTGCTTTGCATGAATTTGTAGTTAACACTAGCGAATATTATTATGGGTTTTGTTTGGATGTTCTTTCTGTTTAGTTGTCCCTATAATTTAGGTACCTTGTTAATGAACTTATTTGTTTGAGATTGTCCCTGTAATAGTTTTCCTGAGTTGTCAATATTATGGGTAATGTAAAAATAACATGTTAATATAATTGACAAGGAAAAATAAGTAGGTTACCTTATGCGTCCAATAAAATAATGGATTAATAGCATGAACCCTAAAATAAAATGGGTAGTAAAAATTGTAGTGCAAGAGATATGTTAATTTTTATTATTTCCTCATATAAGTTGTTACTTTATAATTTTCTTCATTCATAGTTATGAATCATGTTAGTTCTATGTTTCGCTAGAAATAACATGTCTAGTGATATAATTGAAAGTGTGTTTAGTATGAAATTATAGTAGAAGTATAGTTATTGTTTTGTTAGTTGTCGTAATATCATTGTTGATATATGAACTGCTATGTGACATTCATATAGATATGTTCAAAGGATGTATGTCATGCATTTCATAGGCAAATAATAAAGATAATAATGGTGTTTTCTATGTGGGATCGGAGACTTAAGAAGTTGCTCACATGTAGAAAACAGCTCGTTGAGTGAAGAGGTTGCTCTTACTCAACGAGTGGTGAGTTTGGAAACTGAAGAGGTTTCTCTCACCAAAATAATAATGAATGTAAATGTAGGTGGGTCCCTTTTTACTGAGTTAGGAGATTGAAGAGGTTGCTCTCATGTAAAAGCGAATCCAAGTAGTGAGTTCGGAGACTGAAGAGGTTGCTCTCACTCAACTTACAAATATATCAGGCTTAATCATGTAGAGATGTCATAGAGGTTAAGGTTGGATTTCTTTTTATATTCCTTACTGAGCAATAGGCTCATTATTCCTCTTGTGATGTAGGTATGGATGGTGAGCCCATTAAAGTGAACATTGAAGGAGTGTGACGTGATGCAAGCTTGTGTTACCATGCACGAAACGACCTTGGGGGTTATGACACTAATGAATAAAAGTTGTTTTAAATAACATAAGATATTGTCATAGATTTTAAGTATTTCATTTATGTTATTCCCTTAAGACAAATTTATGTTTTATTCCGCGTAACGTACTCTGATGTCTTTTAATAAAGTATAATTAAATGGGATTTTTAAAACGTTCAAAATTTTACAAAAAATTCATAAATGGAAATGGGATGTTACAAGTTCCCATCCGACATTCCCCAAAGTGGTTATTCTTGCACTTTGGATGTTAATTCAACTGTTGAGTCCTCAAATTAGTTGGGTCAGTGTTTGTCACATTTATCGGGCATTTATCCTTCATCTGTTGCACTTCATAGTCTGAAGGTCTTTTTGTTCCTTTGTGTAACACCTTGATATTTTTAAGTTGGTTAATTATCTAGGTATTACCAAGGACGTTCTAGAGCGTTAAGACTAGGAGTATTTCCGTAACGTTTCCCCCATATATGTGATGTAATAAAGTGTTGGAGTTGTGAGGACATTGCATGGCGTATCTATATGTGTCATCTTATGACATGTATTTATGGGGGAAATGTTATGGAATAGAAGTTAAGTGGGAAAATAGTGAGAAAGGCTGTCCAGGACGTTTTTGGATGACTGGCGGACGACACTTTGGACGCGTTATATCATCCGCAAGTGCATTACGTTGCATCCCCGACGTTTGGGACGAGTCTAGGGATGCGAGATATCGTCCTAATTTCACTATGCTGTGAGGTTTCGGACGATGGTTACGGATGATGAGGACGAGAAGGACGGCGTCCGTATCAAATCTGTTCTAAATCTGGACAGTTTTGGACGATGGTTCAGACGATACTGCGGACGAGATATGTCGTCTGCAAATGTGTTGTGTACACTGGGAAGAGTTGGGATGAGACTCAGGACGTGATTTGGCGTCCTGAGTACATTATGTTGTAGTGTTGCGGACGAGGGTCCGAACGATGCGGAAGAGAGAAGTCGCATCTGCATCGACTCTGTACAAAACTGGAGATTTTCGGATGCCACGCGGAGGATGCGGACGAGTTGAAGTATTGTCCATTAGACTTTGTCCAATTTTAGGGACAATTCGGACGCTACGCGGACGAGTTAGAGTATCGTTCGATTTGCCTCTATCTGATTTTAGGACACTTTCGGACGATGGTGCGGATGCCATAATGCGTCCGAAACTCACTCGCGAACCGTACAGACAGGACGGGGACACATTCTCTTGTCCAAAGCCACATTTTAGCCTGCGATATTTGACCTTATGGACGACATGCGGACGAGACCTATGCATTCGCATATCGTCCGAAATAGCGCAGACCTATGAATAAAATACAAAGAAAATCAAAGGAAATCAAAGGAAAATCCTAGGAAACGACTCCCTCCAACCTAGACGACGAAAATTGCCCCTCTCTGAATAGCTGACCTTCTCCTCTTGCCTAGCCATAATGGTGTCCCTCCCCTTAGGCACTCATGGTGTCCCCTTCTTCCTGGTATATCCCCCTCCCTTGCCTTTCAGTTTTCATTTTTACGAGAAGCTCTCCTCCCCTACGTGAAACCTCTTTGTCTGTGAGTGGAGAGTTGAGTGTTATGAGTGGGTGAGTTAAAGAAGTGGTAAGTGAAAGAGTGAGCTAAGAGGAGTGAGCTACGTGAGTGGGAGCTTGGTGGTGAGCTGCTCCCTGTCCCGTGAACCGTGAGTGGAAGTTAGAGTGCTGTCCCTGGTTTAGTCTTCAAAATTGGTAAGGATTAAGGGTGTGTTGGCCATTGAGGCCCTACACCACAAGTATGGGTGTGTGAGTTTAGTGTTACTGTTTGTTGAATGCTTATTGCTAATCAATTGTTTACTGCTAGTTGTTAAGTAGGTTGTTTATCTTCCAATGCTTAGTGATAAATGCTTACTGGTAGTAGTTGAGCAGTTGTTGGGTAGACGATAATGATTCCTTCTGCATTTCCTTGACGATTTCCGTGAATGTTCTCTTGTTGTTTAACTTGTGAATTGTGAAGTGTGTTTTGTGAATTTCAGTTAAGCCCTGTGATATCTCCTTTCGTTAAAATACTCTGTTTAATTATCTGCCAAAGTGATACAAATGTATTGTTAGTAGTAATTGTTAGTAGCAATGAGAAATGAAAAAGGAGCGAGGGAAGATTAAAGAGTGAAATGAGAATTATCCACTATTTAACTACGTCATTATTGTTTAATTCTGCTGCTAGTATCATTGGTGCTTGTATGCTTAGCCTCCCACTTGTTGTTACTTAATTAGCATGAAATCAATTAGGGTAATTAATTAGCAAACTAATGAGCATGTTTAATTATTGATGGACTAACTAGCAAGCATGTTTTGGGCAATTTAATTAATCCCGTAATCTAAGCATGCAACTAACTAATGATGTAAATTATACATCTTTAGTAATTGAGCATGTTAATTAATCAGCCCTAAGCAACCCGCTAAAAGTAATTAACCGAGCATGTTAACTGATTAGAACCATCAACTAAAGTAATTGAGTAAACTTAAACTGAAGCATGCTAAGTAACTAAGAAAAAGCATGTTTAAACTGCCTAGAATAACTAAGTAGAATAAGCGCTTAGAATAATAAAGGTAGGAAGCATGTAAAATGACAAGGTAATTAATTAGGATAACTAATCAGAATAACCACCTAGAACAATAAATGTAGGAAGCACGTGAATGGGCTAGGAAATTACTGGAAGAACTAGTACATGAATTAATAGTGTTGTGTTAACTTAAGTCAAGCATGCTTTCCTTGTTTAGATTCATTGTCTATTGTCCTAATTAAGTGTTCAATTTAGGTTACTTGCCTTTGGTGTGCTATTCCATTTCAGTTATGTTGTTTCCATGAAACTGTTGTTTACTTTCTTTATGCGCTTTCAATTCCTGCAATTTAAATTACAGTTGCTTTCAATTATTTATATTCGCACTTCAATTATTATGAATGTTATGTTGGGAAGCATCATGCATCATGTTAGGTTGAGAATGTATGTTCACGCATCATGTTAATAGAAAACCTAGGAAGTGCCACCTTGGTGGTGGTACGCCAGCATGCATAAGTGAGGAAAAATGTTAAGAAAAAGTAAAGAAGAAGAAGGGAGTTGGGGGCGGATGGGTAGACGGGTCTAGTCTACAATCTAGCTGAAGCCCCTCCCGTACCGGGTACGAGAGTTCTATATTGTAAGTAGGAGACTAGGTCTGACCAGCTATACCATTCCATATAGGTCCTCCAATCTCCAGTTCGAAGTACGAGTAACGAACGAACAACTTAAAGTAAAGTAATAAAATGGTAAATGGCTAATGAAAGGATTGGTTTGGGAGGCCCCCATTCCAAGATGGACTAAAGAGTGACATTCACGTGCATTAAACCCTTTTTCCTTACTAAGCCTTCGGGCTTACAGTTGCTTGTGGTGTAGATGTAGGTACTAGTACGCTATGAGGAATGCACGGACTAGGAATAGCGAAAGATGATAATTAGACAATAAAGGCAGCGGATGATGGATTTGCACGACCAAGGGAAATTCGTGGCTGGCCAAGCATAAGGAGGGTAAAGGATAGTCAGTTGAGATTTAACTAAGTTTTCTAAATTGTAATTAAAGAGTGTTTAATTTTTGATTAACGCAGTATTTCAATTTTTTAGTATTTCTTTCTAAAATTATTTAATTACGCTTCCACACGTTGTTTCAAACCGAGTTTAAAGAAAGGTTTGGTAGCGACCTAGTTTAGTGTCGCGCTCTGATACGTTTTGTTTTAGAAAGGAAAATTTCAAAATTTCACGTATTTTAAAGGATTTACAAAAATCCTGGTCATTACAGTTGGTATCAGAGCAGAAGTTTTAAAAAACGATTTCGTGGACTGCTCTGATCGTTTTTAAAACAAAGTTTGTAGCTCGCTTGTTTTGTTTTATTGTATTTTAAAAGAGCTTTGATACAGTTACTGAGTAAAAAGATTTTGTAAAAGTTAGTATAAGTAAAGTAAAGATAGCCTGCCTGCCAGCACGAGCCTCGACGTGGAAATCCTTCATCGCTGTAAGTATACTTCCTAACGCTTTATTAACGAATGATTTCCTTACTTATTGATTGAAATTGCATTGCTAGGATACGACATGGATAGGAGAGCAAGAAGTGAGGGTGAGAAGGTTAGGCAACTGCTGAGTTACATGGAGGAGCAATTTTAGCTCATCGAGTCTCTGATAGGGGGATTTAGGGAGTTCAATAATAAGTACGTGGACAACATGCTGAAACGGCCACATGTAGAGGAAGGTGAAACAAGTGTTAGGCAAGGAAAGAGGCCTTCACAAGAAAAGGAGATAAGAGAGGATGAGATGAAACGCTTTCGGTTAGACACTTGCGAGGAGATTGAGATTAGGAGGGAGCTGTGCAAGTGGTGTGCCAAGGTTCATTTCGGTCCTTGCCTGGCGGGGTTGGGAAAGTGTTACCTGTGCAAGAGGACTGGATATGTTGCTCAGTTGTGCCCTAATCATGCGGTGGATTAGAGGAAAGAGTCCTTTGACTTGCATAGTGGGGATTGGAGTTAGTGGTCTTGGTAATGATAATTATTTTGTGTCATAGTTTGATGGGTACCCTTCTATCTTTTCGATATAGAATGCTAGTGGGTGTACCAATGTTTTGTGCATGATGTAAATTCAGACTCGTACTCGTAATATGATTAATGAAATGAATGATGATATACTATAACTGTTTGGGATTTGATGTATAGCTTTGGGGGAGTATAAACAGGGGAGGCTCTGCCCAAATTTTTTTTTTTCGGAAATAAGTGAAAGGACAATCCCAAACGAGGTTGAATCAACTAGCTAGATAACCAAAGTCGCCCGAGTAGCGAGCGCGAATTTGACCCGCTAGATAGTAATCGTAAGCACCTAGGTTACAACGAATTAGACAAAAGATAGCATGTTTATTTGCTAAAAAAATGTAGTTAATTGTTAATCAATTGAACATGTTAACCAAGTTAGTTAATTTAAGCATGTAAACAATTTAATTAGACTAAAGCATGCTAATTAGACATAAATACGTTAATCAACTTAAGCACGCAATTAATCAAAGCATGTGATTTATTACTTAAGCATATCAATTAGCTAAGCATGTTAATTAACTAGCATGTTAACTTAGCTAGGTCCAACATGTTTAAATGTTAATCAATTAGAATTCTAATTGTAACTATTGTAAGAACATGTTAATTAACTAGGGAAATTAACTAACTAGAGTAATTAACCAGGCTTAAGTATGTTAACGTAGCTGGAGTAACTAAGAGCATGTTAATTAACTTGATTAGAAAATTAGACTTGAGCAAGTTAATTAATCCAATTAATTAACTAATCATTAAATAACTAATTCTAACATGTTAACTTGTTGTTCAATTAACAACTAATTACTTGAACATTTTAATTAAATAACTTATCTTTAATTTCTAGTTAGCATGATATTAGCAACATGCCTGTTAGTTAACTACTACTCGAGAAATTCACAAGCATGTTGATTTACTAGTGATCTTGAACATGTAACCTTATCTAGGATAACTCATTAGAACAACAATGGTAATCTATGTTGGAGCATGCATATTAACTAGGATAACCAATTAGAATAATGATCAAAATTCTGTTTGAGCATGTTATATAAATAACTAGACAAACATGTTAATTATCAACTTGTGCATAATTAAATTAACTAGTTGAGCATGTTTAATTAACTTGATTAATCACTGATTGTAATGCCCTGTCAATTTAAAACTATTTTTCTCGTGAAAAATTACATCATAAAAATTTTCCCTTTTATTTATTCATTGTTTGAAACCCATTTTTAGAAGAAACGTGAAATTAGAATAAATATTTACGGAATAATAATGGAAATTAACAAGTAGTTTCCAAATGTTCTTAACAAAAATCCCAAAGTCCCTATAACAAGTTTAAATGTTCAAAACACTAATAATAGAATTTACCAAAATACCCCTCACTCAAAATACCAACAACTTCCAAAATACGTGATTCGCACCCAGTAGGTCGAATCGGCCAACAACATGAGGGATCATCTTGGAACGCCTCTTCTTCCACTGGTACAAATTCTTCGTTATCATAAACACCTACACTACGAGGAAAACAATGAGCCTAACGCCCAACAAGAATCAGAATAATAAATGCAATGCATATAATGCATGTTCATACGATGTATTACAGAGGAGATCCGTATCTCATCTGTTATTTGGGACAATGGATAAGTCAATTGCTCTTGTAGCTTAACCTATGCTTCCTACGGGGAAACACGCCAATAGGGGTGTCACTACGAGCCATACCCAGTCGTTTTGTTGAAGACATTGGGGATTTCAGTACAAGAGAATCGAGAATCTTATGATTCTCGTAGCTTAACCTATGCTTTCGTGCCCCCTAAGTGGGGGTAGGCACTCCAATAGGAGTGTCACCATGACAACCATTCCCAATCCTCCCGAACCCCAACATGACTATTTAAGTATATTTTAGGATGACATACGATATGTAAACAATTCATATGCCCTAGGATGATGCATGAATGTCATAAATAAAACAGAGAATAACACACAAGGGGAGCATAGACATTCCAATACAATTTACAATTAAAAGTCCATTCCAGGCTGTCACAACTATTTCCATTTTTATTCACTTTAGCTAACCATTAAAAACAAGGAAAAATAGGCACAGATCAACTCAAGGGTAACTCCAACCTAGCAATTTCTTTAGCTATACCATTTAATATCCTTATTAAATCCTAAGAATCTAGTTATTAGGCATATTCGAAGTTCATGGATAGCAATTTCGAGCATATGGACAGCCTTTATTATTTCGATCTACCATACCTAGTCACAACTCATAGGAAACAGTCATAGATAAAAGAATCTCTCAGCAAACTATGAATTCATTGCAAAATAAGACAGTCCAGTTTGTGATCACAACTTCATTTCTTTGTTACTAGTAAGTCTAGTTAATGTTTCTATCAATAGAGGCAGCAATTCACATCAATATAGTGGGAATAATCTCTTAAGTGTACAACCTATGCTTCATAAAATTTCTTAACCGAATGGAATATGACAACCCTTGAATTTCCAGATGAACAAGTATGGGATATAGTAATTTCAATAGTAGAGTCCTAACATAACAACTACAACTCCAATCTTAGGCATCAACATTGGTTTGATATCACAAGGCAGAGATTAACAATCCATAAATTTCAACAACAATCCAAACAAAACCGCTAATGTAGGGCCATCATGGCCAACAAAAATTCTAATCCTTACCTCAAGTTTCTAGCAGCAGTTAACCACCAACAGTAGCTAAAATAGTAGCACAATTTTCAATAGTTAGCAACAATGTATGTATATATACACACTATCTTTCCAAACTTTCAACGATTTCCTAAGGAGATATAGCATTTGGATTAATTGTTCATCCACAATTATATCTAAACCAGGAATCCATATCCCACAATTTAAATAATAAGCCATACCTTCACAATGGACAATTTCGTACAATAAGACCTTCAGAGCAACATACTCATTTCCTTCACAGAATTTACCAACTCCAACACCCAAAGCACACTCCAACCTTTCATTTACATCCTGCCCATAGGAACACAGGGGAGGGACTTACCTCATACAGACGATGGGGAGAGGAAAGCAGCTGCAGGGATAAGCTGCAGCAGAGGATAACATTTCTTTAGAGAGGGGACTGCCAATCTCTCCATCCAAGAGAAGTTGGTCCATATAGGAAGTGCCATGTGGAAAGCTCTCCAAGCTGCAGGGGAGAGGTTGGGCGTGGCAGGGGTAGAGTGGAGGAGGAGATTTGGTTGATTTCTGCAAGAAATTGGAAGAGAGAGATGATTTTTAAAGTGGGATTCTTGGAATTTCCCGACATTGTGGACGAGTCGAGTCATCCGCAGTACTCGTCCGTATCGTCTGAAAGTCAATTTGGGACGAGAAAATGCGTCCTCAGCCTTTGTCTGTATCGTCCGCAGGTGCCTTGCGGACGTGACATGACGTCCGCATGTATCATCCGCATCGTTCGAAAGTGTCCAGAATTTAGGATAGATTCATTCGAACGCCATTCTTCCTCATCCGCAGTGTCCGCTATAGTCCGAATTGTCCCAGAGTTGTACATATTTAATCGAACGCTACCCTGTGTCTTCCGCAGTACCCGTCGGCGTCCGCAACTCAACACTTATGAATTTTTCCTAAGTTTTTCACATTTAGGTCATCTTCAAACATTAACCCTGTACTTTTCAAGCACCACTTACGTTCACCGTTGCATAATTTGATGTAATATTAGTATATTAAGATTATCCAGAATTATTACATTATCAAAAAGGGAAATACAATTTCGGGGTATTACACTGATGCATGTAAATTAGGTAGAGTGAATTAACTAGTAATTAACCTAAACGTGAGCATGTAATTAATGAGGATAACATTAGCATGCTAGTCTTTCCATTGATTATAGTCTGTATGTTAATCCTTTACCATAGTTTTCTTTAATATAATTATATTGTCTTTTGTTATAATTTCCTTTCCCATGCTTTACCTTACTAGAGAGTAGAATGATAAAGAAGATGAAAAGAGAATGAATTAAATGTGAATGAGTTAAGGGTCTCAAGGGTCTTATTTATTGTGTGAATATATGTCTTATAATTCCTTTGTTATTGTCTTCTTGGTGTTGCTTATAACTGCTTATGATTACTTGTCCTTAGCATGTTATTATTTACTAAACTCGAGCATGTTAATGAGTTAGAATAACTAAATAGAGAATAATAATTGCAATCTTTCTTTGAGAATGTTTAACTAACTATTCAAGCATGTGTAAAGGTTTAGAGCAAGTAAATTATTTAGGATAGTAAACTAGATTATAAATTGTAGTGTGTTAAATTAATTAAGAATAAAATCATGATTAATCAACTAGAATAAGAAATTATGAATTTACAAGCATGTTTCTATTATTTATTGTCTAAATGTATGTTTCCATTCAAAGTAGTAATTGTGAGCATGTTTAGTTTAATCGTACTAAGTGCTTGAGCATGTTTAGGTTAGTTTATATTAATGAGCATGTTTAGTTTATTGTTTATTCGCTATTTAAATTCGATACTATACTTGTTTTCTGTTATGCACCACTCAATTATGGTTGCTTACTTCTTTGTTGTCAGTTATTTAATTATGTTTGCTTACTTCCCTTATATGCGCTTTTAATTTCTGCTACGTTATTAAATTGTTATATTGAATGTTATGTCATCATGCATTATGCTAGTTAGAGGATGTGTTGTCATGCATCATGATAATAGAAACCAATAGGGAGTACCACCTTGGTGGCAGTACTCACACATGCATGAGTGAGGATAAATGTAGCAAATGAGGAAAAACGTTAAAATGATAAAGGTTTCTGTGGTTTGGTAGCTTAGCCCGGCACAGGGACAAAAGAAAACGATGAAAACAGAAGTTGGGGGGCAGATGGGTAGCAGATCTAGTCTGTGGCTAGGCGAAGCCCCCTACCTTGACGGGAATGGGGACTTAGTTGCAAGTAAAGGGTTAGGTCCGACCAACTATTCCATCCCCTAAGACCCATCCAATCTCCAGATCGATGTACGAGTAACGAATGAACCAACTAAGGTAAAGGAAATAACGGAACGAATGACGTAATGAAATAATTGGTTTGGGTGGCCCCAATTCTAATGGGACTAAAGAGAGGCATATCATATTGTATTAAACCCTTTTCCTTACTAAGCCTTTGGGCATACAGTTACTTGTGGTGTAGGTGTAGGTACTGGTATACGAAAACGATGAACAGATTATAAAAAGGAGAGATGAGGATTTGCACGAGCGAGATTGGGACTGGCCAGGCTAGAGAGAGAAGAGAAAACAGTTGTAATAAATTGTATTTAATTGTTAGAAATCCATTTCTCAAACGCAGTATTTAATTGTTTAGTCCTTTCATTTAATGATTTAAGCTTCCGCAACGTTTTAAACAAATGATTTTGTAACGCTTCCGCACTTTATTAATTGGATTTTCATAACGAGTTTAACACAAGGTTAGTAGCTATCTAATTTAGCGTCGCACTCAGATTTGTTTTAAAAGAGATTTCAATGGTATAACAAAAGTTCAGATTTTTACGCATTTTAAAGGATTTACGAAAAATCGGGTTGTTACAGTTGGTATCAGAGCAAATTTGTTTTGCTTTATTGCATTTTAAAACTGAGCTCTCATACATTTTGCTGAGTAAACATTTTTTTTAAAAGTCAAACTAAGTAAAGTAGCCTGCCTGCCTGCCAGTACAAGCCTCGACATGGAAATACTTCATCGACTATAAGTATAGTTCCTAATACCTTACTAATTTAGGATTCCTTATTCTATTTTGATAAATGAATTATTATAAATAATCTGTACGGACTAGTGGACTAGTGGACTAAGTAGACTTGGCGACTAAGTAATTTGTATTTTGGATGTTAACTTTGATATAAGTGAATTTTCTGGAATTGCGATTTTGGATTTTGGATGAATGAATGAACTATTTTGGAACTGTTTAGAATTTTTATGCAGGATTTATAGCTTTGGGGGAGTGTAAAAACAGGAGAGACTCTACCCAAATTTTTGGAGATAAGGAAAGGGGAAATAAGTGGAAAAGAAACTCCTGCATAAACTGGATCAACTAGATTGTTAACCATAGTTGTCTAGGTTACAACGAATTAGATAAATGATGGATTAGTTTCAAAAAAAAAATTTAATTAAGGACTAAGCCGAAGTAGAAGAATAGGATTCGACTAGTCAAGTTATTACGCACTTAATATTGACCTTTGGGGGATAATTAAGCGAATAAGGTTTGGATCTTATGGAGGATAGTTGGAAGAGGAGCCTGCTGGATCTTGGGTTAAGCTGATTTCCTACATAGATTAGATTTGAGAAGCTTTGGACAAGTCTAGTCTATTGGTGTGACCAACTTGGTTTAGCGGCGAATTCCGACATAGTGAAGGTACTCCATATCTATCAGTGGGACATGGATTAAGTATTTGAATGGGGATTAATTCGAATGGATAATAGAACTTATGTTGAACTTGGATTATGTTCTCCATCTCGGTTCGAATTCAATCAAGGTAACCAAGGAAGTGACTGCAGAACTGCACGGTAAGGGCAGAGGCCATCGGTCAAACTTCTCTAGGAACGAGTAACAGCAATCGTAATAGAAACTGCAACTTAAACGGAAACGAAAACAGAAACAGAGACGGAAATAGAAACGGAAACAGAAACAGAAACAAAAACTACAGCCGAAACAGAAACCAAAACTGAGACGGAAACAGAAACAGAAACTAAAACATAAATGGAAACAGAAATGGAAACCAAAATGAAAACAGATACAGAAACGAAAACGGAAACAAAGTTTCCAGAATTACATTTCTGGAAACAGAAACAGAAACAGAAATAGATACAGAAACGAAAATGGAAACAGAAACAGAAACGGAAACAGATACAAAAATAGAGATAGAAACAGATAAGGAAATGGAGACAATAATAGGAATAGAAACGGGAACAGATACCAAAACAAATACGAAAAAAGGAACAAATACAAAAACAGAAACTGAAACTAAAACAGGAATGGTTATAGATACAAAAGGAGAAGCAACACTGAATGCGTCTAACTCAGCCATGGAGCGGTATAGTTCATAACTCGAAAAAGCTTTGATGGATGGATTTTATGGTGGAATGCACGTTTGAGAATGCTTTAGTCGTGGAGTGAGAGAGAAAAGTATAAGTGCTAGGTCTCAATTCAGAAATTGCGAAGGATGTGAAGGGTAGAATCGTATAGGAAAGGTTAGTTCGACGTCAAGTGGTGAGTCTAATGGCGGTAGGAAGATTGAGGAGACTCTTCCTTGGTGTTGAATCACTTGGCAATCAGCAGAAAAATTTGATGTGGAACATCAAATTAAGGAGAAAAAATGCTGTAGATTCAGGAGTTGAGCGACAACAGTGGAATGTTTACTGGATTGAGGCGATAATTAGATATAAGAAAGTTGCCATTTTTCTATTGGTGTTGAAGAATAGTTGTGATTGGGATAGTTCTTCTCAGGAATTGATGTAATCAGAGTGCCGCAACAGAAGTGTGGTGAGTAAGTACGAGAGTTGAATCGACTTTTTGGTGTCAAGAGACATGGTTGGATTAAGTCAAGCGGGTGATTTTTGGTATGAAGGGTATGAAGAGAGTAGTTAGTCTAGATAAAATGAAGTATTAGGACCACTAGAGGGACTACATCATCAAATGGGGTAGTAAGAAGAGATTTGATGCGTAGGTTAGCGATAGTGAGAGTATTACGTTAGGGAAATTTTGACGACGAAATTTATATAAGGAGGGAGGAATGTAATACCCCGACTTTTTATGTCAAAACTTAATAAAGATTATTGGAAAGAAATTGGGGATTTTTGGATTTATTCGATAATTATCAGGGTATTACCAAAGATGTATTCATACAATTATAAATTATGGAAATTTATTGGATAATAATTGAGGATTAAATCAGAATGAGTATATAATTGGATATCAAGTGAAAGATTGAATTAAAGGAAATTAGAATGGAGATATATGGATTCAACCGGTTTGGTTTGGCTCGGCCCAATTATGTGGTTCATTTTTTAGTCAAATGAACAAGGATAAAATGAGATTGATTGGATTTGTTGGAATTGAGGATTTTGTAAACAAATAAATTGGGATTAAGAGGTAAGAGAATAATTAATTAAAGAATTAATGAGAGATTATATTAAATTGGAAAGAAAAATAAAAAGGTAATGAAATTGAAGGGAGGTTCATGGTGTGAGCCAGTTGTCCTATCACCAGTTCGGTCCGATTGTGGGAGTTAAAGGGAAATGAGATTTTGAATTGGCCTTCTGCCATTCACAAAAATGAAGGAGAAAGGGGGAGGGAGACGAAGGATAGAGAGAGAGACGATGAGAGACTAAGGGTGAGCCTAGAGGCGAATGACCGGCAACAAAAGGAACGGTGATGGCGAAGGCTTGGATGACGACGTCTAGCCACGCAGCTGCTAGTGAAGCAGAGAGGAAAGTCACTGGAGGCTAGGGCTCAGAATCTGAGTTTTGTCGGTGACAATTTCCAACTTCGAGCGAGGTGTAGTTGAGGTAAGTGGATAGTTTTATGCTCTCCTTCTTCGTGTTCTGTTGGCCAGCCTTGATGGTTGGTGATGTGAGGGACGTCAGGCTGGCGATTTCATGAGGGAACTATCGGGAGATGGGGGTTCATGCTTGACAGACCAAAGGCCTGGCTCTAGCTTAGTGTCGGGTTCAAACTGGCTCATCGAGGATTGCCCTTGCGCTAGAACCGACAGCGAGGACATGTAGGGGAACGAAGGGAGACAGAGTAGGGCATAGCTCGGGTGTGCTGGTCCCGCGTGCTGTGCGGCATGCGGAGTGCAACACTATGCCTTCTAGAATGGTAGAGTGTTTGTTGGCTGGAGAGTTTAGCTATGTAAAGAGGAGGAGGCGGCAGAGAGGGAAGTGCCTTGGACGAGCTAAACCAAGGGACCAAATGGGGAGAAAGAGCTGAGTGAGCTCTCTGGTGTGCTGGAGAAGTGAGATAGAGATAACAAAAGAAGATAAGTGGTAATGGAGGAGGAGCTTTTGAAGTGTTTTCTGGTAAGCTCATTCCTTCTCTTTAATGGTTTTTATAGATTCTGGAAGGATGATTTGTTGGTGGAATGGCTCTCTGTTGTGTTCGGCTGGTATATACATATGGTGTGCATATGATTTATGCCTCTGATTTGTGATTTTTCTGAGAGCTGTAATGATGGGATTTGTTTCATTTCTAATGTTGTGTTCATTAACCCTGTGGGGTTAGGATTTTGATTGAGGAATGACAGTAGCTCTCTGTTGGTGATTGTGCTAAGTTGGTGAACTGTTAGTTCTGTACACTGATGATCTATTTACTGCCTTTCTATTTGGATAAAGGAATGTCCACCTCGTTGTTCTTGCTAAATCCTGCATGGTTGGACTTTGAAGAATGGCAATGGTGAAAGTGTTAAGATTGAAGGATTATTGAAATAGAGTTTTGTGGGGTAATCTTTCCATTACTTTGAAGGGTAAGATGGGAGACTATATTCAGTTGCTAAATTGTGAATGTTGGAATTTGTTAAGTGTTAAAGTGTGTAGAATTCGATGAGAAGTGATTAACAATGTGATGTTATTGAATTATGAAGTTGTGGAAAAGAGGAGAAGAATAGCAACATTGGTGCACTATGCGTAAACATTTCGAGGTAAGGAATATGGGTTTCTTGGCCAGTGGAGGCCTTACACTAGAAGGGGGGTGCGTGAGTCTATGTTAGTGTCCCTAAAACATTTACTGCAGAGTGTTGGTTTGTTGGTTTCTAAGTGATGATTTCTTGAATGAGTTACTGTGATTATTCCTTGTTATGATCTGTAATTCCCTTGTTGTTAGTACTATGACTAAATGCATCCCTTCATTTGTAGTATAGATTTATTAGCACTCCGTAGCATATTGATAGCTCTAGGTTCTTTCCTTGATTGATTGTTAGATGTTCTCCTTACTAGTGTTATTTCCCTTTGTGTGATAGTTCCTGCCATTTTATATATGCTGATGTAATTTCCTGTATATGATTCCTTGACTGCATATGAGTTATGTAATTGATAGTGATGGCAGTGCTGAATGTCGAATGCGTAAGCGGTAAATGGTAACATGAAGTATGGAAATGAGCTAAGAGTTTTATCCTGTTAATGGATGTACTTACTGTCTCGTTATTAACTGTAATGTTGTTATTTCCTTCATTATTGTTGTGTTGCTATTACTTCATTAATCAAGCATATTTATTTGCTAATGAATGTAGTTAATTCTTAATCAATTGAGCATGTCAACCAAGTTACTTAATCTAAGCATGTAAACAATTTAATTAGACTAAAGCATTCTATTTAGACATAAGTACGTTAATCAACTTAAGCATGCAATTAACCCCGACATGTTAATTATTACTTAAGCATATCAATTAGCTAAGCATATTAATTAACTAGCATGTTAACTTAGCTAGGTCCAGCATGTTTAAATGTTAATCAATTTGAAGTCTAATTGTAACTATTGTAAGAACATGTTAATTAACTAGGGACATTAACTAACTAGATTAATTAACGAGGCTTAAGTATGTTAACGTAGCTAGAGTAACTAAGAGCATGTTAATTAACTTAATTAGAAAATTAGACTTGAGCATGTTAATTAATCTAGTTAATTAGCTAGCCGTTAAAAAACTAATTCGAGCATGTTAACTAGTTGTTCAATTAACAACTAATTACTTGAACATGTTAATTAACTAACTTATCGTTAATTTCTAGTTAGCATGATATTAGCAGGATGCTTGTTAGTTAACTTTTACTAGTAAAATCTACAAGCATGTTGATTTACTAGTGATCTTGAACATGTAACCCAATCCAGGATAACTCATTAGAACAACAATGATAATCTATGTTGCAGCATGGATATTAAGTAGGATAACCAAATAGAATAATGATCGAAATTCTGTTTGAGCATGTTATATAACTAATTAGACAAGCATGTTAATTATCTACTTGTGCATAATGAAATTAACTAGTTGAGCACGTTTCATTAACTTGATTAATCACTGATGCATGTAATTAGGTAGAGTGAATTAACTAGTAATAAACCTAAACATGAGCATGTAATTAATTAGGATAACATTAGCATGCTAGTCTTTCCTTTGATTAGACTCCATATGTTAATCCTTTACCCTAATTTCCTTTAATATAATTAAATTATCTTTTGCTACAATTTCCCTTACCATGCTTTACCTTACTAGAGAGTAAAATGATAAAGAAGATGAAAAGAGAATGAATTAAATGTGATTGAGTTAAGGGTCTCAAGGGTCTTATTTATTATGTAAATATATGTCTTATAATTTCTTTGTCATTGTCTTCTAGGTGTTGTGATAGGTTCCAAGAAGCACTTGGAAACCTTAAAGGAAATCTGCTCCAACAATCAACAATAACCGACCAGCAATAATCAAACAATTAGAACTCCAATTCTGTAACTGATCTAGAGCTGTAGTTTGGAGGGTATAAACTCAATATAGGGACGAAGATTGTATCAAAATCCCAGGCCAAAATTCGTTCTAGAGTCGAAGATCTATCAATTTCATTATTCACCAGAAAACTGTTTCCAAGAGGGCAGATTTAACAATGTAGATCTAAAATGCAATAACTTGAGCTACAAACACCGAAATAAGCTCAATTTTGGAGGGCAGCTCAATGACTCAAAGCTGAACAAATCATTAGAGGACAATAAACAGAGTTGAGCGTCGTAAAGGTATCAAACAGAGACCCCAATCAGTAGTATAAAACAATCCAGCAAAAATCACAGATTCAGCACTTCATGATTAATCCGAAAATACCTCCTTTAATCAATAAATCCCAAAAAGGTTTCTTCAAAAAATAACATCACTTAGTTTCCAGAATATATATAGCATCCATTCAGCAAAAGAGAGAACTTACAAGAGTCACAAAACAAAAAGAAACAACTTTGGAGTTCGCTAGCCTCCTAATGAGAGGGGCGATTTTAGATTGGCCGAAACCAATACTCTCCAAAGGTGGATAGTTCTCTTGCCTCCACACCACAATCTTACCTTGAAGATAAGGATTGGAAGAAGCAATATCCCAATGATGCAAGGTTGAGAAACTTCAAGAGGATCCTTGCTTGGGTGGTGGTTGAAGTGGCGCAAATGGGGAAGGCCGTAGCAAGGAGTTCTCAAGAACACCAAATTCTTCTTCAATTTTTCAAAACTGGTCTTTCATCAGCAAGAAGGGGTATTAAACCCTAGGGTTTACAAAATAGGTCAAAGACCAAAATACCCTAGCAGAAAATTACTAAAATAACCCTAATTAATAAAACATAAACAATAAGTCCGAGTTTGGGAAATTAGTCTCTGTAAAAGAGACATTTGACATAGCAAACGATAACCAAATATAACGTCCAATAGCTTGTTGGAAAGCTCTGGATGTTGGTTACATTTGGTATGAAGAACCAAAATGGAAAGGAAGTCGTCTTAATGGTCCAAATTGCCCTTGAACAGCCGAGGGTAAGATTTTAGGCGGAATTGGAAAACCGACAATTTCGTCCAAAAGAATTCAAGATCTCCATTAGTCCAAATGCCCACTCCTCCTTGTTTATTTGATTCAAAAAAACCTACAAAATAAATAAAAATTTATAAAATAAAAGAACCCTTGGCTCGGGCTCAAGTGACAGGGATTTGGGGCACATCATGTTGCTTATAACTGCTTATGATTACTTGTCCTTAGCAAACTATTGTTTACTAAACTCGAGCATGTTAATGAGTTAGAATAACTAAATAGAGAATCATAATTGCAATCTTTCTTCGAGAATGTTTAACTATTGAAGCATGTTTAAAGGTTTAGAGCATGTAAATTAATTAGGATAATAAACTAGATTATAAATTGTAGTGTGTTTAATTAATTAAGAATAAAATCATGATTAATCAACTAGAATAAGGAATTACGAATTTACAAGCATGTTTCTGTTATTTATTGTCTGTCTAAATATATGTTTCCGTTCAAACTACTAATTGTGAGCATGTTTAGTTTAATCAGACTAAGTGCCTGAGCATATTTAGGTTAGTTTAGATTAACGACCATGTTTAGTTTATTGTTCATTCGCTATGTAAATTTGATATTATACTTGTTTTCTGTTATGCACCTCTCAATTATGGTTGCTTACTTCTCTGTTGTGTGTTATTTAATTATGGTTGCTTACTTCCCTTATATGCGCTTTCAATTTCTGCTATGTTATTAAATAGTTGTATTGAATGTTATTTCATCATGATTAATGCTAGTTAGAGGATGTGTGGTCATGCATCATGATAATAGAAACCAATAGGGAGTGCCACCTTGGTGGGGGTACTCACACATGCATGAGTGAGGATAAATGATGAAAATGAGTAGAAACGTGAAGATGATAAAGGTATCTGTGGTCCGGTAGCTTAGCCCAGCACAAAGACAAAAAAAAATGATGAAAACGGGAGTTGAGGGCCGATGGTAGCGGATCTAGTCTGCTGCTAGACGAAGCCCTCTACCTTGACGGGAACGGGGACTTAGTTGCAAGCAGGGATGAAGGATTTGCATGAGCAAGATTGGGGCAGGCCAGGCTAGAGCGAGAAGCGAAAATGGTTGTAATAAATTGTATTTAATTGTTAGAATTCATTTCTCAAATGCAGTATTTAATTGTTTAGTCCTTTCATTTAATGATTTACGCTTTTGCAACGTTTTAAACCAATGATTTTATAACGCTTCCGCACTTTATTAATTGGATTTTTAGAACGAGTTACGCAAGGTTAGTAGCGATCTGGTTTAGAGTCGCACTTTGATTTGTTTTAAAAGAGATTTCAACAGTTTAACAAAAGTTCAAATTTTCACGCATTTTAAAGGATTTACGAAAAATTGGGTCGTTATAGTTGGTATCAAAGCAAATTTGTTTTGCTTTATTTCGTTTTAAAACCGAGCTCTAATACGTTTTGCTTAGTAAAACGATTTTTGTAAAAGTTAGACTAAGTAAAGTAGCCTGCCTGCCTGCTAGCACATGCATCGACGTGGAAATACTTCATCCACTATAAGTATATTTCCTAATACTTTACTAATTCATGATTCCTTATTCTATTTTGATAAATGAATTGTTAGAAATAATATGTATGGACTGGTGGACTAGTGGACTAAGTAGACATGGTGACTAAGTAATTGGTATTTTGGATGTTTACACTAATATAAGTGAATTTTCTGGAATTGCGACTTAGGATTTTGGATGAATGAATGAACTATTCTGGAACTGTTTGAGATTTTTATGCAGGATTTATAGCTTTGGGGCGAGTGTAAAAACAGGGGAGACTGCCCAAATTTTTGGAGATAAGGAAAGAGGAAATAAGCGGAAAAGAAACTCTTGTATAAAGTGGATCAACTAGATTGTTAACCGTAGTTGCCTAGGTTACAATGAATTAGATAAATGATAGATTAGTTTCAAAAAAAAAATTTAATTAAGGACTAAGCCGAAGTAGGAGAATAGGATTCGACTAGCCAAGTTATTGCGCACTTAGTATTGACATTTGGGGGAGAAGTAAGGGAATAAGTTTTGGATCTTATGGAGGATAGTTGGAAGAGAAGCCTGTTGGATCTTGGGTGAAGTTTATTTCCTACATAGATTAGATTTGAGAAGCTTTGGAGAAGTCAAGTCTATTGGTATGACCAACTTGGTTTAGCGGCGGATTCTGACATAATGAAGGTACTCCATGTATGTCAGTGGGACATGGATTAAGTATTCGAATGGCGATTAATTCGAATGGATAATAGGACTTATGTTGAACTTGGATTATGTTCTCCATCTTTGTCCGAATTCAATCAAGGTAACCAAGGAAGTGATTGCACAACTACATGGTAATGGCGGAGGCCATCGGTCAAACTTCCCCGGGAACGAGTAACAGAAACTGCAACTGAAACGAAAATGAAAATAGCAACAGAGATGGAAACAGAAACGAAAATGGAAACAGAAAGAGAAACTACAACGGAAATAGAAACGAAAACATAAATGGAAACAGAAACGGAAACCAAAACGGAAACAGATACAGAAACTGAAACCGAAACAAAGTTTTCAGAAATACATTCTTGGAAATAGAGATAGAAACAGATACAGAAACAAAAATGGAAACAGAAATAAAAACAGAAACAAACACAGAAACAGAGATAGAAACAGATATGAAAATGGAGATGGGAACAGGAACAGATACATAAACAGATACGGAAACAGGAACAAATATAGAAATGGAAACTGAAACAGAAACAAGAATGGTTATAGATACAAAAAGAGAAGCAAGATGGAATGCATCCAACTTAGCCATGGAGTGGTGTAGTTCATAACTTGGAAAAGCTTTGATGGATGGATTTGATGGTGGAGAGCATGTTTGAGAATCCTGTAGTTGTGGAGTGAGAGAGAAAAGTATAAGTGCTAGGTCTTAAGTCAGAAAGTACGAAGGATCTGAAGGGTAGAACCGTATAGGAAAGGTGAGTTCGACGTCATGTGGTGGGTCTAATGACGGTAGGAAGATCGAGGAGACTCTCCTTTGGTGTTGAATCACTTGGCAATTAGCATAAAAATTTGATGTGACTCTCCCTTGGTGTTGAATCACTTGGCATACAGCAGAAAAATTTGATGTGGAATGTCAAATTAAGGAGAAAAAATGCTGTGGATTTAGGAGTTGAGCAGCAACGGTGGACTGTTAACTGGATTGAAGAGATAATTGGATATAAGAAAGTTGCCATTTTGCTATTGATGTTGAAGAATGGCCATGTTTGGGATAGTTCTTCTCAGGAATTGAGCTAATCAGAGTGGCATAGCGGAAGTGTGGTGAGTAAATACGAGAGTGGGATCGACTTTTTGGTGTCCAGAGACGTGGTTGGATTAAGTCAAGCGGGTGATTTTTGGTACGAAGGGTATGAAGAGAGTAGATATTCTAGATAAAATGAAGTATTAGGACTACTAGAGGGACTACGTCATCAAATGAGGTAGTAAGAAGAGATTTGATGCGTAGGTTAGAGTTAGAGTATTACGTTAGGAAACTTTTGTGGACGAAATTTATATAAGGAGGGAGGAATGTAATACCCCGACTTTTTATGTCGAAACTTAATAAAGATGATTGGAAAGAAATTGAGAATATTTGGATTTATTGGATAATTATCAGGGTATTACCAAGGATATATTCGTAAAATTACAAATTATAGAAATTTATTGGATAATAATTGAGGATTAAATCGGAATGATTATATAATTGGATATCAAGTGAAGGATTGAATTAAAGAAAATTAAAATGGAGATGTATGGATTGAACTAGTTTGGTTCGGCTTGGTTCGAGAACAATTATATGGTTCAGTTTTTAGTCAAATGAAGAAGAATAAAATGAGATTTGATAGAATTGAGGATTTTGTAAATATTAAATTGGGATTAAAAGGTAAGAGAATAATTAATTAAAGAATTAGTGAGAGATTATATTACATTGGAAATAAAATAAAAAAGGGAATGAAATTGAAGGAGTCGGTTCTCCTATCACCAGTTTAGTCCGGTTGTGGGAGTTAAAGGGAAATGAGATTTTGAATTGGCCTTCGGCCATTCACGAATCCAAAGGAGAAAGATGGAGGGAGACGAAAGATAGAGAGAGAGAGACGAAGAGTGAGACTGGAGGAGAGGGAGTGGCGACGAAAGGAACGGTGATGGCGAAGGCTCAGGTGACGACATCCGGGCAGGTGGCTGCTGGTGAAACAGAGAGGCGAGTCGCTAGAGGCTAAGGCTCGAAATCAGAGTTATGCCGGCGACGATTTCTAGCTTCGGGCGAGGTGTAGTCAATGTAAGTCAATGGATTTATGCTCTCCTCCTTTACGTTCTGTTGGCCGGTGTTGATGGTTGGTGATGCCAAGGACGTCGGGCTGGCGATTTTGTAAGGGAACGATCGAGAGATGGCGGTTCGTGTTGGACAGACCGAAAGACCTGGGTCCAGTTTAGTGCTAGGTTTTAATTGGCTCATTGTGGCTTGTCCTTGTGCTAGAACCGACAGTGAGGACATGTAGGGGAATGGAGCGAGACAGAGTAGGGCATAGCTCAGGTGTGCTGGTCGGGCGTGCTATGGGGCGTGCTATGGGCATGCGGAGTGCAACACTTTGCTTTCTGGAATGGCAGAGTGTTTCTGGAAGCATTCTTTGTTGATGGAATGGCTCTATGTAACATTCGGCTGGTATATACGTATGGTGTGTGTATGATTTATGCCTCTGATTTGTGATTTGTCCGAGAGCTGTTATGATGGGATTTGTTTGATTTCTAATGCTGATTTCATTAACCCTATGGGGTTAGGATTTTGATTGAGGAAAGAAAAGAGCTCTCTGTTGGTGATTGTGCTAAGTTGGTGAACTGTTAGTTCTGTACACTGATGATCTATTTACTGCCTTTCAAATTGGATAAAGGAGTGTTCTCCTAGTTGTTGTTGCTAAATCCTGCATGGTTGGACTTTGAAGAATAGCAATGGTGAACGTGTTAAGATTGATGGATTATTGAAGTAGAGTTTTATGGGTTAATCATTCCATTACTTTGAAGGGTAAGATGGGAGACTATATTCAGTCGCTAAATTGTGAATGTTGGAATTTGTTAAGTGTTAAAGTGTGTAGAATTCGATGAGAAGTGACTAACAATATGACGTTAATGAATTATGAACGTGTGGAAAAGAGGAGAAGAATAGCAACATTGGTGCACTATGCGTAAACATTTCGGGGTAAGGAATATGGGTTTCTTGGCCAGTGGAGGCCTTACACTAGAAGGGGGGTGCGTGAGTCTATGTTAGTGTCCCTAAAAGATTTACTGCAGAGTGTTGATTTGTTGGTTGCTAAGTGATGATTTCTTGAATGAGTTACTGTGATTATTCCTTGTTATGCTCTGTAATTCCCTTGTTGTTAGTACTATGACTAAATGCTTCCCTTCATTTATAGTATAGATTTATTAGCACTCCGTAGCATATTGTTAGCTCTAGGTTATTTCCTTGATTGATTGTTGGATGTTCTCCTTACTAGTGTTGTTTCCCTTTGTGTGATAGGTCCTGCCATTTTATATATGCTGATGTACTTTCCTGTAGATGATTCCTTGACTGCATATGAGTACTGTAATTGATAGTGATGATGGTGTTGAATGTGGAATGTCGAATGCGTAAGCGGTAAATGGTTACGTGAAGTATGAAAATGAGCTAAGAGTTTTTTCTTGTTAATGGATGTTTACTTACTGTCTCGTTATTAACTATAATGTTGTTATTTCCTTCATTAGTGTTGTGTTGCTATTACTTCATTAATCTAGCATGTTTATTTGCTAATCAATGTAGTTAATTATTAATCAATTGAGCATGTCAACGAAGTTAGTTAATCTAAGCATGTAAACAATTTAATTAGACTAAAGCAAGCTAATTAGACATAAGTACGTTAATCAACTTAAGAATGCAATTAACCCAAGCATGTTAATTATTACTTAAGCATATCAATTAGCTAAGCATGTTAATTAACTAGCATGTTAACTTAGCTAGGTCTAGCATGTTTAAATATTAATCAATTCGAATTCTAATTGTACCTATTGTAAGAACATGTTAATTAACTAGGGCAATTAACTAAGTAGAGTAATTAATGAGTCTTAAGTATGTTAACGTAGCTGGAGTAACTAAGAGCATGTTAATTAACTTTTTTAGAAAATTAGACTTGAGCATGTTAATTAATCTAATTAATTAACTAGCCATTAAATAACTAATTCGAGGATATAAACTTGTTGTTCAATTAACAACTAATTACTTGAACATGTTAATTAACTAACTTATCGTTAATTTCTAGTTAGCATGATATTAGCAGGATGCCTGTTAGTTAACTTTTACTAGTGAAATCTACAAGCATGTTGATTTACTAGTGATCTTGAACATGTAACCTTATTCAGGATAACTCATTAGAATAACAGTTGTAATCTATGTTGGAGCACACATATTAACTAGGATAACCAATTGGAATAATGATCGAAATTCTGTTTGAGCATGTTATATAACTAATTACAAAAGCATGTTAATTATCTACGTGTGCATAATGAAATTAACTTGTTGAGCAGCTTTAATTAACTTGATTAATCACTGACGCATGTAAATTAGGTATAGTGAATTAACTAGTAATTAACCTAAACGTGAGCATGTAATTAATTAGGATAACATTAGCATGCTAGTCTTTCCTTTGATTATACTCCTTATGTTAATCCTTTACCGTAATTTCCTTTAATATAATTATATTATCTTTTGCTGCATTTTCCCTTTCCATACTTTACCTTACTAGAGAGTAGAATGATAAAGAAGATGAAAAGAGAATGAATTAAATGTGAATGAGTTAAGGGTGTCAAGGGTCTCATTTTTTATGTGAATATATGTCTTATAATTCCTTTGTTATTGTCTTCTATGTGTTTGTTATAACTGCTTATGATTACTTGTCCTTAGCATGTTATTATTTACTAAACTCGAGCATGTTAATGGGTTAGAATAACTAAATAGAGAATCGTAATTGCAATCTTTTTTCAAGAATGTTTAACTAACTATTCAAGCATGTTTAAAGGTTTGGAGCATGTAAAGTAATTAGGATAATAAACTAGATTATAAATAGTAGTGTGTTTAATTAATTAAGAATAAAATCATGATTAATCAACTAGAATAAGGAAATACAAATTTCCAAGCATGTTTCCGTTATTTATTGTCGAAATGTATGTTGCCATTCAAACTACTAATTGGGAGCATGTTTAGTTTAATCGTTCTAAGTGCTTGAGCATGTTTAGGTTAGTTTAGATTAACGAGTATGTTTACTTTATTGTTCATTCGCTATTTAAATTTGATATTATACTTGTTTTCTATTATGTACCACTCAATTATGGTTGCTTATTTCTCTGTTGTGCGTTATTTAATTATGGTTGCTTACTTCCCTTATATGCGCTTTCAATTTCTGCTACATTATTAAATTGTTATATTGAATGTTATGTCATCATGCATCATGCTAGTTAGAGGATGTGTCGTCATGCATCATGATAATAGATACCAATAGGGAGAGCCTTGGTGGGGATACTCACACATGCATGAGTGAGGATAAATGATGAAAATGAGAAAAAACGTTAAGATGATAAAGTTTTCTGTGGTCCGGTAGCTTAGCTCGACACAGGGACAAAATAAAATGATGAAAACTGGAGTTGGGGGCTGATGGTAGCGGATCTAGTCTGTGGCTAGGCGAAGACCCCTACCTTGACGGGAACAGGGACTTAGTTGCAAGTAAAGGGTTAGGTCAGACCAGCTTTTCCATCCCTTAAGACCCATCTAATCTTCAGCTCGATGTATCAGTAACGAATGAACGAACTAAGGTAAAGGAAATGACAAAACGAATGACATAATGAAAGATTGGTTTTGGTGGCCCCCATTCCAAAAGGACTAAAGAGAGGCATATCATATTGTATTTAACCCTTTTCCTTACTAAGCCTTTGGGCTTACAGTTACTTGTGGTGTAGGTGTAGGTACTCATATACGAAAACGATGAACAGATAATAAAAAACATGGATTAGGGATTTGCCTGAGCGAGATTGGGGCATGCCAGACTAGAGCGAGAAGAGAAAATAGTTGTAATAAATTGTATTTAATTCTTAGAATTCATTTCTCAAATGTTGTCTTTAATTGTTTAGTCCTTTCATTTAATGATTTACACTTCCGCAACGTTTTAAACAAATGATTTTATCACACTTCCTCACTTTATTAATTGGATATTTATAATGAGTTTAACACATGGTTAGTAGCGGTCTGGTTTAGCGTCGCACTCTGATTTGTTTTAAAAGAGATTTCAACGGTTTTACAGAAGTTCAAATTTTCATGCATTTTAAAGGATTTACGAAAAACCGAGTTGTTACAAGAACCTCGCATCCTGAATTAGCAGATACGCAGCACACGAAATCTTTTCGATTTCCCCAATCCTTGTGTATTCGAACAAGTCCTCTAAAGACCGAATCCACTCCTCAGCACAAACAGCATTAGCCATATTCCCATTGAAACAAGGAGGTTTAAGTCTCCGAAACTTCTAGCAACCAGCTTCTACCAGAACCACCAATTGACGTTTATTCTCATTCCTATTCCCACTTTCTGCAAGGTGCTCTACAATTGTTGTCAGGTGATCTAGAACATTATTTCTGCCCTCGCGTGGAGCGTTATTCTCTTGACCAGTAATATTCTCATATCCAGCAGCTCCAATTCTACTGTTATCGTTATCGTTCCCAATATTTGCTTGAACGCTTTCTCGGGTTCCTCTTACCATTCTATTATCCTATAATAATTTTTGTTTTGTTTAATATAAGCTATTACATAATGCTAACTAATTGTCATAGGAGATGTACATGAGGAAGCATTTAGATTCAATAGACAAAAAGGGGGTACTTATATTTTATTATTTTATAGTTAATATTCCTAGTTAAACATTAAGCTAATTATTCTAGGAAAAGCTTAATTAATTATCTATCATAGAATATTTTATATCAAGAATGCTAATAAAACTAAGTAACTACAAGCAATTTATACTAACACATCAATTCTACACTAACATAACAATTTATACAATTAGAGCAATAAAGCAAACTAATCAAGCACTTATAGTTGAAGAAGTATGTCGTGACCAATCTTGTAACGACCCAGATTTTCGTAAATCCTTAAACGCATTAAAATTTGAAATTTCTTTTTTTAAACCAAATCAGAGAGCGCCTAGGTCCAGATCGCTACCAACCTTTCTTTAAAACCCATTTGGAAAATTAATTACAAAGTGTAGAAGCGTAATTAATAAAACCATTAATGTGAAACGTTGCGGAAGCGTAAACAGTTTAAGGAAGAGCCTAAACAATTGAATACAATTTAATAAAACTTAACGTATTTACAATCATTCCTCCTTTTACCCTTAGCCTGGCCAGCCCAGATCTCGCTATGCAAATCCATCATCCCTGCTTTATTATCTGGTTATGATCTTTTACTTTCAGTCCTAATTCCATGCATTCCTTTTTGTAAATCCGTACCTACATCTACACCACAAGCAACTGTAAGCCCGAATGCTTAGTAAGGAAAAATGGTTAAATGCATGAATGCCTCTCTTTAGTCCATTTTGGAATGGAGGCCACCCAAACCAATCTTTTCTTACTTTCTTTCTTTCGTTCGTTCTTTACTCGTACTTCGAGCTGGAGATTGGGAGAACTATATGGAATGGTATAGCTGATCGGACCTAGTCTCCTACTTACAACCCAGAACTCCCGTACCCGATAAGGGAGGGGCTTCGGCTAGGTTGCAGATTAGGCCCATCTACCCATCCGCCCCCAACTCCCTTTTCTTTTCTTGCATCTGTGCCGGGCTAGCTACCGGACTACGGAGGCCTTTATTCTCTTACCACTTTACTCATTTTCGTTATTCATCCTCACTCATGCATATGAGTACCACCCGAGGGGGTACCCCCTACTTGGTTTCTATCAACATGATGCATGCTCATACATTCTCAACCTAGCATGATGCATGATGCTTCATAACATAACTTTAACAGAAATTGAAGTGCGCATTGAACAAAGTAATTATAATTGAAAATGCATGGAAACGTAAACAATAATTAATTGAATAATGCACCCAATAGAGCAGAGCAGAGTTCACAAATTTAAACAAGGGAAGCATGCTTGGATGAGTAGCACACAATACTATTTACATGCAAATTCATGAAATCAACTTCCTAGTCTATTTACATGCTTCCTATATTTATCTCTAGTTATGTCTACTTTAGTTCAACATAATAGTACATTAATTAACACATTAATTAACAATTCAACATGCTAATTTAATAACACAACATACATTGGTCATTCGTACCCCATTTATATGCTTTGTTTATCCTGCTTAGTTGGCCTAAGTGGGTTACATTCTCCAATCTGACCACTTTAGTTAATCATTCCAGTTAATTAACATGATTAGTCAACTTCTTTAGTTAATTACGCTAGTTTATTAACATACTCGAGTCCACTCAATTTCTTTAATTAATTACCCTAGTAAATTAACATGCTGCTAAAGGATTGGCACATGCTACTCAAACGGGTTAGTTAGCTAATTAAAGTCAAGTTGCTACTGCTAGTTAGTCTATTAGGTTACTTAGTAGGCTCAAGTCTGTTCTAGTTGACTTACATGCTCGGTTAACTTCCTTAACTAACTAACATACAGATAATTAAACACACAAGATAAATTAAACTTGCTATGATTATCAACTAGTTGATTTCTCTCTAGATAGATTGACGTGCTTGACTTGTTGTTAGCATGCTTGGTCAAACTAATAGATGTCAGTTTAGTTGCCTAATATCTAACATGCTCATCGGTTATTTAATTAATTACATGCTTAGATTAGGAAATTAATTAGCATGCTCAATGGATTAACCATTAACTAAATTAATTAGCAACTAAACATGCTGGGTTAGGGAAGTAAGCAATCAGGGAAATAATGAGAGTAACAGCAGTTGGTATCAACAACTAATCAAAAGCTAAGAATGTAATTATCATTTCGTAAAAATCTCTTTACACTTTACTCATCTATCTCGTTCATTATCTAAGCCTTTCCTCATACATTCAGTGTCCAAGGATTCATAACAGAACTACTAGCTAGAATCAAGAGAATTAACAAGGAATTTAACACCAACAATCATACAAGGATCAACTAATAGCAACTAACAGAGATCATTTTAGGAATTCTAATTCTAACTCATTCATAGACTTCACATAGCTACTTAACATTACTTGATTCCACTTCCATTTCAACTATCTAACACATCCAATAAAGGAGTTCATAGAGAAATTCATAGAGCAATTCAACAACCAAGCAACTCATTACAGCAGGGAGTTCGCTACTCTAACATAATTGTCAGAGCATTGATATTACTATAAATAACTAACAATGGCATTCAAGGCAACCTACATATTAATAGCAATAAACATGTTTAACAACTAACATAAACATCCTAAATCAAGCAACATTCTTATCACACTCTAATAAAACATACTAACAAAACCTACACAAGCAATCAACTTTACTAACATTAAGCATTTAACTAGCAGTAAGCTAATATTAACACTAAACTCACACACCCATACTTGTGTTTTAGGGCCTCAATGGCCAAAACACCCCTTAATCCTTTCCAATTTTGAAGACTAAACCCAACAACCAGGGACAGCTGCCACTCCTCTCACAGCAGTTCCAGCTCTCACCAAGCAGTAGCTCACCACTTTCCAACTCACATTCACAACTCCTCACTCACTCAGCTCACTCCCTTAGCTCACCCACCACACTAACAACACTCAAGTTTCCACTCACAGACAGAGAGGTTTCACACAGGGGAGGAGAGCTTCTCACAGAAAATGAAGACTGAAAGGCAGGGAGAGAGGGATATTACCTAGAAGAGGGAAGGGACACCATGATCACCATAGTAGAGGGGGCAGGTCAACTATGACGTATAGGGGGCGATTTTCGTCACCTGGGTCACTTCCTGTCGATTTCTGTTGATTTTTCTACGATTTCCTTTGATTTTCTTCTTATTTTATTTCGTAGGTCTGGGCTGTTTCGGACGCATGCGGACGCATAGGTCTCGTCCGCACTACGTCTGTAAGGCTAAATACCGTAGGCTATTTTGAGGCTTCGGACGGGAAAACGCGTCCCCACCTTGTCTGTACCTTCTGCAGGTGAGGTTTGAACGCATCTTGGCGTCCGAATTGCATCTGCACTATCGTTCGAAAGTGTCCCAAAATCGAACAGAGGCAAATCAGACAATACCCTAACCCATCCGCAGCCATCCCAACTCCTCTGAAAGTTCCAGAGTCAGAACAGATTCAATGCAGACGACGTTCTTCTTGTCCACATCGTCCCCAACCCTCGTTCAAAACTGTCCAGGTTTAGTAGAGATTCGATGCGGACACCATTCTTCTTGTCCCCATCGTCCGGACCCTTGTCCGAAACTTCACAGCATAGTGAAGTCAAGACGATATCTCGCATCCCCAGACTCGTCTCAAACGTCGGGGACGCAACGCAATGCACTTGCGAACGACATAACGCGTTCGAAGTGTCGTCCGCATGGTATCCAAAAATGCCCTGGACAGCATTTCTCACCTTTTTCCCACTTAACTCCTATCCCCTAACATTTCCCACATAAATACATGTCATAAGATGACACGTATAGATGCATCATGCAATGTCCCTATAACTCCAACACTTATTACATCACGTATACGAGAGAAACGTTAGCGTAATTACCCCAAACTTAATGCCCTAGAATGTCCTTGGTAATACCCTGATAATTATTAAACTTAAAAATATCGGGGTGTTACAAATCTTGTGTTACCAGCAATCAACATAACCGCATTAGACTCGGTTATGCTCTGATTCCATAATTGTAACATCCCATTTTCTTTATGAATTTTCATAAAATTTTGAACATTTTAAAAACTTAATAAAATGTATTTAATTGAAGAACATCAAAGTACGTTACGCGGAACAAAAAGATTTAACTGTTTTACTGAAATAACATAAATAATTGTTTGAAATTCATAACAAAATCTTTATGCATTAAAAACAACTTTTATTCATTTAGACCCATAACCCCTGAGGTCGTTTCGCGCATGGTAACACAAGCTTGCATTGCATCACACTTCCTTAACATTCACTTCAGTCGGCTCATAATCCATATCTACATCACAAGCGGAATAATGAGCCTATTGCCCAGTAAGGAATATAAAATGAAATGCAACATAACCTCTATGACAACTCTACATGCTTAAGCCTTATATGGCTGTAACCTGGGTGAGAGCAACCTCTTTAGTTTCCGAACTCACTAACAACAAGCCCACTTACATTACATTCATTTACTCTTGGGTGAGAGCAACCTCCGCAGTTTCTAAACTCACCCCCTGTTGAGTAAGAGCAACCTCTTTAGTTTCCGAACAAACTGAAATGAGCTGTTTTCTACATGTGAGCAACCTCTTTAGTTTCCGAACCCACATAGGAAACACCATTTATAATCTTCATTATTAGCCCATGAAATGCATGACGTACAATCCTACTAACATATCTATATGAATGACACACACAACAATTCATATATCGTAAACAATACTATAAACAACTAATACACAAATATTATGCTTCAACAATAACATTAATTCTAAACACTTTTCTATTGCACCATGATACCATACATCAAACTCTCTATCCTTGACACATTATTTCTAACTTAGTTTCTAACAGTATGAGTATTATCCTATAGTATCCACCACTTGAATAAGAATTGAGGACTTACATTAATTAACTATTTTTATCATATAATTAATCTAATTTTCCTTATGTGAATAATGTACCCATACATCTAATTTTTATCATTTAATATAATTTAATATATTTCTATTTATTCTTATTCTCACAATTCCCATTAATTTACATTCATTCTACCTAGTATCTAAGGAAAACAATATAATTAATAATAACCTAATTTAATTCCCTATAATCAAATACTAATATTCCTAAAAAGATTGTTCCTATATAGTGTCATATATTAATCAATATGTTTAAGACCTTCGAACATACTGGGAACATATGATGATTTAAGCCACTAACCATAGACGACACCAACAGTAGCACAATAACACAATCCTATGATCTAATAATTTAAGGCAATATTATAAGCAGTTTTTGTTTAGTCACTTTGCTTCTCCAAGAACAGTTTCATATGCATGGAAAATAATAGAAGCATATAATTGCTTAGAACTATCCAAGAAAAACGGCAGGACATATAGCACTCAATCCTTCACTTTAATTGGTTGTTAACTACCTATCTTTATCACCCATTTTAACTATATAAACCGTGGAACAGATAACATATGTGCATGAAGACAAACTTGTAAAGAACAACAATTCACAGAAGACAAACAATTTCATATTTAGCAAGCAAAAATCTACTCCTGCGATGTAGGTCTTTACAGACCAACCACATGCATTATTCCTTACCTCGTGTAGCTTTCCTTTCCCTTCAGTAGTGATCCTTCCCATTAATAGCACCTTAAAGCATAATCTCACAAAGGAGACGTCTCTCTCACACAAGTTTTTCTAGAAGGAAAAACTTCCATCTTCACGTCCTATTTATAATACATGTCAATGACTCTTCAGTCACTCCCTGAAGACAAAGCATCGAGAGAGATGTTGGATGACACTGGAATGTCAAAAGCCAAGCGTTCAATATTACTAAAGATTGAATATCACTTCGAGATTGAAAATTAATGGCGGATGATCGATTTAACTGAAGGACAATCGACCACCATTATGCAGATAATCCATCAAATTCAACTTCAGTAACTCCGGTCGATCACGCTGGTTGGTCACCCAGGATGCGATCAACCGCCGAGATCGACCGCCCATTTTGTCCCATCATTTCATCTAATTTCCTCAATTTCTTTAAATCTTTACCTCCTATATATATATATCTAAATTCTAATACTTTATAAAATGTCAATACTTTACATTTCCACTTAATACAATAACTAAACGCACTTAAATAACCCAAAAATTACAACAACCTTAGCTTGTCTAGTGGAATAAGTATAGACAAGTTGCCCATCCAAGAGCATCATAGTCCTACGCTTGTTGGCCATATTAGTCTGGTTGATGTGAAGATTGAAGATTGTCTTGATGTTGTTTTATTTGGGCAACTTGACATGGAGATCATCACGTATAGTATCAACAAAATCTTTCCATTTGATCCAGGTGGAAGGCATGAGTTGAAGAAGACTTGGTCAAGTCTCGGATTTGAGGTCAAATCGTCAATTACCCAGGGAGGATGATGCGCCCCAAGGTCTCGTCAACTGAGCCCGAGCCAAAGGTTCCCTTCTTTTCTAACATTTTTTATTTATTTTATAAGTGTCTTTTTCCTAGCTAGCTTGGGAGAGAATTTTAGTCAATTACACAAAGAGAAGTCCATGCATTTGGATAAGTGGAGATTATGCAAAAACATAGAAGTAATGGTGGACTTTTCAAATCCTCCTATAATCTGACCTCTAAACATTCAAGGGCACTTTTGGCATTCTGAAAGATCTGATATCAAAATACATTCTTCATAAAGATTGTTGCCAACAATCTAAGCTTTCCAGAATGTGCATTTGTGGTAAATTTGAACCTTGTTTTCTATGTCAAACACTACTTTTATAGAGACTAAAATCCCTACCTCGGACCTTTTTCTTTGTGTGTTTAATATTAGGGATATTATTGTAATTTGATAATTAGACAACCCTAATTTCGTGTGGGGCTTTTAACCTCCATTAGGCCTATGTTGAAATCAGATTATAAACCCTATTGTGTAGCTGCAATTTTGTTTGAGATTTCTCTCTAACACACTCGGTGTGCCCGGATTGCTTCACGACCTTCCTTACACAAAAAACATTCTCTCTCTTGTTCTTGTGCGATCTTGGAGAGGGAGATCATTGCTAACTCTTCCAACAACTTCTCTTGGAGTTGTCTTGTGGTGTGGAGTTAGAAGATCACAGAAAAAGCTAAGTTGGAGAGGTGTTCTTCGTTTGACCTGTACAAGTCGCACCCTCTGCCGAGCGAGGGATCCACGGACCAGCTTGGTGCTTCGTTTCTATTCGATTTCATTGAAGGTGATTACTATATTTTTGAGCTAAGATCCTTTTTAATCTGTGTGAGTGAAGTTTGAGGGATATTTGGTGATTTTGGGAGTTGAAATATTGAAGTTATTGGAATTGTTCATTTGTTGCCGCAAATCTGTATTTTTCGCAAACCCTAGATCCGAGCCTCAGATTCTCTCATGCACAACTCTGTGTGTGCATTAAATTTTAAGGTGATTTTTTAGAGGTGTTCTAACATTTTTATTTTACTACTTGCTCTGTAAATTTGGGTTACATAATCCATATGTAACTCAAGTTATCCTCATTCTAATTTCAGTGTTCGGATTTAGTGTTAGCAGATTGGCCTTGTTTGTTTTTGACCAGTTTTTGATTCTGACCTGTTTCATTGGTTTCTTGTAACTTGTTTGACTGAAATTCTGGATTATAAACATACTTTGTACATATTTGAAGTATCAAAAATTTAATTGGTGATTGGAGTTTGTTTTGGATCGAGTTGTTCAATCTCTGTGAATATTACGTTGTTGAATGTGAAATTTGAAGGTCCCTTATTTCTTTGAGTCCTCAAGACACCCTCCAAATTTGGAACCTTTTTGCTGCATGCATTAAAAGTAATAGGCATTTCATTCAAATTGCTCGGATTGAAGTTAACTGATTGCCCAACAGCTTTGGATTGTCTCATTGCATTGTTGGGGCACATCAAATATTTTGTTCATCAAATCTATGAAATCCAAAGAAGCACTCGTCTAACCAAAACAAATGGCATAACTCGAAATTTGAAATGCTTATACATTGTTCTAAATGTTGTTTTAGGCACATCCTCAAGCTTGGTTCTATCCTGCAGATACCATAATCTCATATCAATCTTGGAGAAGTAAAAATATAACCTCAATATTTTCCCAACAAACAAGGTTGGTGTCATGACCTAGATGCGGGCGTAACAGAAACATCTGGTCAAACAACTTGATTTTTGGGGAGGACCAAATCGCCCAACATAAGACTAGTTTATTATTGGAAGACTTAACTAATACATAAAGCAACAGCCGACATAAAATGGGTCAAGATTCATATAGTGATCACAAGTGAGGTAGTGTGAAAAATAAAATTATATAGAGTTGTCTAAAGCTCACAAACATCATGATGAAAATACATCATACATTCTATAATTAAACAAACCCTCACCAAGGAAATAAACTCTCTAATAAAGTTGCACTTCAACTCTTACTAACCTCATCCAGTTGGGTCCTTTCTTGGAAGAGAGGGAGTCGTTGAGGTGAGTGACTAACTCAGTAAGCAGGTTATACTAAATGCAATGTATGTAAAATTGGTTTTACATTTCTTTCTAAAACATAGTCGAATCAAATGCCATTATCTTGTCGTGTCGTACATGGGTTTTAAAATTATTCAAGCCTCTTTGCTGATTTAATTAAAAATAGCCTCCACAAGCCTTCAATGAGGCAATTATCAAATCTTGTTGTATATGTAGACAACTATATTAAAATATGCCTACATTACTTTTACTTTTAAAGAAAACACCATCCAAATAAAAAAAGATGGTCACTCAATGGACCATCATAGAAAGATAGTGATCTGAAGACTAGTGTAACACCCCATAAACTTAATCTTTTAAAAATCATATCGTAGAGGAAGAATTTTTGTAATAAAAGCATTAGGAATTAAAAGGAAATGAAATAACCATAATATTTTTTCTTTTCATCTTTAAAGCTTTACACTTTACAAAACATTTCATAACTTAAAACAATTCCCATTTCTTTTTCTCTTTAGCATAACTAGCACAATATCCCATCAAGTAAATCCTTCATCAATTGCTTCTTTTTTTTTCTTTAGGATGGTTACCTACATCACAAGTCATAAACTATGAGCCTAATGCTCAGTAAGAGATATAATAACAATGCAATGCTCATGATATACAGCCTTATAAAAACATATAGTTATGTTTTAGCTATTTTTTTACTTTTACCTTTACCTTTACTTTCACTTTCCCATCTAGACACTGGAGGTATTATTGTACAAGCAAGAGTGACCCTCATGATCAACTTTAGGACCACCATCTCGAACCCCATAACTCATAGCATCTATTTATGGTTTTTCCATTTTTCTTTAGCTCCGCTTAACCATCAAGTCGTTAGAGGTATAACCGTACAAGGGAGAGTGACCCTCATGATCAACTTAGGACCGCCATCTCAAAACACATACCTCACAACTTCTATTTATATTTATTAAATTTATTATCAGTTTTTCTATCAAAACATGATGCACCATGGGTTGCAAAGCTTTGAACCCCTTTGATGCTTGTGGTTATCACAGCTAGAAAATAAAACCCAAATAGGCGAAAGTGCTACTCATTCGTTAGATGTCTAAATGACTTGTAATTTGGACCAAACCTAATTCAATGAGGGATTATGACACCCTAAAAAATTCACAGTAAGATGCTTTTTGGAGAAGAAGTTATGCGACAGAACTTGAGACTGGTCAAGAAAGACACCAAGGCAGTTTCGGGTCTGAAATGGTAACAAGCACAACTTACTCAATATTTGTCCAAAATGTGTGAAATTTGGACCACGTACCTCTCTGTAAGGGAAAAAGAGAACCTCAATCAGGGATAGAAATGCTCAGGAACAAAAGTTGTGCATGGAAGGATGCAAGATGGTCTGAATGGATGCCAAAATTGTACCTATTGACTTCAATGGTCTCCAATGGGGAAGACACTCCAACTTGGTTCTTAGCAGGCCTTCTAAACCTTCACTAGTGATGTCCATCTCTAGAGGGAAGTGGAGGAAGGAATAGTATAGGAGAAATCACCACAAGGCTTGCAAGGAACAACGCTGATTCAATGTTTGACACACACTCTCTCGTGTTCTCACCAAAGGAATGGGGCCAGTTTGTGGAGGGAACTCCAATTCTTTTAAAGGGTTTTCAGATGATTCAAAATTAAGTTCAGAAAATTCCTAAAGAGGGGTATATATACCCCACTAAAATTAGGGCTATTCTAACAAAAAAATTACAAAAATATCCTTCAAAACAAAAACAAACAAAAATCCTCGGCTATTTTAAGCTAAGTCGACATCATCCCAAAACAAGCATTACCAATTATATCCAATAATACTAAAATATTTCATAAATTGAATCCATGCTACATCCTTGGAATTTTGGAGTATCTTATAGCATCTTCCTCTTGTTTGATCCTCAAGCATTCCCAAAAAGTGGCAATGGAAGTGTTGGTTGAATGGGAGGCCTTGAGTGGAAGGTTAGCCACAGGTACTTTGTTGCATTCACATATGAGCACAAGCTTGGATTGGTCCTTACCACTAAGAGATGAAACTCCATTCAGCCCTTCAAAGAAAGCTTTTCTTACAAAATAAGAAGAAATAAAGAGGTTAGTGAGCCATTGGGTTGGGGCCTTATGTTTGGTCCTTATGGTGCATCAAAACATATGCATGGAAATATTTTTGTAACTTTTCTTGAAAAGCATGATGCCTGAATATGAATGCATAAAATTCAACATATTACATTTCTTCATTTATTCTTTTATATCAATCATTAAACAACCAACGTTTTAATCTTTCTAAATAATCAACACTAACCCCATATAGCTCTTAACATATTACTAAAGTTATGACATACAATAATCAAATCATATCATAATACTATCCTTATATACATAACATATCAAACAATATCTTAATCTTAACCTAGCCTCTTGTGATGCAGGCCAAAAAGGTCAAAAACACACAATCTCTCTTACCTTAGATCGTTAGTATAATATCCTGCAAGTGTCCTCAATTATCCCCTTGATCTTTAATACCTTAAACTTACCAGTCTTCATATTAGCATGAGTGGATGCCAAACGTAAATCATCTATAACTTAGATCATCTATATCTTCAAATAAATCCCATAAAACCATAAAGAAAACTCAACCTACCTTGAGAGAGAATTGTAGCCCTTGAAAACTTCCTCCTCTCCAAAGTTTCCTCTTCTCCTCCCCTAATCTCTCACGGTTCTTCTTCCATTTTCTCTCACGATTTTCCTTCCTTTTCATAACAAAAGGGTATTTAAATACTCTATCTATAGCCATGTAAGCATAAAGTGTCGTTCCTTTTCAGAATTCGAATGCTGAGTAATCACTTTTTCTCCAATTAAAACATTACATGGAATCTTAATTCTGATGACTCTTCGCATTCTCGAACAACTACACTTTAATCTCTGGTAGACCGCTCTCTATTTCCACAAAAATCCAACAACAAATATTCCTTTATGCAGACACTCATCCTTCTGCGGTTGACTAGTTGTCTGCTTGTGGAAGGCTAGCCTCCTGCAACAAGCTATTTTACATAGTCTTCGTCGACCACAACTTCACTACAATCTTTCTTGGATCCAGTCGATCGCAAATCCAATTCTAGTCGACTGTGAATCTACTCAAGAGCAACTCAACTTAATCCTTCACATCTAACCTCCATCTCTATTTCATCATCAATTCATCCTTAATATTCAACATCCTTTTCAACTATAATTGAACCTCTAACGTCATAACTCAATCAAATTAGAACCAAATTACCAAATATTGTCATTACATAATCTTATACTTAACATGAAAAAATTCATGCTATTACAACTAGGTAGCACCTTATGAGACAGAAGAAATAAAAGTGACGGCGATCCAAAGACCTAACGGCATCACATGGGTGGCTGGAAATCTGAAGATCAGGCAGTGACACCACTCGTAAAATCAACAACAAATACACCCTGATCAAGTTTAAGGATTCAAAATCCAAGGAGTGCATCCTCACTACCCTATTACCTATTTTCACACAACACGTAACCAAACATATTAATGTAGCAGAAGATGTATTTGGGATAGCGTCACCATGCTTTGACACCATGTCCGTCCAAAGCATGAAGAGGGTTCATCCTTCTATTGTACATAACATATAAAAATCGAGTTACCATGAATGAAAAATAAACATGTAAAACTCATATATGTATAATATTAAGACAAACATGCTATCAAACAATCCCCATCGAGTTTTTGTATGTGCCAACCCACAAAATAAGGTTTGGAAAAATGATGATGTAATGTTGTGCAAAAAATATAAAATCCCTACTTCAACAACAGTTGCTGCTCCTACCAGCTGGACTAATGATAAACATGTGTTTTTGCAAAAGTCTGTGCTTCCATGGATACAAGCATTTTACGGTAGAAGCCTTTGCTTCCATGGATACTGTGTATCATTGTGTTTATGAAAAAGCCTTCACTTCCACTTATACGTGTGTTTCCATGGAAGAAGCCTTCACTTCCACGAACATGTGCGTATCCTTGTGCTTCTATGAAAGCCTACGCTTTTTGCAAATACGTGCATTTTTGTAGCCAAAGCCTTCACATCCATGGACACGTGCATATCCTTGTGTTTCTATGGTGAAAGTCTTTGCTTCTACGGACACGTGTCTTTCGTGTGTTTTTGTAGAAGCTTGCACTTCAACAGACACATGTTTTCTATGGAAATGCCTACCTTCTGTGGATATGTGTTTTTACTTCCATGAGCAAATCTCCAAAGCAATACCACGAGGAAATATGCCCATTTTAAGGGTGTTTTGACTCCAATCGGCCTAAACCTTTGTATAGACTCTACATTTGACAAACTTTGTAGAGTTAATCTATGGATTTGAGTTTCCAAGCTCAAATCCGAAACCAACATAGAACCCAAGCCTTAAACATGAAATTTGAGATAAAGCAATGACTTTCCCTTGAAGTCTCTTCACCAATCATAGGTTAAACCTTCAAGAATATGAATCTAACACTAGACTGACCTTCTTCTCTGTGTCGATTCCTTTGCTCTCTCTCCTACTCTAGAAATGAGAAAAATAGTGTTTCCATTACCCTTATACAAATTTAACTTTTATTACCACGCGATAACACTCAAATTTACAAGTTTAACCAATTGACCAAAAAATGCCACATAGACTAATAAAATTTGGGAATGAAAATATGAGTTAGAGCAGATTATATTGACTAAGGATGACGTAGAAAGTTTACGTGGAAATTTAAGTAGACAAAAAAATATCAAGTTTTATAGCTTGTGCACCCCACTTCCCTATGTATAGATGTATAGATCTCAAACTTTCTTACTCCTCTAGGTTCTATTTGAGCTCTTTCAAGTTGGATGTGTAAGTCTACTGATGAAATTTAGATCTAGTCTTTCCCAGCATAAACCTCCATGTTGAATTCAATTTCCTTGCTAGAGAGTGATCCTAGAAGTTCCTTAATGAATGTCTATTTAGTCTTTTAACTACTGCTATTGGCACTAGCACTTCATTAGCTTTTTCCACTTGATTTAAGCTTGTAAGCCATAGACAAAACTTCTAGGTCTCAAAAAGCATGAACTATATGAGTCCCTCTCCCCATGAGAAATGAAAGTCACCCTTTCAATGCTAATACCACAATTCTCTTCCTATGAAGTCAATAATTGCCCTATTTTGGGATAACAAATCAATCCTCATGACAAAATCATATTGCACCATCTCTATGACAAAATAATCTATAGTCGATGGTTACCTGCAATCACTAGCATGCAACCTCTACATATCATATCAACTACCAAATAGCTACTAAGTGGTGAGATCACAAGTAAAAGAAGATTTTGTGACTTTGTATTCAACTCCAACAAAATAGGAAACAATGCAAAAATAAATGAGTCAGTCAAGAATCGAGCATCGCTCTAACTTGAGAGTTAAAAATATTACCTTCCACTATGGTATGGTCTGAATGCTAACTTGAACTTCTAAAAGCAAACGCCCTCCCTAAGGTAGTGGGCTCTTCCTAACTACACGTTGAAATAGCCCATCTCTAGCTCAAGCCTTGATATTGAAACTCAGACTATGGAATCCTGATGGGCTTCCAAAGATTAGAAAGACCAATTGAAATAACAGCACAATCTGTTGTCTCTAAAAACAGAACATCGACTTCAAACGGATAGAACTTTTATTGCATACGATCAATAGACTTAAAATTTACAGAATACAAAGAACTATTAAAGTCGTCGTAATATGGAAGATATGTATAGAAGAGTGGACTATCCGCAAAATAGATTCTATAAAAACAGTTTCAGTAACCTCTAGAAAATCATGCACTAAGTTATCGAATTCTCATCCAAATTAAACCAAATTAGTGCTTAAAGTTTCACAATCCAGTGAGCTTCAAAATATCAAAATTACAGAACTAATAACCAAGAACAAAAGATGTAATTAGAAACGTACTACGAGTGGTCTACTGGAATCTCCACAGTTTGAGATTATCAACTTTAGTGGACCCAATTTTAAGACCCTCTCCAACTCATTTTCCTCCAACTTTCTGACCCTCCTCTCTTGAGTAATACTTCTAAGGAAGTATTGGGAGAATTTAGTATAAAACCTTACCTCCAAAGATGGCAAAATCGTGAGGTAAAGAGTGTTGGAAAATCTGGTCTCGGCGAGCTCGACCAAGATCTTCAGGAAAGCTTCAGATTTGACTCTAAAGGAGGGGCAGTAGCTGCTGTGAAATTTTATCAAACTGAACTACCTTTAGGGTTAGCTTGGAGGGACTAAGTAACCCCCCAAAACCCTTAATAATTCAATTACAAAAATGCCCTTGAAATAACCAAAACTTGGGCATGGGTGCTCGGCTAACATGCAAGCTGAGCACCATTAGTACCACCTAAAGGTGTGACATAAAATTCACTCAAAAATCACCAAAACAAACATTAAACACTAAAAGTATAAATTAACCACGAAATCAAACATATATAAAAAACATAACTTATTGCTAAAGGGCCGATTGGTCTTTGTTTTCTTGTTTCTCAAAATGGCCAAGGGGTGATCCAAGGGTTATGTTCTTCACTCCAAGTGAGGAGGTGCTTTGGTGCCTCCTTGTCTTTAAGTTGAGGTGTTCCTTCTAAGTCTTCAAGAAGTGTATTTCCTACAAAATAACAATTTGTTTGAAAAGAGATGAGTTGTTTGGCTTGAGCTCGGGTGACCAGACCTCGTGGTGCATCATCCTCTTGGGGTTGTTGAGGATTTGACCTCAAATCCAATGTTTGGATATCCTCCACTTTATCCACCTCTCCCACATTAGGTGACAAATCTTGCACGTTAAACATTGAGGAAACTCCATATTCTTCTAGAAGTTCTAGCTGGTATGCATTGTTGTTGATCCTCTTTAGAACTTTAAAAGGACCATCCTCCCTAGGAAGTAACTTGTACTTGCGTTGTTGTGGAAACCGTTCTTTTCATAGATGTAACCAAACTAAATCGCCTTCTTCAAAGACCACTTCTTTTCTTCCTCGATTAGCTTGCTTAGCATACAATTCATTTTTAGTAGCAATGGTCCTACTCACTTTTTCAAGCAATTCCTTGATCTTCTTGGCTTTAGAGGCTCCATCTCTATTAACAAGATCGTTGAGAGGCAAAGGCATGAGGTCCATCGGGGTGAGGGGATTATACCCACAGACAACCTCAAATGGTGTATGTTACGTTGTTCGGTGCATACTACAATTGTAGGCAAACTCAATGTATGGCAAGTGTAAGTGCCAATCCGCTAACCGCTTACTCACAATAGTTCTTAAAAGTGTCCCCAGTGTACGATTGACAACTATAATTTTTCCATCTGTTTGAGGATGAAATGAGGTACTAAAGAGTAGTTTAGCACCTAGTTTTCCCAACAGCACTTTCCAAAACGAGCTCAAAAATTTTGTATCTCTATTGGAGACTATAGTTTGGGGAACTCCATGCAATCTTACAACATCTTTAAAGAAAAAGTCTGCCACATGATTGGCATCATTGGTCTTGTTGCATGCTATGAAATGAGCTATCTTCAAATATGTGTCCAAAATCTTTATCTTCGGCATATGATGTTTTGATCCAGTCAAAACCAGGAAGCCAAGCGTTGAGCTTAGTTAATAAAGTATACCTTCGAGAGAGGGCATCAACTACTTGATTTGTGTCTCCCTTTTTGTACTTAATAATAAAGGGGTAATGTTCCAAGAACTCTACCCATTTTCCATGATGTCAATTTAGTTTCCCTTGACCGCGGATATGCTTTAGAGCCTGATGGTCTGAATAAATGATGAATTCCCTCGAAATGAGGTAGTGTTGCCACACCTCAAGGGAACAAATAACTACATAGAATTCCTTGTCGTATGTAGAAGAGTTTAGGGCAACTCCCTTTAGCTTTTCACTGAAGTAGGTAAATAGCCTACCCTATTGTATTAAGACGGCACCAATACCCAACCCCAAGGCATCACATTCTATCACAAAAAATTTTGTACAATCAGGGAGTACTAATACTAGAGCATGACATAATTTCTCTTTAATAGATTCGAAGCTAGCTTGGCACACCTTAGACCATAGGAATTGCTTCTCCCTTTTGGTGCAATCCGTAATAGGAGCCATGATGGTGCTAAAGTCTTTGATAAATCAATGGTAGAACGAAGCTAGGCTGTGGAAACTTCTCACCTCGGATACATTTCTAGGAATTGGCCACTCTCTAATGGCTTCGATCTTGGATTCATCTACTTCCATACCATCCTTTGTGATAATGAATCCTAAGAAATAAACTCTTTCTTGAGCAATGAACGCTTCTTCAAATTTTTGTAGAGCTTAGCGTTCCTGAGGGTCTAAAAAAGAAGTCGGAGATGCTCCAAATGTGATGGGAGATCAATGCTGTACACAAGAATATCGTTGAAATAAATGATGATAAACTACCTCATAAAATTTTTAAGGACATGATGCATAACCAGCATAAAAGTACTCATGGCATTGGAAATTCTAATTGGCATTACAATCCACTCATAGAGACCATACTTTGTCTTGAAGGCTATTTACCACTCGTCCCCCTCTCACATGCGGATTTTGTAATAACTGCTCTTAAGATCAATTTTGGAGAACCGAAGCGCCATTGAGTTCATCAAGCATGTCTTCAAGTCTAGGTATTGGAAACCTATACTTAATAGTGATTTGATTAATGGCCCTACTATCAACACACATCCTCATAGAGCCGTCTTTTTTTGGAACAAGTAATGATGGAACTGCGCAGGGGCTGAGTGATTCACGGATATACCCTTTATCTGGGAGTTCATTAACTTGCTTGTGTAAGTTTTTAGCTTCATTGGGATTTAGCCGATAAGAAGGCCTATTTGGTAGAATAGTACCCAGTACCAAATCAATTTGATGTTCTATCCCACGAAGAGGTGGTAGATTGGGAGGAAGCTCCTTAGGAAATATGTCTTTGAATTCTTCCACAAGGGACGAGATAGAGTCGCGAATATTCCCCAACTCATCCATTCTTTCACAGACTAATAACAATACTAAAGAGCCCATTTTAGTCTGGCTCTCTTCAATTCCTTCTTGTATAAAAATAAGGAGGCCTCAGTTTTGTCATGCCTCAAACTTTCATAATCCTTATCAATTTGATCTAGCTGAAGAGGAGCAAAGTTGATAGTCCTACCATTCATCTTAAAAGAATAGAAGTTTGTAAATCCATCATGAATCACTTTTTTGTCAAATTGCCTCAGCCTCCCCAATAAGAGATGGCTTGCATTCATAGGCACTATATTGAAAAGGACTTCATCTTTGTAACCGCTAATAGAGAAGGTAATTAGAGCTTGCTTGGAAACCTTCAAAGGTGCCTTGTCATTGAACCAATTTAACTGATAAGGGTTGGGGTGGGCAAGTGTTTCCAAGCCCAACTTATCAACAACCTCCATAGATGCTACGTTGGTACAATTGCCTCCACCAATAATCATAGAACATAACTTATCTCCCACCATGCATCAGGTGTGGAAGATGGTATCCCTTCGACAGTTCTCCTATCGGTTCTGAATGGACAAATTTCTCTTCATCACAGCTAAAAAAGGGTCGTCTTGTGTATAATAGGTATCCTCCAAAGACTCTTCCTTCTCACAAGAGGTTCCACAAATTTCATCCTCACTAACAACCTCCTCGGTATCACCTTTTACAATCATTACTCGTTTGTTGGGGCATTGGGAAGCAATGTAACCAAGGTCGAGGCATTTAAAGCACTCGATGTCCTTTGATCTGGTTTTAGTACCCTCAATGTTAATTTTCCTTTCTTCACCATTCATGCTGTCATGAACATTCTTATGTAAACTCTTGTCATCCGATTTGGAGTTGGTTTGAAGGGTGTGCTGTTTTTTTGAAAAGGTCTTGAGGTTGACTCCTTTAACTTCCTCTTTCTTTGTCTTTCAATTGTGAGAGCTAGTTGGATAACATCATCCATAGTGTTGTACGATTGTAGTTCAACCAGATCACCAATTTCTCTATGGAGGCCTTTGATAAATCTAGCAATAACTTGTTCTTTTGGTTCTTCGATGCCACACCCAATCTTTAGAGTTTTAAATTCGGTTAAGTAATCTTACACTGATAGGTTACCTTGCTTGAGCTTTTGAAGTTGCAAAAATAGTTCTTGTTTATAATGTGGAGGTACAAACCTCTTTTGCATATGGGATTTCATAGTTCTCCAGTTTCTGATTTTATCCTTACCAACTCTTCTTCTTTGGGTCTTGAGATTTTCTCACCACAAACTTGCATAGCCAGATAGTTCCAACGATACCAACCGGATTTTTGCCTTCTCTCAATAATCATGACATTCAAATATGCATTCAACCTTCTCAACCCAATCCAAGTAGTCGCTGCCATTATAAGAACCCTTGAATGTAGGTATGGACACTTTAACATGCTTCAATTTATCCTTGTTTCTTCAATTTCTTCTCGGACTTAAAGAATACTCATCATCAGACCCTTCTTCACTTTCTTCAAAAAGACTTTCACTTTGGCCTGTAGAGTCCATAGAAGAGGTAGTCCTTTTTCTCGGTTTAGGAGTCCTTGGTCCTATCACATGACCATTAGAGGTCTCTCCTTGATTTTTTTGAAATTTAAAGAACATCTGCTTTAACTCATTAAGTTGATGCTGAAAGCTCATCTCGGGTTGTTCTCGATCACTTTCAGTGGGTGGTGAATTAGGACTAGGCATTGCCCCTTTTTCCTTGATGGTAGTTAACACCTCTTCTAGTGCTCATCCTCAATACAATTAGGAATCCAAAGTCGTACACAAACACCTAACCTAGCTCTGATACTAAATGATGGGCTTCCAAAAATTAGAAAGACCACTTGAAATAATAGCACAATCTGTTGTCTCTAAAAACAGAACATCAACTTCAAATCGATAGAACGTTTCTTGTGTACGATCAATAGACTTCAAATTTACAAAATATAAAGAACTATTAAAGGGCTTATCTCAGTACAAAAATCTTGATTAAATTCATCGTAATATGGAAGATACATATAGAAGAATGGACTGTCTGCAAAATAGATTCTGTAAAAATAGTTTCAGTAACCTCGAGAAAATCATGCACCAAGTTATCAAATTCTCATCCAAATTAAACCAAATTAGTGTCCAAAGTTTCACAATCCAGTGACCTTAAAAATATCAAAATTACAGAAATAATAACAAGGAACAAAAGACATACTACGAGTGGTCCGCTGGAATCTCCACAGTTTGAGATTAGCAACTTTAGTGGACCCAATTTTAAGAGCCTCTCCAACTCATTTTCTTCCAACTTTCTGACCCAACTCTCTTGAGTAATACTTCCAAGGAAGTATTGGGAGAATGTAGTATAAAACCTTACCTCCAAAGATGGCAAAATCGTGAGATAAAGAGTGTTGGAAAATCTGGTCTCAGCGAGCTCTACCAAGATCTCTTGGAAAGCTTCAGATTTGACTCCAAAGGAAGGGCAACAACTGTTGTGAAATTTTATCAAAATTAACTACCTTTAGGGTTAGCTTGGAGGGACTAAGTAACCCCACAAAACCCTTAATAATCCAATTACAAAAATGCCCTTGAAATAACCAAAACATGGGCATGGGTGCTCGGCTAACATGCTAGTCGAGCACCATTAGTACCACCTAAAGGTGTGACATAAAATTCACTCAAAAATCACCAAAACAAACATTAAACCCTAAAAGTATAAATTAACCATGAAAGCAAACATAAATAAAAACATAACTTATTGCTAAAGGTTCGATTGGTCATTGTACTCTTGTTTCTCAAAATGGCCGAGGGGTGATCTGAGGGTTATGTTCTTCACTCCAAGTGAGGAGGTGCTTTGGTGCTTCCTTGTCTTCATGTTGAGGTGTTTCTTCTAAGTCTTTAAGAAGCGTATTTCCTGCAAAATAACAATTTGTTAGAAAAGAGATGAGCCATTTGGCTTAAGCGCGGGTGACCGGACCCCATGGTGGATCAAATCCTTTAATACAACTGAGTCTTACTATACAGTTTGATTGTTGACCATTTGGTAGGGATAAATACATAGTTGGTTGACCCCAACAACCTTTCAGTTCCTCCTCATGTTACGTGGCTGGTGACATCCATAACAGAATAGTAGAATTTAGGGGGCGAACCTTGGACTATTGTCTTATTTTGGAGGTTGAGAAACTTGTGGAGAAGTCAAACCCTCAAGCTTCTACTTATTTTAGCCCTGACTGAATTGGCTACTTCTGCGCTCCTCACTCCAAGTGAGGAGGTGCTTTGGTGCTTCCTTGTCTTCATGTTGTTTTTTTTATCTAATCCAAACCGAAGAGTCTTGCATTGAGTTCGATCAAGAGAGTATATTTGCGAGAGAGAGCATCCGCTACTTGATTTGTTTCTCCTTTCATATACTTGATAATATAGGGGTATCATTCCAAGAACTCTACCCATTTGCCATGTCTTCAATTCCACTTTCCTTGGTTGTGAATTTGTCAGAGAGCTTGGTGATCAAAATGTATAATATACTCCTTGGAGATACGATAGTGTTGCAAAACTTTGAGAGAACGGATCACTGCATAGAATTCCTTATCATACATCGAATAGTTAAGGGTGGTTCCCTTGAGTTTCTCACTAAAGTAAGCAATGAGCATGCCTTCTTACATAAGGACAACCCCAATTCCCAAACCCGAGGCATCACATTTGACTTTAAAAGCTTTGGTAAAATCGAGTAGTGCAAGTATAGGAGCATGACATAACCAATTCTTAATGGTTTCAAAACCCGTTTGGCAAGCTTTTGACCATAAACATTATCTCCCTTTCTTAGTGCAATTAGTGATGGGAGCCATGATGGTACTGAAGTCTTTGATAAACTGTAGAAGAATGACACCAAACCATGGAAGCTTCTCACCTAAAAAATACTCTTAAGAATTGGCCACTCTTTAATGGCTTCGATTTTAGAATCATCAACCTCCATTCCTTGCTTGGTGATGATGGATCCTAAGAAATACACTCTTTCTTACACAAAAGAGAACTTCTTTAAGTTGCCAAAGAGTTTGATGGCTTGAAGAGTCTAAAAAAGAAGTCAAAGATGTTCTACATGCTAAGAAAGATCCATGTTGTATACTAGAATGTCATCAAAGTAGACCACAATGAATCAGCCCATGAAGTTTTTGAGGATGTGATGCATCACCCTTATGAAGGTACTTGAGCGTTAGACAACCCGAAAGGCAATAACCATCCATTCATAAAGACCATATTTCATTTTGAATGTGGTTTTCTACTCATCTCCTTCCCACATACAGATTTGATGGTAGCCCCTCTTGAGATCAACTTTAGAGAATATCGAAGCACCACTGAGCTCATCTAGCATATTGTAATACCCCGATAATTCCCATATTTATATAATGTAATGAATTTTGTGAAAACTAATATGTTATATTACGGGGCGGTATTTTTTCGAATAATACCATGTAAATATATGGAAAATATTATGGAGTGATTAAAGAATAAATTTTTAAAGGAAAAATGTGCATTTCAAGTTTTCGGTCGCACTGCGGTTGACAACACGGTTTTCGTTCGTGTCCAAAATGTGGTACATGTCACACTTGCATTTTTGGCCTTACTGAGGTCGAGGTTGGGGCTAGCGGTTTGTGTCTGAAAGGACTTCTGTCTGTATTTTGGGTTTTCAATCACACTGCAGTCAAATTGTGGTCGAGTTACGGATGTGAAGGATTTGAATCTGTCAAATTGTTGATTTTGTGGTTCATGTGAGGTCGCATGTTTTGGTCAAAGTTCTTGACCAAAATCCACCTCTGCTTGTATTTTTGACATTTCGGTTCATCTGCGGTCAAGGATTTCGGATGCCACCCTCAACCGAAAAACCAACTTAAAGCGAGAAATCTGTTTTCTCTTAGCCATTTTCTTCTCCTCCCATGAAATTCTTTTTCTCTCTACGAATGGTCTTTTCTCCCTCCTCAAGAAGATAACAGCTTATCCACGTGGCCTTTCTTCATTGGACCCTCTCCATTGAAATGGCTCGTTGTCTATCAGCCTCTCACGTCCACTAGCAGCTTCTCTACTTGAAGGGACGGATGGGTGCAGTCGTGGGTTATATAACCCTCCTTCGTGTGAGCTGCGACGGGTGTGTTGAGTCTGAGTGTTTTCTTCTGGCAAGAATTCTACTGAGGGTGTGTTAGGCATTCGGTTATGTGAGTCTTGTGGGGGTGGACAGTGGGTATATTGCGTGCCTAGCTGCTAACGTTTCTTGCTGCTACCCTGTTTCTAGCATTGTGCGTCTTCAACGGTTGAGAGGTAAGAAATGAGTAGAGTCGGTGGCCAATGGAGGCCCTACACCCCAAGTAAAGTCGTTGTTTCTTGGATTGTTTTTCTTGGAATGTTTTCTGGATTATTTCTTGGACTGTTCGATATTGGTTAGGTTGAAATTTCCTAACGAGTTACTGATATACATTGTAGTGAATGGAACCTATTGCCTTTGTTTATATTTAGACAGTAGATAGTGATGGATTTTTTTTGCATATAGACTCCGAATCACTGGATAACCTAGTAAAGATTGACGTTTTTCCCTATGAAGGCTCCGATCATTTTGTACCTACAGTTCTTGTTCTTTTTGGTTGATGGTTCACTGACTATTGTCTTAGGCTTAGTTGGTTGTTGAATAATAATTGTTGGCCGTTTATTCAATTTCTATTTCGTTACTACCGGAATTAATGTGTTGTTTTCCATCAACTGTTGAGCACACTTATTTATACTCTAGCATGGATTTGCATTCGGTTCTGGATAAATTCTGTTGCTTTAGGAATGACAACTTCATTTCAAATTTTCAGCTGAGTTTTGAGTTTATGGATGAATTCATCGTCTAACTTTCTACCGTCAAATAAAATGCCTTACTACACTCTATATCACTGTTTTCATTACTGAATATTACACTGCCATATGTCAACTATGTCCATGATTATTTCATATCCTTTATTCGCTGCCAAATGTATCTAGCTAAACATTACTGTTATGTTTTGATTAAAATCCAAGTATGTTAAGATATTAATTTTCACTGTATTTCCTTCAATTATCGAGCATGTTTAATATCCGTTTTGTTGGTGTCTTTCTATTCAATGTTAAGCATGATAGCACATTTTCTTTCACTGTTATTCACTGTGATTTTCTGTTAAATCCAAAGCATGATAGCACGTTTATTTCGCTGTTTATTTGCTGTTATTTTATGTCAAAAACTAAGCATGATAGAATGTCTTATGTCGCTATTATTCACTGTCATTTTTTTTACCAAATTTCAAATATGATAATACACTGAATACCGCTGTTGTTCTCCTATAATTGGGAAATCCCTTGGCGATATAGAATTGTGAATTCTTGATGAGTGGATTGACTTGTTTATTGTATAATTCTAGTATTTCATTGACATGCATCATGATAATAGAAACAAGTAGGGATGCCACGTTTGAGTGGGTATTCATATGCATTTACGTGAGAAAAATGGATAAAGTAAATGAATGTAAAGGAAATTGGAGGATGGAGAGGTAGTTTGGATCTAACCAGGTAAACGCAAAGAATTATATCATTCCCTTGTCAGGTTGTGAGAGCCTGTCTACCCCAGGTTGTTAGATGCTGACTAGTGACTATTCTCTCTGCCACAGATTCCTCCAATGTTCGAGCTCGATGTACAAGTAACGTATGTAACAGCAAGAAAAGAATAGTTTGGGTGGAATACATTCTGACATAATGAGTTAGAGGCATACATCATAATGCATATCTCATTTCTTACTAGGCCTCAGAATCATAGTTTGCTTGTGGTGTAGGTGATTGTCAAGATGTGTTGGTTCCAGAGTGGAGGAGGAGGCATTTCCCGTTGAGCCTGTGTGTTACCCAGCTGAATCGACCTAAGAGCGTTACGGCTTGTAAGAAGTAAAAACACTATTCTGAAATGGTTTGAAAACGGATAATGTTTTGTAAAACTATTAACTCAAGTTTTAATTTTTTAAATTGTATTTTGAATTTAATTATGTTTTCGCTTTTACTATGATTTATTTATGCATTTTAGATTTTATCTCGCTCACCTTAAGTATTTACTCTCGTATGCTTTAAAAAAAAAGAAAGAAAAAGAAAATGGACGTGGGGCATCACACATATCCTTAAGTCTAGGTATGGGAAACCTATACTTGATAGTAATCTGGTTAATCGCTCTACTATCCATGAACATTCGCATGGATCCATCTTTCTTTGGAAAAAGAAGTGAAGGAACCGGACAAGGACCAAGGGATTCTCGGATGTAGCCCTTCTCAAGGAGTTGGTTGACTTGTCTATGTAATTCCTTAGCTTCTTCTTGGTTAACCCTATAGGAAGACAAATTAGGCAAAGTAGCTCTCGGGACAAGATCAATCTGGTGCTCTATCCTGCGTAATGGTGGAAGGCCTTGTGGAAGCTATTCGGGAAAGAGATCTTGATACTCTTGAATCACATGCATAATAGAATCAAGTATAGTTCACAATTCCTCCATTCTTTCCTTCAAGAGAATTACCACCACGAGACCTCCTTGACATAAGGCTTTCTTCAATTCTCTCTTTGAAATAAACAAAGATGAGTCGGCTTTCCCCTTTTTAATGATCGCATAATCTTGAACTACTTGCTCGGGTCAAAGGGGAGCTAGATTAACAATTCTTCTTTTCATCTTGAAAGAATAAAAATTTGTGAAACCACCATGAGTCACTCTTTTATCAAACTACCAATTCCTTCCTAACAATAGGTGACTCGCACTCATAGGCACCACATCAAAAAGAGCTTCATCTTCATATCCACCAATGGAAAAGGCAACTCGGTCTTGCTTGGTAACCTTGATGGAATTTTTATCATTAAGCCAGTTTAGCTTTTAAGGGTTGGGATGTTGTAAAGTCTCTAATCCCAACTTCTCTATGACTGTAGAGGCAATCACATTAGTGCAACTTCCCCCATCTATGATTAAAGAACACACCTTCTCTCCCACTTTGCATTGGGTATGAAAGATGTTCTCCCTTTGATCCTCCTCTTCTCGATTTTGTATAATCATTGATCGTTTCATTACAACCAGTAGTGCCCCTCTTGAGCATAGTAGGTATCTTCTAAAGATTCTTCCATGGTGCAAGATGGTTCACATGTTTCATCCTCACTTGAAATCTCTTCAGAATCTCCTCTCATTACCATCACATGCTTGTTCGAACATTGAGATGCTATATGTCCAAGGCCGAGACACTTGTAGTATTTTATGTCTCCCGACCTTGGTTTGAGGCCTTCGACACTTACTTTTCTTTATTCATTACTCTTGCCTTCGTAGACCTTCATAGGGGAGATCTTATCTTCATTCTTAGGAGCAGGTTTGAAAGGAGTGTTGCTTTTTGCCAATGGCCAAGTATTGTTCACCCTCAATTTCCTTTTTCTTTGCCTTTCTATTTTTAAGGCTAGTTGGACCACGTCATCCATAGTGTCAAAAGGTTGTAACTCCACCAAGTCTCAAATTTCTCTTTGTAGCCCTTTGATAAATCTAGCAACGGTTTGCTCCTTCGGTTAATCCATAGCACATCGGATCTTCAAAGTTTCAAATTCGGTCAAGTATTCCTTGACCGATTGAGAACCTTGCTTTAAATTTTGGAGTTGGAGGAATAATTCTTGCTTGTAATGGAGAGGCACAAATCTCTTTTTCATTAGAGTCTTCATGGTCTTCCAACTCTTCTCATCATCATATCCATCTCTTCTTCTTTGTACTTTTAGGTCTTCCCACCAAAGGATTGCATATTCGGATAGTTCTAATGCCACCATTTGTAGTTTCACCTTCTTGGTTTAATTATAACAATCGAAAACACGATCCACCTTCTCAATCCATTCCAAGAAGTCACTGCCATTGCTAGAACCCTTGAAGGGTGGTATGGAGACTTTAACATGCCTCAAATCATTTTTGCCATATGGTTTGCCTCTCAAACTTAGAGATTCATCCTCCTCGGTTTCCTCTTCAACTTCTTCAAACATACTCTCACTTCGACCTCGTGAATCAATGAATGTACTTAGTCTCCTTCTTGGCCTAGGAGTTCTTTGTTCCTACACATGTCCACTAGAGGGTTCCTCTAACCTTTTCTATAATTTAGACATCAATTCTCAGATCTCATCAAGTTGATGTTGCACATTAACCTTGGCTTTCTCTTGTTCTCTCTCAGGTGTCACACTTGAACTCGACATTGTTTCTTTATTGCTATTATAAGAAGCACCACTTCTTGTGCTCATTCTCCATGCAAATTACACTAATAGAGTTGCACAAATAAGCTACTTAGGCTCTGATACCAAATGATGCATCTCAAAGTGCAAGGAGGCAAATTCACTCTTTGTGTTCAATTAGATATCTTCAAAAACATAGCCCTCAAATTCAAACAGATAGAACTTCTAGTGCAGGCAGCCAATGATGTTCAAATTTACAAGGGTTCAAGATATACCAAAGAAAAAAATCCAGTCCAAAATTCACGATAAAAAATGGAATGGAACGAAAGTTATGCCTGAATCAATATTCTGCCTCGAAACAGTTTCCACAAAAATAGTTTAAGCGATCTCCCAATAACAATGCACAAAATCACGAGCTTATATCCAAACTTCGCCAAAATTATATAAAATTCACCACAATCCAAAGGAGGTCACACCCTCAAAAGTACAGGACTAAATTTCAAGTAACACAAATCGAACAAACATGGAATTACAAGCTGGTCTGCAAATTACCTATTGCCGAGAACCCCGACTTCAATGGACTCTTTTACAAAGGCCTCTCCAACTCCTTTTCCTTCACTCTTCTGGTCCTTCTCTCTCAATGAGCAACTCGAAAAAGCTGCCAGAAGAAACTCAATATAAAGTCCAACCTCCATGAATGAAAGAATGTGAGGAAGGAAGTCTTTGGATAATAATCCATCTGTTGGACCCTAGACGAGAATCCAGTTTTGCGTTTGGGAGAGAACTTCGAAATAGGTTGTAGCAGCAGCTCTTGATTCTTCAAAATTATGTTAAGACATCATTAAAGAGGGTTAAGTACCTCCCTAATGATGCCCTAATGAATAAAGACGAAAATGCCCTTCTAAACACAAAAATGGGCATGGTGACTCAGCTACCAAGCTAGCCCAGTCCACAAAAACCATAGCATATTATCCATCCTAAAACTAATTAATATAAACCAAAACTCCAGTAGTTCATCTAAACATTCATCCAAAAGTCATGTCATCATATTAAAAGAACATGTTTTAAACTCTAGGGCACCTCATTAGCTTCGGTAAGATGGATATCCATAACTGCTCGGGTACTTAGCTCCACCTGAGGAGTCCTCTAGGGAGCCAAGTGATCAAGTGTTTTGGTGCCTCCTTGTCAACATACTTTGGCTTATCTTCTAAGGCCATCTAGGGAGACTCCACGTGCAAAATAACAATTGGTTATAAAAGTGATGAGCCTATTGGCTCGAGCTCTAGTGATAGGTCCTTAAGGTGCGTCACCCTCCTTTTTCACTAGGATGGAGTTCTCTTTAAAGTAAAAACAATGTAGGCGTATTTATAATATAGCTATCTATGTATACATCATGGTTTGATAATTGTCGAGAAGCCTATTTTTAATTAAATCAATAAAGAAGTTTTAAATGATTTTAAAATCCTTGCACGGCTTGGTAAAGATAATTGAACTGATTATGGTTTTTGAAAGAAAAGTAAAATCATTTTATATGCATCACATTTCGTATAACTTACCTACCAAGTTACTCACTCACCTCAAACGACTCACTCTCCTTCTAGGTAAGGATAGGAGATAGGAGCAATCAAGAGCATCATGGCTAGAAGGCTTTCCTACTTTCATGTTTTCCTTGGAGTGTTTGAATTTTGTTTCCAGGTAAGGATTAATTTATTTGGATTTGTATAATGCTATTCAAAGTGGTTAAGACTTATTGCACAATATTTTAAATTTCTATATATTTTATGCACTATTATTTTCATGATTGCTATATGGGCCTTGGCCCAATTATTTGGATTTGTGTTTGAAATTATACTAAGTCTTCGGCTGACAACCTAACATTGGGCTATGTTATCGGTTCCTCTCTGAGGGTCGCTTAACCCGATGTTTCTATTAGGTTTACCTCTGAGTCATGACAATTGGCGCCTATGAAAGGGAATGTGTCTATGGGATGATGTGTCCACTAAAGTGTTGGTATCTGTAGCGAAAGTGTTGTTGTTTGCTTAAAGTTGATTTTTGAAGGACATGTGGTCACATATGAGTGGTGTTTGTAGAATGAGGTGTATCCATGGAAGTGTTGATGATAGCAGATATCCGCAACGACAGTGGTTGTCTCTGCATATGTGACGTGGAATCTTCATAAAGATTTGTGGACACGGGGGATTGTGATTAGCGGATAGGCTAAGTAGATATCCACAACGGAAGCATTGGTGTTTGCGGATGAGGTGGAATTAGCGAAATGAGATTTTTCCATGGAAAGACTTGTTAACGTGTGATGTGCCCCGAGGACCCGTCACTTCAGCCCGAGCCAAGGGCTCCTTTATTTTCTAACTTTTTATTTATTTTGTAGGTTTTTGAATCCAAATAAACAAGGAGGAGTGGGCATTTGGACTAATGGAGATCTTGAATTCTTTTGGAGGAAATTGTGGGTTTTCCAATTCCGCCTAAAATCTGACCCTCGGCTATTCAAGGGCAATTTGGACCATTAAGACGACTTCCTTTCCATTTTAGTTCTTCATACCAAATGTAGCCAACATCCATAGCTTTCCAACAAGCTATTGGACGTTATATTTGGTTATCTTTTTCTATGTCAAATATTTCTTTTACAGAGACTAATTTCCCAAACTCGGACTTATTGTTTATGTTTTATTATTTAGGGTTATTTTAGTAATTTTCTGCTAGGGTATTTTGGTCTTTGACCTATTTTGTAAACCCTAGGGTTTAATACCCCTTCTTGCTGATGAAAGACCAGTTTTGGAAGAATAGAAAATTGAAGAGTGAAGACTCCTCCTTGCCGCGGCCAAGCTTCCCCTCCTAGCGCCGATTCCTCCATCCCATTGCAAGGGTCCTCTTGAAGTTTCTCATCCTTGCTACCTTGGGTTATTGCCTCTTCCAATCTTCCTTTTTAGGGTGTGATTGTGGTGTGGAGGTAAGAGAACTATCCCCCATTGGAGATAGTTGGTTTCGGCCAACTAAAGAAATGCCATCTCACTTTAGGAGGTGCTGCAACTCCTTTGCGTTTTCCTACTTATTTTGGTGTTACTCTTAAGTTTCCTTTTTGAAATATGTTAGTTTCTGCAAAGTTTCTTTGAAAGTTTTATGAATGAAAGTGACATTTTCGGAACCTTGTGAGCTGCAGAATCTGTGAATTTTTGTTAACTGAATTTCTTGCTGATTGTAGCCCCTGTTTGGACCCCTTATTGTAAGCGTCTCTGTTCGAGGCCTTCCAATGAATTTTCCAGGATTAAGTCAGGAATCTAACCTCGTTAATTTGAGCCTTATTTATTACTGGTAGCTCAAGTTATAGTATTTTAATTCGGAACTGTAAAATCTGTCTGTTTGGAACAGTTTTTCTGGGAATTTTGAATCGGATAGATCTTCGACTCTAGAACGACTTTTGGCCTGGGATTTTGACACAATCTTCATCTCTATATTGAGTTTATACCCTCCAAACTACAGCTCTAGATCAGTTACAGAATTGGAGTTCTAATTGTTTGATTATTGCTGGACGGTTATTGTTGTTTGTTGGAGCAGATTTCCATTAAGGTTTCCAAGTGTTTCTTGGAACCTGTCAACGTGACAGATTGTTATTGGCGAACACGGTGAGCGGATACACGCTGCAGAAGCGTTGCTGTCCTCAAATGAGGTGGAATTTACGGAATGAGACTTGTTGTTGGAAAGACTTGTTAACGTGGCAGATTGTTATTGGTGAATAAGGTGAGCACATATCCACATCAAAAGCTATAGCAAGCCATTTTTCGTACACTTAAAACGTCTAGATCTAAAACACTTTTCTTTCATAAAACATTGCTAAGTGGAAGACTTTTGTAAATAAAAGCAATTAAGAGTCATGAAATAAAATGGACACCGTAAGTAAAATTCCTTTCCTTAAACATGTTTTGTTCAAACACAACTTGTAATTTAAAACCATGTACAATTTACATTTCCGTTTAGCCTAGCCAACCACAAGATCTGCAATGCCTAAATCCTCCATCAACTGCCCCTTTTCTTGTTACCATGCTCACCTACATCATAAGACATAAACTATAAGCCTAATGCTTAGTAAGAAATGATATGCAATATGAACATGATATGCATTACCTAAAACATTTACCATTTTAGTTTTCTTTTCTTATCTTTCTCTTTTCGTTATGAGTAGGCTCCACAATGGAGGCACACACCACTTTCTCCACCCTTTTTGAGAGGTCTCTACCCTTTTGGGAGACATAGTTGACCTTTTTGTTTGGGAGTCCTTCGTTAGCTACCATGCCATTTAAGGTATAATGACCTAGCACCATTTTTGTACTAGCCAGCTTTAACCTCATCATAGCAAGCTAAAGGCCTAATGCCCCCACCAGTCTACCCATTTGAGATAGTCTATCCTCAGTACCATTTACGTATATTTTATCGACATTTTGATCTTTCCACTTACCCATACAGGCACTAAAGGTATAACTGTACAAGGTAGAGTAGCACTCGCACAAGGCAGCCATCTCAATGGCAAATGCACAAGGCGGCCATCTCAGCGGCACATGGACAAGGAGGCCATCTCAAGAATCCATACCTCGTTGCGTCTATTTACGTTTATTTCTGTAATATGTCAATTTCATTTTCAAAACATATGCATGAGAAATCTATTTCTTAACATTTCTTGAAAACCATGATGAATGAATATGATACACACTACTACTTAATAAAATCTAGCATATCATCAATACATCCTCAAATATCAACATGATCATTCAACTTAAAATAAATAAAACACAAGCATCAAAGCATCAAACAATATATCAAGAGCAATACATCCTCGAACAACAACATGATCAAGGTTTCCATCAAACAAACCCAAGCATCAAACAACATATCGAGAACAATACATCCTCTAAACAAGTATTCATAATATAGATATCCATCTATCTTGCACAACGACATACCTCCAAAGCATAAAAACCCTAACTCTTGTGATGTAGCCCTAAGGAAAACGCAAACACTCATTTCTTAAATCTATTTCCTTGAAGAAGTTGAGAAACTAAAGAAACAGAGATCAAGGTGTTGCACCTCGGATCTTCTTCCTTTTCTTCCTTTTCACAGCTTCTTTCTTTCTCTCGCAGTTTTTCTTTTCTTTCTCTTATAAAAACTCAATCCTCTCTCTTCTGCCATCACAAGCAGGAGATGGCATTCCTGCATCAAAGCCTTGGTGAGTAACCACCAAAATATCCAATAAAAACCTGACATTTTCTCCCATTCTGGTGACTCTTCACATTACCGGTTGAACATCTTCATCAAATGATCGACCGCAAACCAGCCCTAGGTTTCCCTATATGTACTTTTTAGAATACCAATCGATCACCTTCCTTCGGATGATCAACTGCAAATCCAAATTTTTATAATCTGTAATGACCATGATCGACCACTCTTCCAAACGATCAACCACCCCTTTCGAACTGAGAGCAAATTATAACAAAAATTAGTCGATCATCGACCGATCGCAAATCCTCCTCATTTTGAATCTGTAATGAATTCGAATGACCACTAACCCTATGGATTGACCACTAAATAACAAAGAGCCCTTCATTCTTCAATCTACACACTAAGTGGTCGATCAAACCATACACTAATCGACCACTCCCCTGGTAACTCTTTTAAAACATATAAAAATCCATACTTCCAACAACCATAAACCACAAATCACTACACCAATACTAATATCATCCCATATATCCTTAATTATCATCAAACATCATTATCCTCATTCTAGGCATAATATAACCAAAAATGTTGGATATTATAAAAGTGTTGGTCTCTATTGATAAGGTGGAATCATTTGAATGAGGTTTTTTCTACGGAAAGACATGTGCACGTGGCAAATTATGATTAGTAGACGATTTAAGTGGATATGTATAGCAGAAGCATTGGTGTCCACGCAAGTAAGTTGGATAGTTGAACATAACAAAGGAGATTGGCAAACAGTGTGAATATCCACATCAGAAGCACATGCATGTACAACAAAAGTACCATGGCTAGAACATAACCCAAAATACCTGAGTGTGCAACTCATTTGTTTGATGTCCAATTGAATTAAAATTTGACCAGGCTAAATTCGATGATGTTTGAAAACACCCTAAAAAACCACAAGAAAATATCCATGGGAGACAAAGTTATACAATCTCAATTGAAAATGTCCGGAAGGGCACCAAAATGGCAGTTTCAGGCCAAAAATGGAAACAACCCCAAGTCACTCAATATTTGTCCAAAATGCTCAAAATTTGGACCATGTACCTCTCTAAAAAGGAACAAGAGAACCTTCAAAATTTGGGAATAGAAACACTCTGGAGCGAAAATTGTGCATGGAAGGTTACAACTTAGTCCTAAAGGGTACTAAAATCGCACCTCTGACTTCAATGGACTCCAACACGGCAGACTCTCCAACTTGGACCTTATCAAGCTTTCTAAACCTTCTCTAGGGATGTCCATCTCTAGGAGGAAGTGGAGGAAAGCTTAGTGTAAGAGAGTCACCGCAAGGCATGCAAGGAACACTGGTGACTCAATGGATTGACACTCACTTTCTTGGGTTCTCACAAAGAAAATGGGAGATGATTGTGGAGGGAACTACAACTCGAATTCAAAGAATTTTAGCTGCTTTCAAATTAGTTCAGACAAGCCATTAAGAGGAGTATAAATACCTCCTCAATTAGGGTTGCCTCCTAATGTCAAATTATAGATATAAGATAAAATAAACACTAAAAAACTCTAGGCTATTTCAAGCTAGTTGAGAACAATCCAAAATGACAATTCCATTACATTCAATAATTCCAAAATAATTCATCAAATGATTTCATGATACCTTCTTTGAGTTCTTGAGTAAGTTGGAGCATCTTCCTTGTGTTGTTGTCTTCATACAATTCCAAAAGTGGCAAGAGACTTGTCAGTTTAGTTAGATGCTTCGGGTGGAAGGTGATTCATGGTGGTCTAATTGCACTCCCACTTTAGCACATGCCTAGGTTGTTCCTTGTCACCATTAGATGGTTCTCCATTAGTTCTTCAAAGAAAGCTTCCGCTACAAAATAAGTAAACATAAACAGGTTAATGAGCTTCGTAGCTCGAGCTCTAGTGATTGGTCCTTGAGGTGCATCAATAAGCCCATTAGTCTTGTAATGTAGGGATCTCGACAAAGGTCACGAGGTCATCACGTGCTAGAATCTCGACAAAGGTTGGGAGGTCATCATCTATAGGGACTTCGACAAAGGTCGTTAGGTTCTTGTAACGACCCGGTTTTTCGTAAATCCATTAAAATGCGTGAAATTTTGAAATTTTCTTTCTAAAACGAGTCAGAGAGCGCCTGAACCGGACCACTACTAACCATTCATAAAACTCGTTATTAAACCCCATTACGGAAGTGTTATAAAACAAAGTCTTTTATTGAAAACGTTTGCGGAAGCGTAAATAACAAATTTAAGGAAGAAATGCTAAGCAATTGAAATACTACTTTCCTTTCCTTTATAAATGAAGCTATCAATTAATTACAATTTGGAAAACTTAATTTAATTCTCTTTTACCCTTGCTATGCCTGGCTAGCCACGAACTACCTCCGCGTGCAAATCCATCATCCCTGCTTTGATGTTATCCGTTTGTCTTTTCTTTTTGCTACTCCTAGTCTGTGCATTGGTTCCACGTACAACTACCTACACCTACACCACAAGTAAAACATGAGCCTAATGCCCCAGTAAGAAAAATGGGTTTAATGCATATGAATGCCACTCTTTAGTCCATTTTGGAATGGGGGCCACCCAAACCAATCCTTTCATTAGGTCATTGATCCGTTTATTACTTTATTGAATCCTACTTTGATCCCTTGGGATTCATTGTTCTATTATTCCATTATCCCATACTCATACTTCAAGCTGGAATTGAGAGGTTTTTCTCATGCAATGGCATGAAGGTCGGACCTAGCATTTTTCCTCGCATCTAGAACTCCTGTACCCTATGAGGGAGGGGCTACGCCTAAATTGCAGACTAGATCCGATACCCATCCACTTCCAATTCCCTTCTTCTTCTTTACTTTTTCTTAACGTCTTACCTCACTTATGCATGCTTGTGTACCACCTCGTGGTACTCCCTATTAGTCTCTATTAACGTGATGCATGCTCATACCTTCTCATCTTATCATGATGCATGATGCTTCACAACGTAACATTCATAGAAATTGAAGTTTGCATTGAATAAAAGTAACTACAATTGAAACCACATATAAGGAAGGTAGAGCGTATAACAGAAGAAGTAACTAGACACAACAGAAAACAAGGACTGTATCAAATTAAAACAGCGAAGGCATATGAGTACGGTAAACATGTAAGTAATTTATTAAAACTAACATGCTTAACAATTAACTACATTTGTAAGCTAAATAATTTATCCTAATTAGTTATCATGCTCACTTCGAGTTACGATTGTTAATCTAGTTGGTTATCCTAATTAATTTACGTACTCAAGGATTAATTACATTTATTATTCTAATTAGATATCTTAGTTAATTTCCTAGTCTATTTACATTTGTCATTCTAGGTGATTATTCTACTTAGTTACCCTAGGTGATTTATATGCTCAAGTTGATTACCTCAGTTAATTGTTCTAGTGAATTAACATGCTCAGTTAATTGCGTTAGTTAATTACGCTGGTTAATTAACATGTTTTAATTCATGATCTAGTTAACTATCCTTTAATTAATGATCTGGTTGACTATCCTAATCAATTGCATGCTTAAGGTGAATTACATGCTTTTATCCTAGACGGTTTAAACATGCTTATTTTATTCTAATCAATTACATGCTCAAGTTAATTAAACATGCTAGTAAATTAATTATTAAACATTCTAGGTTAATTAACAACGAGTAATCGCTACAACGACTAAGGAAATGAATTAACAGGGCAAAGGCATCATTAACGAAATTAATAGTTAATTCATACTTATCACATCGTTATGCATTTCTCATTCACCATTTACTATCTAAGCAAATCTACACTATCAACAAAGAAATTATCTAACGAAAAAACCAAGAATATTGTAGTAATAAACTACAAGAACTAACGAAACTAATGGCAATAAAATCACCCAAGAATAAACTCAACTCACTCACACTACTTGTGGTGCAGGGCCTCCAAATGGCCAAGACACCCCTAATTCCTTACCTCAAAGCGATAAAGCATAGTAGCACTCCTTCATTCTTCTTCTCTTCTTTGTACCTTCACAATTTAATAACATTTAATCATTACTTAATTTCATAATCTAATCCCAACTAAACTCGTAACAGTTTACAGAACCCATCATCGCCCAAGAATGGAATATAACCATCCCCATAAATTAATCCCAATAACAATATTCTAAAATGTAGAACAACCAGCCAAACTTAATAGAATAAAGGACAACCCATGACTATCAAACCAACCCCAACAGGTTATTTCAATAGACAACAAAACAATTTATACATAACCACCCACATAATAAGTACCCGAACAAAGTCAACGACCTATACTAATATTGAAGAAGAGTATGAAACCAATGACATCAACTGTCAACCAATGTATGACTTAATTTATGATATTCAGAATATATTAATCCAACCCAACAATAGTATATTGTCAAACAGAGAGCACCATTCATAAACCAAATCAAGACAACAGTAAATATCCAACAACAACCAACGCATTTCATTATCTTTTATCATAAAACAAAACAACAGTTGAATCGTCCAAACGTTTAAAGCATTTTTCAATGTGCATAACACTCACTTAAATCTCACAATTTTCCCACAATACATAGTCATTCAAACAACGAGTCCAAATTCAATAATCAATTAAAAGTCTCAATCCATTATTAGTTTGTAACAATCACAACACACAACTAACATTACGTAACCATAATTAACAGAGCATATTTCCATCTCAACAATTTATTCAAATTTGATAGAAACAACATCTAACATGGGTAGTTCATACCAACAGAGTCTAACCAATCATAACCTAGCAAATAACCAATCAATGATTCCAATAAAATCAACATAGCAGTAACATCCAACCCAAATAGAATATTCCAACATACAGGATTCTTCCATTTAACACTATTTAAAAGACAGGACATTTATCCAAACAAAGAACATAAACCACGTCCAAGAAATATCCAGCCAATAACAATCAAATACATAACACAATTTCTCAACAACAACATCCAAACATAACCAATTATCAAAATAGTGTATCGCACTTATATTTCTATCATGCTCTATAATCCATTCATCACATCCAGCAAAATAGTGTCATAAAACAACACCAACTCGGTAGACAACCCAACACAAATCACCAAAACAGTGCATCACAAAATAGTGTATTACAAAAACATTCAGCAAAACAGTGTATTCATTCATCACATGGAGTTCACACAACACAACCCAACTCGGCAGACAACCCAACAGAACAATTGATCAACATAAATTCTCAAGATTATCCATAACAGCAACTAAGAACATTTCCAACACTAACAGGTCCAATGACTTATTTCAGAAATTCCTAACTAAACAATAGAACAACAATATAACAGAATAACCATGTAACAACTAGAACATATAATCAACCAACAACAACAAAGTTACATGGCCAAAAGTATAACTCAACAAATTATTAAACCAACCAACAGAGAGTATTCAGGCCCTACAGAGCAAATTCCCAAACTCATTCACCCATAATTTCCATAACAATCACCATCAAACCAAGGAAATGAAACACTGCAGAGACTGACAAACACCACAAACAGAATCCAAGGACGAAGAAATCAGAGAAGAACTCACCAGCAACCCATGAAGCTCTCGACCGACCTCTAGAGAGAGAGAGCTCCTAGCTCTGCACACCCGAGGGACCTCCCTGCCAAAACCCCTCTCTCCCTCACCTTTCTTCTATCTTCCTCCAGAAGTTCAGTACAGCCACTGTCCAGCCGTCCCCCAGAGAGCTCCAATTCACCTTCTACACTCGGCTTCACTAGGAAGGAAGAGTTGACAGACCCCTCCAAAGAGCAATTCCTCAGCTTTATCCCTGCACTCCATTGCCTCCGTATAGAGTAATGGCACTCCATACCCTCCCCTGCCATCCACAGCTACGAGGTCTAAGCTATCCCCCTGTCGACTTGTAGAGCATGCACCAGAAGAGAAGAACTCGGTTCAGCATGAACCGGCAAGCTAGACCATGGCCTTTGACTGGTCTAGCACCCATCACCGACCTAAGGTAACCATCGCAGCGCCCACCACCAAGCTGTCGTTGCTGTCCGTCTCACCGTTGCCATCCCGTCGCCGAGCAGCACCTGGAATCGTGCCCCCTACTCGACGCCGAAGCTCACAGCCGTGACCCGCTACTCTCATAGTGAAGTAGCCGCTCCCGAGCTCGCCTGACCGTCATCGTTGCCTCACCACTCACCGGCGTTCGTCGTTCCCCCTTCCTCTCTCGGCTTCCCTCGTCTCTCGCTCCTCTTTTCTATGTCTCCCCGTCTCGTTTTCTTCGTCTCTCATTCGCGTCTCTCATTTGAAAGAATGGTCGAAGGCCATTCTTCTGATTACAGGGCAAACTGGTTCACTCAGTGAATCGGTTAATTACTCATTATCTCCCCATTTTCAAATCCTCTCTAATTAATTTAATTCATTAGTTAAATCCCTAATTAATTAATTTATTAAACCCCCCTTAATTTCCATTAATTTAACTCCTTTTACATTTAAAATCCCAAATTATTATATACTTTAGTTTATTAAATTAGTATTTATTTTATTTTGATTACATTGATTTCCCGTTAATTTTCATAATATATTATCTAACGAGTACATTCTTGGTAATACCCCGATACTCAACCTACTTAAAAATTTGAGGTATTACAGTTCTTATGCATGATGAATGTGACAACTAATGGAGGTCTCAATTAATGTTGGGACTATCTCCCAAAGGTGTGAGACGTAAGTGGTGTGTCTCTCATAGTTGTGTCTACTCTCCCCTAAATAGAAATGAATGAAAGAATAGAATGAAAGAAAATAATGAAAGAATAGAAAGAAAGAAAATAATGAAAGAAACAATTAAAAGAAAAAAAGAAAGTTTGAAAAATTAAAAAGACATATTTTTACAAATTGCATTCTATGTTCATGACATGTATGCATTTTTTACTGTGCTCTAGGCTCATAGCTGAACTTTGTTATATAGGTGAGGATACTTTGGATGAGACATATTATGAGAAAATATGTGATGGAAGTAGTTGGAGTAGTATTCTTATGGACGAGGTTGTGGCATTGTTTGATCAATATTGTCTTATGGGTGAAGATTTGAGGAAAAGCAAATTGAAAAAGAAAAACTCTTATTAAATTATGTTTTTATTTAAATTTATATGTTTTTAGAAGGATTTATGTTTATTTTGTATTAGGCCTTAACTACGTTTGAGTTTTAAATTAGACTTTTTATAAAAGACTTTCAATGTTTATTTTTCAAAGGCATGTTATTTCGACTTGTTTTCAAAGATATAGTCATATGATTTAAAAAAAGAAAAAGAAAAAATGACATGAAAAAGGATTCATGCTACAGAGCATTACATAAATGGTATCATAGCAACCTGGGTTAAGGTTGTTTCTATAGACTGTCTAACAACGCATGCCTCTCAACATGAAAATGTTTCATCAATTGTAAGTATTATAATTTAGATGATAATTTTGATTAGTAAGTTACTTTATTTTACTTGCTAGTATTAGGATTATCTAGGACAAAGTATGGTAAGAGGAACTAGAAGGAACATAGATGTTAGGGATGAGGCAAGGGGTTGATTATCTGAGTTGGTAGAATGTCAGTTCCAATACTTAGAGCAAACTACTAAAAGGGAAGAGCAGGGAAGAATGTGACCCATTCATGTTGAAGCTAGGTGAGAGAAGTTCCGTTGATTGAATTCACCAAGTTTTGATGGGAGTTCCTCTTATTCAAACAGAGCAAAAAAAATGAATCTGAGCATTAGAGGATATGTTTGATTATGTGAAGATAGTAAAGGGGGAAAGATTCTTATGTGCTACATATATCCTGATTCAGGATGCAGGTTCTGATGGGACACAATTAAGACAACCTATGAAGTGAGGACGATGACATCGGGGAAATTCAATGAGGTGTTCTATGATAAGCACTTCAGCCCCACTATAAAGACACGAAAGCTAATGAAGTTTACCCAACTTTGCTAGACAGGATCCGTTATTGAGTATGTGAAAAAATTTTAAGCCTTGTTACGGTTCACGCCAACATCTGATGGCTATAAATAAGCTCAAAGTGTACCAATTCATGCAAGGTTTGAGGTTGGAAATACAAAGATATGTGAAGATATATAGCACTCAAGGTGTACCCTATTCAAAGATTGTGCCCAAGGCACTTGAGGTGGAAGAGGCTGAATTCCAAGTTTGTAAATAGATGGAAGCAAGAAGAAAGTTTCTAAGGGAAAATTAACCACAATAGAAAAAGGGAGGGCAACCTGATGCGAGAAGAGCGAAGAGACTCTTTAATGTTGGAGAACAACAAGGGGATGAGAAGCGTGCCAAAGGTAAGCAGTTAATCCCAAAACAACTCAAGTAAGTCAATGCCCTAAGTGCAAGAAAAACAATTTCGATGAATGTAGAGCAGGCACTGGACAATGTTTCAAGTGTAAGAAGATAGGACATGTAGCCAGAAATTTCCCAAATTTAATGGAGAAATAGAATAATGTAGTTCCAAGGGTCTTCTCTCTTATTAAGGATGATGGCGATGAGTAGCCTGCTATGTTGTTAGGTACTAAATATATTAATGACATTATTGCTTAACTTTGTTTGATTATACACACTCGTTTGTGGCATCCACATTCTATTCTAGATTGAATTGTTTATGTAGACTATTTGAGTATGCCTATACAGTAATGTTACTGTCTGGAGATATCTTGAAAGAGTGCTCTATTAGCCTGAACAGTCAATTATTGCATGTCAACCTCATTATGATTGATATGAAGGGATATAATGCTATTCTCGATATGGATTGATTGTTTCAACATTTTACAAACATAAACTATAGGGAAATGGCAGTTTATTTTCAATCGCCACATGATGAAGAATACATTTTTCATGGCACTAAAGACAAGTGTAAAATGTCAATCATTTTTGCTATTAAACAACAATGACTACAAAAGGGTGGAAGTTGTTGAGGAATTGTAAAAGTTATTAGACAATACCTTCGTCATGATAAATTATGCTCAAAAGTTGATTTAACAAGTAGACAACTGATAAATGAATACTCAACTTACAATGAGTTAACTTTTTGGGTCATGTTAATTCTAAGGACGGTGTTGTAGACGTAACTGAAACTTAAGCAGTCTTAGATTGACCACAGCCAAAGAATATTGGCAAAGTACCTTGTTTTCAAGACTTGAACTAGAAGTTATGATTCACCACGGAGGATGGGAAGATGGAAACCCTTGATGCAAGCGGTTAGTATGGAAATAAAATAGCACCCAAAAGACAGATTGTGTAATTCATTTAAATGGCATCCAAAAAACTTGAAATTTGGACCAATTTATAATCAAAGGGGGAATATGATGCCCCCAAAAAACGACAAGTAAATTCGTTATGTGAATGAAGATATGTAGAAAAGTAGCCAACTGATCTGGAGAGGCACCAAAGACATAATCGGTCATGAAATGGTAAGAAGTACAACTCGCTCAATATATGTTCAAATAGCATGAATTTGGGACCACGTACTTTTCTATAAGTAAACTAGGAACCCTCTAAAAATCATGGAAAGAAACATTTGGAATAAAAAATTAATGGTGGTAGGATGCTAATGACCCGAATAGGTGCTTAAGGCCATAGTTGGGGCCCAACTGGTATAAATCGTAACTCTTTCAATTAGCATCAAAATAATGTAAAATTTAGACAACAAGCCACTCTATAAGTGAAGAAAGTTTCCTCCAAAAATCAAAGGTAGAAACTACCTAGAACAGAAATTGTACATGGAAAGATACAAGTTGTTCTCAATAGACACCTAACTGTGCCTATCAACTTCAATGACCTCCAATGGTGAAGGCACTTCAACTTGGGGTTTAGTAAGCTTTCTACATCCTTTCTAGGGATGTCCACCTCTAGAAAAAGATGTCAAAAGAAGAAAAAATAAAAGGAATCACCCAAAAATCTCAAGAAAAAGTTAAACTAGTTTTTTTATACCACAAATCAACTCAGAATCCACCTAGAATACAAGGGCCGAAAAGGAGGGAAAACCAACCTTTCAAATGAAAAATGTTCTTACATAAAAATTCAATCCCCTACAGCAAACCGTAAAGAGGGTCCAAATACTGCAAGAAATTAGGGCAAGCTTCCTAAAGACAACTTACCAAAATGCTCTCACAAAGACACATACTCGGCTGAACAAGCCCTAACCGAGTGACACCAACAATTGACTATTATACTCAACTTAAAATAAACCATAAATAAGTTCTTAAATCTTGGATGCAAAAATGATCTAATGGATTATTCTTCAAGTCCTGTCTTCAAATTGAATTGGGCTTCAATTCCGAGTAAGTGAGATTGGGCATCTTTAATAGAAAATGACACTCTCTATTCTTAGATCTTTTGGCATAGCAAATAAACACTAATTTTAATGCAAGAACCTATTTTAGAAAGCTTGAGAAGTCAGCTACAATCTTTATGAAGTACACATTTTCATATAAGATTTTAAAGATAGCCAAATAATCTAAATACTACTTGGAGGTCAGATTGTCAGCAGTTTTGGATCGTCTAAGAATTCTTCTGAACTTGTGCTTGATCTTCCACATATGTTTGATCTTGAACAACTCCATGATACTTATGGATTTTGGATGAACAAAATGGATGGTTTGATCATGCTCCTCCCTTTGATCGCCTACAAAAAAGAACACTCAAAATATCGTTAGAGAATCTCCTTGCTCAATTGTAGATATAGAGAATTCGTTGCACATCAAGTTAACTACACCTCCAATTATGCATTTATTGATGGAAGGTGGAAAGTATATTATTTATTGTGATGCCTTGAAAATTGGATTGAGCTATGGTTGGAATTGAAAAAAGTGATATGGTGTTCTTGAAAATTTTTCTTTCAAAAGAATCATAAGATTCAATAAAAAGGGGAAGCTTAGTCCAAGGTTTGTTGGACATTTTCCTATTGTGAAAAAAATAAGAAATACGACCTACAAGATGGAGTTACTATTGTCAATGGAAGAAGTTCACAATGTCTTCCATGTGTTAATGTTAAGGAAAGTAGCATTGCAAGAGGATATTGAAGTCTAACCAACATTAAGTTACGAGAAAAAGCTAGTTTAGATTTTGGACTTTGAGGTCAAATAACTTTGACATAAACAACTTTCGTAGGTAGAAGAGTTATGGCAAATCTGCTCATTAGAAGAGGCAACTTACGAAAGCCAACAAGTAATGGAAGTAAAGTATCTAGAACAATTTCATGACACAAATTTTGAAGACAAAAGTTAACTAACGCGGGAAGAATGTAATACCCAAAAAATTTTCATAAATAATTTCAAGTGTAACATTATTTTTTGAAATTTAAAGGAGTAATTAAAGTAACATTTTGAATTTATATTCTCGTGACGAAGATCTAAGTTTTGGTGAAAATTAGAAATTTATAAATTTGCGTAATGAAATGTATATTTTAATATATAGAATGAATCATTTATTTTATTAAGAGAGTTGAGTGTCAACAGATGACATGTCCACGAAAGTGTTGGTTTCCACAAATACTTCATTTTCGAAGAGCACATGGCCACACATGAGTGGTGTTTGCAAAATGATTGTATTCATGGAAGTGTTGGTATCCGTAGATGTGAGGTGGAATCCGTGTAAAGATTTATAGATATATTAGATTGTGCTTGGCGAATAGTTTGAGTACATATCTGTAGTGGAAGCATTAGTATTTGCATATGAGGTGGAATCCGAGAAATGAGGTTTATCCATGGAAAGACTTGTTAACGTGGTAAATTGTTATTAATGGACAAGGTGAACGGATCTCTATAGAGGAAGCATTGGTGTCCACAGACGAAGTGGAATCCGCAAAATGAGGTTTTGTAAGAACCGCAAAATTTTAAAACAAATAAAATTTCACGTGTCTAAATTTCTCCATGTTAAGTTTGTCCAACGCTCGGATTTGACCGATTTGTCATGTAGCGCCCACGCATAGATTATTGGTTAATGGGTGAAATGATAAATTTGGGTTCTTTGAGATATTTGTGTAATGGCATTTTCCCAATAATTGAGTGTAATAAAATATATTTTAATGGGAAAGTGGGAATAGGGTTTTTATCAAAAAATGACCTTTTCTCGCAGGTACGCATTCACGAACTGAGAGAGAGGAGGGAGAGAGCGGAGAAAGACAAAAGATCGAAGTTGTGAGAAGAGGATTTTCAACCAAAGATCTGTGTTATTGAAGAGTCAATTCACAACATTGGTGAAGGAAGTTTGCATGCAGAAGCGATTAAGGTTAATTTCTAAATTTTAGAGCTGTGTTGGTGTTGAGTTCAGATTCGAGCTTGTAAGCTCAAGAAACCCGGACACCGGTGAAGGGTTATGTAACACCTGAATTTTTCATACTTTAATTTTAGGAGTATAATGTGATGTTTGGGATTTAATGAATATATATAATATTGTAACATCCCATTTTTCATATAAAATTTTTTCTTTTTAAAGTACATTTGTAAAACAAGTGAAAGGCAAATACAAGAGTAAGCATAAGCGGAAGTCTTTAAATTAAACATAAAATCATCCTTTAAAATAATTTAAACTAAACATTAACTAAAACAGTTCAATAACCCTTGAAAAATAATTAAATAAATTTTATTTTAATTTGTGAGTCATAACCTTTGAGGTCAACATTTGTCGGGTAACACTAGCGCTCATCCCATCATACTTCCTCTACATGCAAATCATTAGGATTACAATCATCACCTACATCACAAGAGAATTGTGAGCCTAATGCCTAGTAAGAGACATAATGTAGTAAAGTGAAATACTCATGCAGGCACAATATACATATTTTTCATATCACAAAAGAACTTATTCCTTTCATACTCTATTCTCAATCTCACTGTAGTCAAGAGCATTGGAGATATCATCGGACGAGAATAGATACATCCTGGGGATTTAGCCTAGGCAGAACCATCACCCATCCCGACAGAAATTGAGATACCTCATCTCGTAGTTCTCCCAAACACAATATCCATGACACCTGAGTAGAACCGTCACTCAATTCCGACAAAGATGAGATATATCACCTCTTGGTTCTCCCAAACATCACCATCACTAAATCCTCCAATCTCCAAAGTTTATTTATGTTTATTCATTCTTGTGCAATTCCATCCAAGTGACGTAACAGTTCATAGTATACAGTAGAAACCAAACAGAGAGCAGAACATCATGCTTTATACATTTATCGAACGCAAAAGAAGTATCATAAAACAAAATCCAACAGAGAGTAATATATCATGCTTTATAAAACTATCGATTCTCAAAGAAGCATCATAGAATATGATCCAACAGAGAGTAAAATATCATGCTTTATACATTTATCAATCGTAAAAGAAGCATCATAGAACATAATCCAACAGAGAGTAAAATATCATGCTTTATACATTTATCGATCGTAAAAGAAGCTCATAGAACTGAATCCAATAGAGAGTAAATTACCATGCTTTATACATATATCGATTGTAAAAGAAGCATCATAGAACATAATCCACAAGAGAGTAAAATATCATGCTTTATAATTTTATCAATCGTAAAAGAAGCATCATAGAATAGAATCCAGCAGAGAGTAGAGCACAAATCAACCAACTTTATATTGCTTAATGTAAAAGATGGAAACTTTATCATTTAGCAGATCAATGTTATCTCACAATTTTAAGCAGTGAACTCATACCAGTTATTAGAATATATTTCTAGTAGACAATTTATTAACTGGAACTCCAAAGTATACGTACTATCGGAAATTCACACAAACAAACCCTATTCTTGTGATGTAGGCCACCTCTGGCAAACCATATGCAATATCTCTGACCTTTTCACAAAAATCCTCTCTTGTTGAGTTTTCTTATTGATTCGGCAGCAGCGTCTTCCTCTTCATTCCAAATCTCGAAAAATCCCTTTTCTGAATTCGGAAATCACCTCCCCCCCAAATGCTCCAACTTTCTCTTTAGTTGAAAACACAAAAAGGATAGGATTGTTATGCGTAAACATCCATTTTAAAATCTATCCATTGATTTCAAAATATTTTGTATTTCTTGTTGAAATCTATCTGACACTTTTCAAAGTATTTTGTAGTTCTTGTTAAAATCTATTTGACGCTTTTCAAAGTATTTCGTATTTCTTGTTGACAAATCGCTATTATTCTAGGCGTTATTTCGATGCTGCCAAAGACTCTCGCTATACAAAACATCCATTTTCCCAAGAGAGACGTCCGTCGTAACCCAAACGATGTCATACTCGGTTAAATTTTTATATTATATTTATTCTACAAAACTAACACTAACTCAAATACCTCAACCATAAAATTCCACTGTATAAATAAATTCAACAATTACAATGTACCATGTAAATTTACTATATTTCACATAATTGAAGCTTTGCACATAAACTAATTTTCTGGGTATTACATATATATATTTTGTCACAATTTAGTAAATTGTATATAGTGTGAATTTAGGATTTCATCTTAAATTATAATGTAAATAAATAATTATAACAAAGTAAATTAATAAATGAGAATAAGATTTTTGGCTAAGGATGGAAACTTAGCCACGACAATATTTTGAAGAAAATGTTGTTGTTAAGAGAAGACTTTCGTGCAGTGAGTAGAAGGTGGCAAGTCTTTAGTCATTAGATCAAGTTGTTGGACGAATATGATCAAGCTGGATTGGAGTGGATGCTTCTACAAAAGTATTAGGAGCCAAAGAAAATGCAGATGAATGTGGAACCATTTGATTAGCTTTAAGGAAGGAACATGGAGCGTTGGATCTTGAAAAAAGATGCTCTTGTGAAAAGAAAAGATTCCTTTCGGGAGGATTTTTGACTGCCGAATTAAAAAGGGAAAATCGGATGTAGCATCGACTGTCAAATCAGAAGGAGGAAGGAAAGTTTTTAACTCAAACGGCTTCATTTAGGCTTGAAATTCATTTTTGTGGTAGCATTCGTGTCCCCAAAAAAGAAATTTAAACAGATGGAAAGATGTCGTTTAGACGTAAGTTTTATTGGAGACGTTGGATTTTCGTGGCAACGTTGGTTTCACGAAAGGATTGGTAGTCATGGTAGTGTTGGCAACATTGAATGCAAGGATTAAAGCTAATGTGGCTTACTACCATTGGTCAATTTGATCAAGGTGGACGTCCTCATGCGATAGCCTTTCCATTCACTGCTCCACAAAAAAGATCTTAAGTAGGGAATTTCCAAATTCATGCAAGGTGGGTTTTGCCTATCTTGACTAACCAATCATAATTTTTACAAGATTTCCATCTTGCAAAACCCTTCGGCCATCTATTTATAGAATGTTATAGGGAAGGAAACACTATTCCCTCTACGGCCGAAGAGAACTATCCCCTTCTCAATTCTCTCTTTAAGTTTCTAGAGGTACGTTTTATATTTTATAGCTTGAGTTTTCGTAGGGATAAAAGATAAAAGCCAAGAGTTAGCTTTTTGGTAGAGTAGCTATGTCTTCAGCCACCCTTTTGTTCTAACCCACTCCTATTTTATGTTTGTATTATGGATAACTACGAATTTTGGAGAAAGGGTGTTACGGGTTCTGCTAATTAATCACAAGTAAGAGATTTTTTGGATTTTGTGGCCTATTGGTCTAAATCACAAGGTGTAGGGAAAGGTAGAAATTTTGTATTTCTAGCCATGGTTGATGGCATGGATTTGATGATATGCTTACTGTGTTTATTTTATGTTAAAGAAGCCAAGGATGATAGATGCTTGTTTATTTCCATCCTAGTCTATTGTTGAGGTTCTCTGATATTATTGCTTAATTTACTGCTCTGTACTGATGGTTATTGATAAGGATTTGTTCTTCCGTTACTGTTTTGTTTACCATTTATTTATGCATGCTATATCGATGCCCATGTCACATGTACAATCATGCATTCACTTAAGGAAGATAAGAAAGAAACTTAATAAACATAAAGGATCCTTATGGGCGGGGTTTAAGTTGGTTGTCCTACATGAGGTTGACCTAATGGTGTCCCTCTACCTTAGAGTAATGACTCATACAATTGGACTTTAAAGTGAAAGACAATGAAAGACTAAATATTAAACATGACATGATTTCTATATGAACTGCATTATTAGTTATATATATATATATATATATATATATATATATATATATATATATATATATATGTTATGCATCTCTTGTTAAGCATTAGGCTCATTCGTTGAACCATGTGATGTAGGTGAGAATGAGACCATTGATGAACTGGATGAGACAAAGATATAATGTGGTAGTTGAAGGAGTACACTAATTGGGAAGCTAACGCATTATTGGAGCGAGATTGACTATGGGTATTATTATAAAAAAAATGAACAAGTTTTCTAAATGGATTTTGTTAACGGGTTTTCTTTATGTTTACTTTTGTCACGGACATTGAGGTTTATTTGCTAGATTTTAGTATGTTGGTTTTATTGGACTCTAACACATTAATTTTAAATGGTTTTCTATTTTATAGTCTTCTGCTGCAAAGGTTTAAGTATTATGAATTTATGAATGACACATAATGATATCTATATATGTGTGTGTGTGTGTGTGTGTGTGTGTGTGTGTGTGTGTGGAAAGAAATGTTTTAATGCTTCAGGGAGTTACAGGTTAAGGCCATGAGAGGTGAAAAACCTAGACGAGAGAAGGACCGTCACCTTCCTCTTGGTATGGTCGGCATGGTGGGTCAAGAGCCCATGGTGGATGATCAAGGGATCGCCCGCTAGAAGAAAAGTCATTGGCGAGTCGGACCAAGGCATGAGGAATGCTCACTCCTCATAAAAGTGTCCATCATTCTGCAAGGGAACGATCTAGAAAGACATTGCTTTGCAGGGTACAAAATCGAAAGGACTTTGTTCTGCAAGGGAGTGAACTGGAAGGACAACATTCCATTGGGGAACGATCAAGAAGGATCTCATTCCACAATGAAACAAGTAGGAAGGATCCTCATTTTGGAGTGGAACAAACTTAAGTAATCACGTTATCTGCGCGTGTCCATAGGGATAATAATTTGCATAGGACTTCCCCCGATGTATACTGTCGTGGAACATCAAACCTTCTGTGCAAGGACACTCGAGCCTATCCACAGTTTCACATGAGAGAACCTCACAAATGCACGATCCAGCATCCCAGGATGCACAGTTTATCATCCGCTAGTACACTTCTCATTTTCTTAGACACACTGCCTTTTATTTTCTTCACAGAGTCATCTAGTTTAGGTTCCTAATTTAATTTTAGGACCCTCCCATTATCCTTGTTCATTTTGTTTATGGAATTCTTGAATTTTTGTATGATATAGCATCAGACAAGTTAGGAGATTTTGAGTCTATTCTCAAAGAGACAGTTGTTTCCATCGGTAAGAGAGATCACTAAAAAGGTAGGGATTTTTATATTTTATGCAGTGCCTTGCATCATGATTTTCTAACTAATATTTTGTGGGATACCACATATGAAAACTCGATGGAGATTATTTCAACAACATGGCTAATTTTACGTATGCATATGTATGTTTTCACACGTTTGCATTCTTCGTACATGGTATTTTGTTTGAATTATGTGGATATATTTTGGAGGATGAGTCCTCTTGATGCTTTGGTCAGTCTTGGCATCAAAACATCCAAGGTTATCCCATACAATCTTCTATTGTGCAAAAATTGTTTGTTTGTACATGAGAAAGGGGTAATAGGGCACCAGTTACATGTCCTTGGGTTTCAAATCCCAGAAGTCAAATGGATAATAGGGCGGTGATGATGCACTCCTTGGGTTTTAAATCCCAAAACCTGGAAGGGCTTTTAGTCACAAGAATTGGAAGATTGTTAGTCGCTAATTTTTGCTTGTGTAACGTCCCTCGGTGCTCCTAGTACAATATTTTCTGCTTTGTGCCAAAGCATGCATGGTTTTGTTCTTGAGGTTAGCCAAAAATGTGTTGTATTAGGTAGAAGGTGAACCATATTTCTAAACCATGTATTTTTTACTCTCCCAAGCGATATAAGATTGTGCACCCCCACTGATATAGGCCAGGCCCTCACATAGGCCATCTAGGCCTTCATAAGGCAGACTGTAATCTTCTCCCCTTGGGAACCCGACGTCCTCGTCACCCACACTTCTGGTTGAGATTTTTCTTTGATACCATTTGTAATGTCCCCATGTGCTCCCAGTAAAATATTATCTACTTTGGGTTGAATCCCGTATGGTTTTATTCTTGGGGTTAGCCTAAAATGCATTGGACTAGGTAGGGAGGGGAACCCTACCTATAAACCATGCATTTTCTACTCTGCCAAGCAATGTGGGATTGTGCACCCCAACTATATATTGGTCAAACCCTCACATGAGCCATCTTGGCCTTCGCAGGGAGAGCTGCCATAGCTCACCTAGTAGCTTTCCATTTGACAACTGGCATGATAGCTCGTAGCTCTACTCGCCAGCAACTCTTGTCTGAGGGTGTTCATAAACTGGTTCGGTTTGGTTTTGATACGGAACTGAACCAAACCGGTGAGTTTTGGTTTCTATATGAAAGAACCGAAACCGCGTTTTTGATTTTTTGGAACTGAACCTGAACCGAATTGAAATTTCGGTTTTGATTCCAGTTCAGTTTTGGTTTTTCTTCTCTATTTATTTATTTTAATATTTAAATAATCAAAACTCTCTCTCTTTTCTTAAATTGACGCTATAGTTATAATTACTTTAATAATTACAAAAGAAAAATTATATAGAAAATAATCTATACCCTAAAACTCTCTCTTCCTGTTTAGCGCCTTCCGCCTCTCTCTTTCTCAATTGCCCAACCCTCCTTCCTCTCCTCCTCCCCTCTTTGCCCTTCTCCTTTTTTCATCTTTTATGATTTTCTCCTGCCTAATTACCTGCCAAAACTCTCTTCAACCTCCATGTTTGAATTGTCTGCCACTTTTCTGACCATCCAGTATCGGCTGGATCCATTTAAAACTGCTTATGAGCTTGTGATTCCAAAGGTAGGAGAAACCCAAACTTTGTTTTTGTGAGTTTCGGGTCACTAGTGGCTGATTCCAGCGATTGGAGTAGATTCGAGCGACTGGTAGAGAGCGACGAGCGATGAAGACAAACCAACGAAAATGAACCACAAGCCAAAGCAGACTTCAGAGGCACGAACGAACATGGAACACTCAGACAGCGAACACGGAACGGGACAGGCAACAGTCCTAAAACTGGCTCACCTGTGGTTTAGTTTTGGTTTGTCGATTTTGAGAAACCAAAACCAAAATCCGAACTGAAACAATCGGTTCTCACCAAAATGAACCAAAATTTGGTTTTTTGATGTTTAAAACGAACTGAACCAAACCGAACTGACCAAAACTAACTGGTTTTGGTTTTGTTCTTTGATTCCGGTTTGGTTTCCACACCCCTACTCTTGCCAATTGGGATAGAATAGGTAGTTAGTTGAGGAGCAATTTATAGTAAGAAATCTTATCTATTATTTGATATTATCGATGGTGTCGCCATTGGTTTATGGACTGTGAGCACATTATTTTCCTGACTCGTGAGGTGTTCCTAATTAACGGATTGCAGTCTTTCTATGATGTGTGTCGGATGGATCCTTGTGTGACCCTCCATTTTCACTAATGACCTTTTTGGACAAAAAAACAATGTTGGTAGTCTTTTGTGATATAGCTATTTATGTATACAGAGTGTTTTAGCAAAGCCTCATTGATGGCCATGGCCCCTTTTGATAAAAATGATGAAGAGATTTTAAGTGATTTAAAAATCCTTGTACGGTAAAAAGAAGTATGACTTTGGTTTCCCGAAAGAGATGAAAAAATGTTTCTCATGCATTGTATTTTGTCTAGATTTATTTACTTAGTTAATCACTCACCCCAAACGATTCCTCCCCATTCCAGGTAAAGGCAAGAGTAGCTAGGGATTTCAGAGTTGAAGAGCTTACATGTATTCCCTGTTTTCTTTGGAGTGTTTGAACTTATTTCATGGTGAAGAAAATTTAGCGATCTGTATAAACTTATAACTGATGGTTAGGATTTGTTGCACAGTACCTTTGGTTTATTTAATTTTCATCTACTATTATTCTCGTGATCACTATACAGATCTTGGCCCATATCTCTTGGGTTATGATAAAACTTAAAAGACTTCTACTGACAAACTAGCCTTGGGTTTGGCAGTCGAGTCCGCTTCGAGGATCAGATCGCCTGACTTGGCGTTTATGTTAGGTCTACCTTTAGATTCTGACAGGTTTTTCCTTAGAAAGACTTGTTAATGTGGCTTATTGTTATGGGCAGACAAGGTGAGTACATATCCACAGCGGAAGCATTCGTGTCTGTGAAATGAGGTTTGTCCACAGATTGACATTTGTACGTGGTGAATTGTGATTAGCAGAAGATGTATGTAACACCCCGACTTTTTCAGTTTGACAATTATCGGGGTATTACCAAGGACGTTCTAGAGCATTAAGTCTAGAGGTATTTCCATAACGTTTTCCACATTTATGTGATGTAATTAGATGAAGGGGTGATTAGGATATTACATTGCGTATTGATACATGTTATTTTATGACGTGTATTTAAGGGAAAAGTGTTGTGAGGTAGGAGCTAAGTGAAAAAATGTGAGGAAATGCTATCTAGGGCATTTTTGGATGCCTACAGACAACACTGTAGATGAGTTGTCTCGTTCGCAAACACATTGCACACAAGAGGAATGGGTTAGGACGACTCAGGATGTGATTCTGTCTCCTGATTGCACTGTGTTGCAGACTTTCAGACGAGTCCGAACTAGTGTGGACGTGGACTAGCTGAGTCTGATTTGAATCTGTCCCAATCCAGGACAGTTTTGGATGACTACGGACAACTGAGGACGTGGAGTACCCTAGTTCGATTTGCCTCTATCCAATTTCGGGACACCTTTGGATATCGTCTGCAGAAAGTACGGACAGGATGGGGACACCTTTTCCTGTCCGTAGCCATGATTTAGCCTTAAGGATTTTACAATTATAGACGAGTGCGGACAAGACCAATGCGTCCGCACTCGTCCGAAATAGCCCAGTTCTGTGTAATTTTATGGTTAATAATTAGAAATCCTTTCTCGTTTAGCAATTGAATACGCTCGTGGGAGACACGATTTGACCCTCCCCCACCCTGGACGATGAAGTTGCCCTCCCTATGCCCGTAGCCGACCTCTCCCTGTACTCCAGCTACCTTGTCCCCCTCTCTAGGTATGGCCTTCCTCCTCTGCAATCCCTCTGTCATTCAGTCCTCCTCTCCTGCAAGAGCTTCTCTTCCTGCGAGAGAAATTGTCTGGCCTGGTCAGTTTTGTTAGCTTCCTCAGTGAATGAGAGTTCTAGTCAGTCCAGAGATAAAGGGAGAGAGAGAGAGAGAGACCTCAGTGAGTGCTGTGTGTGAGGTGAGCTGTGAAGTGTAGAGTTGGAGCTTATGAGGTGAAGCTCTGCGAGCTGCTTTGGAGATGAAGCGGAGCTGCTGCAACTGTCCGTGAGTTGCTGTGGAGAGCTGTCCCTATTTAGTTCATCAACTTAGGTAAGGAAATAGGGGTGTCTTAGCCTGTGGAGGCCCTAACCACAAGTAGAGTGCGTGAGTAGTAATTTGCTAATGCTCTGTAGAATGCTCTGTGATTTTTTGTAATTGTTATTCAGTGTTAGAGTAGTGTTGATTTCCTTGGGTGGATTTCTGTTGTGTACTCCTTCGTTGATTTCCTTGCTGTTAGATAATTGCTTGGTTGTTATGTAGATTTCCCCTATAGCTAGTTTATTTTCTTTACTTTAATTGTGATTTCTATGAATACTTAGATAGTAAATGGTGAATGAGAAATGATGAACGATGTGATAAGTACGAATGAACTATTAATTTCATTAATGATGACTTTGCCCTATTATTTCATTTTCTTACTAGTTGTAGTGATTACTCGATAATATTTATTTGTGCTATATTTCCTTCGTTATTGTTCTGCCATCACTTGTTAACCAATTTAGTTAAATGGTAACCAATAAATGTTAATCCACCGAGTATGCTAACTACTTTACTTTAGTTAAACAATAATTGACTAAGCATGTTAATCTAATTAAAGTAAATTAACTAGACTCAAATGATTAATGAGAGTTGAACCATGTTTAATTAACTAGTTGTCTAAAATAACTAGGTTAATTGACAAAATCTAGACTTGAGCATGAAATCAATTAGAGTAAACGACTAGACTTAACTTGAGTATGAAATCAATTAGAGAAAACAACTAGACTTAAGTATACGCAATATGTTAATTAACTTAACTAGTTGAGCATGTTAAATAACCAACTAGTTGAAGATGTTAAATAACTAACTAGTTGAGCATATTAAATAATTAACTAGTTGTAATAACTAATTAGCTTAGCATGTGAATTAATTAATTGAGTATGATAATTAATTAGTTGTAATTAATGACTAATTCTTGAGCACGTTAAGTAACTAGGATAAAAGCATGTAATGGACTCTTCAGCATATTTAATTAATTAGCTACACATGATTAATCATCATTCTTTGTTGAGTACGTAATGAACCAGGATTAATATTAATATGTTACTCTTCCTTGTTAATATTCTGTGCATTTCTCTTTTCCGCAATTCCTTTTATTTAATTCCAATAATTGATGCTTTACATATTTGAAAATAATAGAATTGTTTTACTTTGTTAGAAAAGAATGGAAATGATGAAAGAAGAATGAATGAAACGTAAACGAACTAGGGGTTTCCTTGACTATGTGATGATATGTTTTATCTTTCTTTTGCTATTGTCTTCTTGGTGCTTGTCTTCTTATGTTGATTGTATTCTAGTAGTTCGCTAAATGTGAACATGTTAGTTAACTAAGCTAATTAACTTAAACTAAACCTAAGCGTGTTAACCACTTAGAATACTTAACTAGAATAGTAAATGCAATTCATTCCTGAGCATGTAAATAATTAGAATAATATTAGCATGTTAATTATGAGCATGTAAATAATTAGAATAATATTAGCATGTTAATTGTGAGCATGTAAATAATTAGAATAATCATCTGGAATAATAAATGTAGGAAGCATGTAAATGGACTAGGAAAATTAACTAGGATAATTAGCATATTAATTAATAGTATTGTGTTCTATTAATTTAAGTATGTTTTCCTTGTTTCAATTCATTGTATATTGTTCTAGTATGGGTGTTCAATTTCTGTAATGTCTTATTGAGTGCATTCGTTGTTTGATTCCCCTATGTGCTTTGCTGCTTACAATTCCATATTTCAATTGTTCTCTGATGTGTGTGATTTCAATTTCTGTTATTCATTATATGCGCAATTTAAATTACAGTTACTTTCAATGCAATGTGCACTTCAATTATTATTAATGTTATGTTATAAAGCATCATGCATCATGTTAGGATGAGAATATATGGTCATGTATCATGTTAGTAGAAAGTAATAGGGAGTGCCACCGGGTGGTACTCGCACATGCATAAGTGAGGTAAAATGTTAAGAAAAGGAAGAAGAAAAGGGAGTTGGGGGGGGGGGGGGGAATGGGTAGTGGGTCTAGTCTGCAACTAGGTGAAGCCCCTCCGTAATCGTGTACGGGAGTTCTAGTTGCAAGTAAAAGGTTAGATTTGACCCATTATACCATTGCACGAGAAAATCCCCCAATCTCCAGCTCGAAGTACGAGTAGCGAACGAATGGATTAAAGTAAAGTAAAGAATAAACGAACGAATGGCTTAATGAAAGGATTGGTTTGGGTGGCCCCCATTCTAAAAAGGACTAAAGAGAAGCATATCATGTTGCATTTAACCCTTTTCCTTACTGGGCCATTAGGCTCACGTATTACTTATGGTGTAGGTATAACCGACGAATAGATAGTAATAGGTACATATAAGAGGAACGATGAACAAATAATAAAACAATGATGAAGGATTTGCACGGGTGAGATTGGGGCCTGCTAGGCATAAAGAAAGTAAAGAGAACTAAATGATTGTAATTAAATGGTATTTAATTGTTAATTTTATTTCTCAAATGCAGTATTTCAATTGTTTAGTATTTCTTCCTTGAACGAATTATTTACGCTTCCGAAATGTTTGAAACAAATTATTTTATAACGCTTCCGCATCTTTATTAATTGGTTTTCATAACGAGTTTGAAGAAGGGTTAGTAGCGGTCTGGTTTAGCGTCGCACTCTGATTTGTTTTAAAAAAACATTTCAATGGTTTTACAAAAGTTCAAATTTTTACGCATTTTAAAGGATTTACGAAAAACTGGGTCGTTACAATGTAAGTGGATATCCACAGCAGAACAGTTAGCATCTGTGGAAATGTTGGTGTATGTGAAAGTAAGGTGGACAGGTGAACGTTGTGGATGGAGTTTGGAGGACAGTGCAGATATCTGCAGCGGAACCACATGCGTCCGCAATAGATGTTCATGCGCTCATGCCAACTATATGGGACACTTTATAACACAATTGTCTATAAAATTTTTAAACGACAAATATATTTTCTAGCTGCAAATATATTTTTAGATTGTGAATATATTATTAGATTTGCGAATATATTTTCATGTTATATTTTTAGGCTACTAAAAAGGAAGGTTGGTAATTTATAAAAAGGAAAGTTGGGGCAAACCCTAATCATCCATGTTTTAGGAGACACAATAGTTTACGTTCTTATTCTCAAGCTCTCTAAAGGTACGTTTACTATAATTATGACCTCATAATTTGGATTCATTTGTCGTTCATGAGATGGACTATGATGATGAATGAAACAATGATGAGAATCGTGAGATATGAAACTATGTTTTCAAAGTAGTGTAGTTGATAAATTTCTATTCCTTTTATTAACTTGATCTTTATTCACCACAAGGAAAATAAATGTGCTGGAAACAAGTTAAAACAAAGATTAGATCAGATTGTGAGTGAACAGACTCCACTTAGAGTCCTAGATAAGTGATACTTGCATGCGTTTGGCATTCTGGCCTAAATCACAAAGTGCTAGGGAATTTTATTGTTATAATGATTGTCTTGCTTCTAATGCCCTATGGTTATGGATTTAGAATGTGTTATGTGATGTTTATTTTATGTTTATAGTATGTTGATGATAAGATTATGTAAGTGATGTTAGTCGTTCATCGAGGATGTGCTAATTTTTTTATATTGCCTAGTCTATGATAATGTTGATAAGATTACGTATTTTAGTAGACGTATGACTTTGGAGATGTATGATTTTTCATTTTGCATGTGATAGTAGACTAGACTGATGATTTTATTTTATGATTCATATGATATGGTCATGTGTATTACATGCATAATGAAAATATATTTATTTTAAGAACCGAAAATGATTTTGATACATATGTTTGTATGTAAGAAAGATTGAAACATAAACAAATATATGTAAAGAAGATATGAGAGGTTGAGAATAAGTTGTCACAAATGTTGGACCTATGGGGGATAAGTCCGTTAGTCTGGCAATGCTGGGGCCTCGACTAAAGTCATGAGGTCATCACATGCTATAATCTCGACAAAGGTTGCAAGGTCATTATCCACAGCGACTTCAACAAAGGCCATGAGGTTGTTGTACATGATGAACGTGACACCAAACGGAGGTCTCAACTGATGTCGGGACTTTCTCCTATAGGTGTATGTGTAATGTAATGACTTGTATTGATTGTTTATGGCAAGATGTATTCTTTCATGGTTGTTGGTTTGAGGCAATGACTTGAGTAAATTATAATCTACCAAGATTTGGATGGTAGCTAAAATGTTGGTTGATAGGATGTTGTGACTTCATAGGTGGAGTTAATTGGCATCTAAAAAGTTAGTGTAAGTGTGTAATAGGAAAAATAGTATTTGGCTTTTGGAAAACAGTGCAGGGTTTAACTGGTCAATGAGGAAAAATTAACATGGAAGGGAATATATCCCGTTAGGTTGGGAGTCTGCTAAGGAGGATTGTCTACGAATAGAAACACTTCCACATAAGGGCTTGAAAGGAGAGAGGGAAACAAGGAGCATCATATGGAAAGTGTGGGTAAAACATTGTTTGTCGGAATAAGACCACAGAGAGGAATATGTCTGCGGAAACGATTGGGTAGAGTGGAGGGAACAATGGATGTTGGATGGGAAGCACATAAGAGTTCAGGACCGTCAGATTAGAAGGCAAAAAAAGAAAGATGCTACTGCAAGAGAGGAAGATTTTGCTGTGGGAGAAAGGATGACCGTCAGATGGAATAGGGGGACAAATCATAGACCGTTGGATGTAGAAAAAGATGCTTTCGTAGAATAGAAAGATTCCTTGAGGGAGAAGATGTGGACGTGCGGAGAGTTAAATGGTTTCGTTTGACAAATGGAAACACGAGAAGTTGTTTAAGTGATGAAAGCTAAACGTCATCATTTAGACATAAGCGTACATTGAATAGTGGAGGTCGCAAGAGTGTAAGCGTCCATGGTGTAGAATGCGTCCATGAATTAAAGGAAACAATGTTGTTTGGGTTTCAGGTCACAGAGGAAATGCGAGTGGCAAGGAAGCGTATCTGCCCACAGAAGTAAACACAGTCACGAAACCCAGAAATGCGGCGTTTAAGTCAGAAATTAACAAAGGAAAATACATGTTGCAGAGTCATAGGCGTCCACGGTAAGGAATGTTTCTACGGACGGCAACTGCTATGCCCTAACCGTGAGTATAAAAGAGAGAATTTTTTAAGAGACCGAAACTATTTTATTATTAGTGGTGGTAATAATTTGGTCTGAGCATGTTCCAAGGAGATAACATTTTTGGATGACGAGAAAGTACAGTGAGAGGTGTTTTCTTCCACTAGTAAGCTTAAGGTAAGTAATGACTGCAAGCTTATGGCCTCATGCATATATTGCAAGGTGGTAGGTAGGTTTGGGTTAGTTTTGCTTACTATTTTACTGATGAATCTTGAGTATTTGGTGATTTTATTTTTGTGTTTATTTTACTTTCAATGGATTGAGGATGTTATTGTTCTATAAGGCATGAAGATAGACGTTATGCTTATTTCCAATTTATATTATTATTGAGGAACTATTATTTTACTTGCTAATGCTCTGTTTTGTTCTCTGCGATAATTATGTTGAGCTGCAGTTTTATAGTAGTATGATAATGAGGTTTCGTTTATAGTTATATGATGACGATGGTCCTGTGTACTGTGATAAATGCATTTGAGGATATGTTATTGCTAATTGCTATATCATGCTCATTGTTTTGGTGATCAACTCTAAGGATATGTTTCTGTTGCACTTTGATGATATGATCATGCATGAGTCTGTATTTAAGAAAGATAAAAGATGATAAAATGTATGTAAATTGGGATTGAGGACAGGCTGTCCAAAAGGGCATATTGGAGGGGCATAAGCTCGTTATCTTGCTTCCGATGAAACTCGGAGCAGACTGGCACAAGGTTTGCTAGGTCATCGTGCATAGGAGTGCATGGCAACTAACGAAGAACTCTCATAAGGGCGTGGAGTCTGTCTCCAAAAGGGCAGAGAACAGTGGTGAGTTTCCCACTGCCGAGCCACTCATACCCAAAAATGAAAGAGAAAGGAAGAAAGTAAATGGAGAAAGAGGAAAGAGGAATTAATGCCATGAAATGCTATGTTCCCAGTCTCATGCATGACCTGCTAAGTCTTAGACTTATAGATGAACCTTGCATTATAGGTGAGGAAGTTTTGGAGGGAAAGGTCAGGGATGATATGCTAGTTGAGGAAGCTTGCCCATGATGAAGACTTGGGGTTGTTTGGTTTGTTAACCGTGAGTTGTGGCATACAATCTAAATGCTCTTTATAATGGTTTCATTACTAGTAGATTCTATTTTGGAGTATTGGATTATTGTAAATAATCATGGGTTGTAGTTTGATATTGGATACTATTTTTAAATGAGGTTGTTGTTTAAGAGATGGATTTTATATGATTTGTAAAGGATTTTAAACTTGGGATTTATGGATTACGTTGTAAGATGGGAATGTCTTCTGCTATAAATGTTTTTTTTACAAAAGCATGGTTTAATAGTTTATTTAAATTGTGATTATATTTCAAATGGTATTTAAATGACAAGTTTTAATTGTGGTGTAAAAAAAATACAAAAATTTATAAGGAAAATGAGAATTGCAAAAGGGGCGTTATAGAAAGAAAGATTGAAAAAAAAAAGATAGAAAGACAGAAAAATGAAAAAGACTTGTTTTTATGAATTGCATTTCATGCTCATGACATATATACATCTCTTACTAAGCTCTAGGCTCGTAGATGAACTTTGTGAAGTAGGTGGCGATACTTTGGATGAGACATATGATGAGGAAATGCATAACGAATGTTGTTGAATGAGTATTCTCATGGTCAAGGTTGTGGCATTGTTTAAGCAATATTGACTAGTGAGTGAAGATTTGAGGAAAACGATTTGAAAAGTAAAGACTTTTATAAAATTATGTTTTTTAATGTTTGGATTCAAGTTAAGATATTTTTACAAAGATTTATGTTTATTTTATGTTAGGCTTTAACTACGTTAGAGTTTTAAATTAGACTTTTTATAAAACACCTGTGCTGTTTATTTTCAAAGGCATGTTTTGTCAACTTGTTTTCAAAGATACGGTCATATGATTTTAAAAAAATGACCAAAAAATGATTTACTCTATGGGACGTTACAGCTTGAGATTGATATTTATTAGTCTCCTATATCTCCTTCGTGTTGGCCTACTTGTATTAGATAAACATAGCATGCTCTACCACACTATTGTAGTACTCAAGCTTCAAGGTCACTAACTTTGTGATTACCCATATCAAATACCAAATGATTTGGAAACGAGTGCCAACTTATTACAATATCACAAAATGATGTGCAAATTAATTAGATTAACAATAACATATAGAATGTCAAACTGAGACACACTTGTAAAATACATAATTTGCTTAATTGTTGTGGTGAAATCCCCAAATTTTGTTGTGATGGTTGGTTATATTATCTTAAATGCTAAAATCTAATCACCCAAAAATAATTATTTCTATAAGAGTGAAAAGTATTCTTAGTGATAATAGAGTTAATTATAATTAAGTCGGATTTATTGGGTAATGAGTGTCGTGCATAAGTTTTCTTAAATGGCGTGATAAAATAATTGGCATGCCAATGTAAATATTAAATAAATAAAATAAATAATAAAACAATAATAAATGACATAATTTTACAACAAAAAAAAATTGGAAAAAGGTTTGTCTCACCATGATATGAGTGGCCTCCATCCCTTCTCTATCTCCTCATCTTCAAATCCCACCTTCTTTACTCAAATTTCAAAGATATACCCTTATGTGTTACAAAGGATTTTGTAGAAGATCCAACAGAGCAAGTATAGACGAAATGAATTAGAGTAAAGCCTACATGGCTTGACAATTATGTTCAATAAAGCTGCATTTGTATAATAGAAAATAACTACTTTGTTAGCATAAAGTAGTGAAAATGTAAACAAAGAAATAATTGGAAACTACCTTTCAAGTATCTATTCTCTTCTTCTCCTTCTTCTTCCCATTTTCTACAAATCAGCAGTTACTAGCAAAATCCTAGTAACATTGGTGCTTCATGGAGTTACAACAAAAATTACTACAAACAACTCTACAATGGCGGATGGTACACAATCACACATGGTGCAAACATTAGAAGAGTGCATAGATTAAATCTCCTCCCAGGATGAACAAATTTTAGAATTTGGAAATATATTAAAAAGAAATCAATCAAATATATTAAAAAGAAATCAATCTTAAACTGACTTCCATGGAAGCTCGAATGGAGCAACAAGTTCATAATCCTATCCAAATACAATTAGGAATGTAACGCCCTGTAGCATAAATTATTTTTCATATCATTTTTTTAATCATCATATTATAAGTGTAATGACCCAGATTTCTTAACCGTTTTAAAAGTACGCTAAGTTTTACCAAACAAATCTCAAAATTAAGTTTTTCTTAAAAATCCTTTTATAAAGGGAATCAGAGTGCAAAAATCCGATCGTTACTAAAGGCTCATTTTACCATTCATTAAATAGTGAAGAACTATTACTTATGATTTGCGGAAGCGATATAAAAATTTGTTCTTAAAAGTTTTGGAAGTGTAACTAAACATGAAATTCCATTTACAAAAAATAAGAAACTTTGATCAAGAACTTAGCGAAAAAGGACATTGAAAAACATTAATTTAAGATTCAAGGTTTTGAGTTTCCAAATAAGGCCTACATAATACTCTGAATAATATTCGAGTAAGGGCAATAAGGGGAAAATTAATGTTCGTAAAAAGACAACAATTTGACGTTAGCCATTAAACTTTCTTCTTCTTCATTTCTTAATGTCGTACTACTACTCCGCTGGCATGCCCATCGAATCCACCGCCGGCTCTACCGGAATGGCCTCCTCAATAGCTCCTGGCATAATTACTTCATTACCTACACCACAAGTAAGGAGATAGGGGAAAACAATTTATGCAGTTCTCTCTTTAATTCTTCTTGGAATGGGGGCCACCCAAACCATTTCTTTCGTTACATTCTTTGGTTCTTGGTTCTTCACTCGTACTCCGAGCTGGAGATTGGAGGTTGTCCTTTGAGATGGCCTAGTTGATCGGCTTCTAACCTCCTTGTGCATACTACTCCCCTTCTCGACTTAGTGAGGGTGTACCCTAGCAGCTAGGCTAGATTCGGACTACCCATCTACCCTAACTCCCTATTCATTCCCTTTTTCCGGCATTTCCCGCCTTCTGAGTTCTTTCTTTTTTCGGTATATCCCACCTTTAGAGTTCTTCCTCTTCCCGGCATATCCCGCCTTTAGAGTTTCTTCGGTGACGAGCATTTCCCGCCTGTCCCAAACATTCTTGTTTTTAGCATTTTCCTCACTCATCCATGTGGGTAGCACCACGAGGGGATACCCCCTACTTGGTTTCTATTAACGTGAAAACAACCTAGCAAAATCTAATAACACATATGTGGAATAGTACATGACAATGATCAGAGAAATTCACAATAAATAATAGACAAAACGAGTTCTAGAGCATAATTATACATATCAAGAATGAAACAAGATGTAACTACGAGGTGAATACTAAGCATGCCAAGAATCGTCCAATAAATATAATAACGAAACATGCTTTTTGTATAGTGAAAGCAACAACAGCATAGAGTAATGAACTAATGTCGAATTGGAACAATGAATATACTGGTAAATCTAAGGAAACGGTGACCTTCGTACATCAAATTTTAACATGGAAAAACATACTCATTATTGGCTAAACAGTAGTAAAACAGTTCTCATGCTTTTTAAATCCGTTACAGTAGTAGAAAATACTACAATTCAGGCGATAAAACCATTAAATGAATCAGCAATGATGTGCAACGAATCTAAAAGAATCATGCTTCGATAATAACAAAGGCAAATCTAACCACGAATCATGCTTTGACATTAATAAAGGTAACACTAGCAAGGAATCATGCTTCGATAGTAGTAAAGGCAAACTAACAACGAATCATGCTTTATACGTTCTAATTACAACAGTGACTTATAACGCCTAATCATGCTTGTCGACTGACCACACAAAAGAACTACTCATGCTTTTAATGACCAAAATGAACCAGCAGGAAATAAAAGCATTTAAGCATATTTTTAATCGACTATATCGGTAACGTATTGGACATTTAAACATGCAATTATTCGATAGATACAGCAGCATGTCAGAATGTCTATCATGCTTTCTAAACTATACAAGAAAATGTAACAGGAATTTCTGATCAAATGAGGGAAGTAAACGGACTTCTTTCGATGATACACAGCAGCAATTATTGGTAATAAAACGTGCTTCTCAACGACTATACACAACATAAATTATTAGCAACTAACTCAAAAATGGCGGTAACGAACGCATGCTTTATACATTCTAAAAAAAGATATACAGCAGTAATTTAACGACTAATCATGCTTTTGAACGGTTAAAATAATGACAATAGAATAATGAGATCAGACAGTGAAATATACTCATATAATCAAGGAAATGGAAATATTGAGCATGCTTATGGCAGGAATATAAGGTAAGGGTGATAAAACTTAAACAGACTGAATACTTTAACATCATACCATAAACTACACTCAGTTCAATCATCTAACTACAACAGGAACAATAAGCCTTTAGTTGATGAAACAGAATCTCTGTCGTCACAAGAAAACTGTCAAGAACTCATTCATGTTTCTCATTCATTCTGGCACTTTCTCTTTATTTCCTTTCAAATTATCACAGTAAATATCATAAATGTTTAACAGTAAAGAATGTACGAAGAATGGAAAGGAAGCAATAAAGAGACCCATCCTCCAGCAGAAATGCAACAACCTTCAAAGTACTTAAAGGAAAAGAACATGAAAGTTTAGGATAGTTCAGAGAGCAACCACGTAACAAGTTCTTAAGAAAATCACAAAAAACTATGTAGATCAAACAACTCAAGCAATACACATACAAACACTCTTTCACTTGGGTGTAAGGCTTCTTCAATCCAAGAACACACCCATATCCTTACCCTTTGACGATGAGTCAATCACTCAGCTGCAGCTTCCTTCGATTCCAACTCCTCATGCAGTAATCCTCCCCAAATCCTCTGAACCAAAAAACGTGAAGAAGAGGAAGAAGCGGAGAAGGAAATAGGGCTCTTGGGGGAACATCTGGTACTCATGGCAGGGGTGGTGCAGGTGAGAAATCCTCTGTTGGTCGGGATCATGGGTGTGAGGGCCATCGCGCTGCGTTTCTATTGGTTCTCCGTCGTTTTCTCTCTGATTAAATTCTTATTTTGTCGCTGATCTGCTATGATTCGAACGAGTGCAGACGAAATCTTCGCGTCCGCATCATCCGCAAGACCAACTTTCATAGGCAAAATCTAAGGTCTCGGACGAAATCTGGCGTCCCTACTTTTGTTTGTACCCTCTGCAGTCCAGGTTCAGACGCCAGTCAGCATCCACATGTGTCATCCACATACATTTTAAATTGAACAGATTCAATTCGGATGAGCGCTTTCGATTTTGGACAAAGGCAAAACGGAAGAAGCATCGACTAGTCTGCAGTCGTCCCGATACGTCCAAATGTCCCCAGACATGGACGGATTCAATGCGGACGCATCTTGTCACGTCCGCATCATCCACGTCTTGCGTCTGCAATACCTCAACACAATGAGGTTAGGACGCCGGATTACGTCCCAAGTCGTCCTCAAGGCCTGGGCGACATTCCATGTGTTTTGCAGATGATACTTCTCATCTGCAAAGGCGTCCGTGTGTGTCCTAATGTTTCAACAGTCCTATTTCTTTGGATTTTGACCAAATTTTTATCCGAATTGATTTTCTTCATGAAATCACAAGTCATAATTTAACGCGTAAAGATACGATGTAAATACGTGTATTACACCAATTCTTTCCTCCAAAGTTTGATTACATCATTTAACGGAAAATTAGGATCAGGTTGTTACAATAAGATTGTATCTTTGAAAACAAATTGACAAAACATGTCTTTGAAAAATAAAAATAGAAGAACTCTTTTATAGAAAGGGTATAATTTAAAAATTCAAACGTAGTCAAAGCCCAATATAAAATAAACATAAACTCTTGTAAAAATATCTTAACTTAAATCCAAATATTTAAAAAAACATAATTTAAAAAAAAAAATCTTTTTTTTCTCAAATCTTCACCCACGAGTCAATATCGATCCAACAATACCGCAACTTTGCCATGAGAGTACTCCTTCAACCGTGACTACAATTCATTCACATCATCAGGTACCTCAATAAAATCATCATCACCTCTATCACAAAGTTTATCTATGAGCTTAAAACTCAGTAAGCAATGATGTATATCATGAGCATGAGATGCAATTTCGTAAAAACATATATTTTCTGTTTTAGCCTTTCTTTCTTTTCTTTTCCTTTTTTTTTTCTTTCTTCTCTTTGATTAACATTCGTATTCGACACAAAAGCTTCCAATCATTGGGGGATAATCCCACCAAAATCTCAAATTAGTGGGGAATAAATTCACCAAAGTCTCAAATCATTGGTGCCGAATTGCTAAAGCCTCTTATGTATTTTTTATTTCATCTTCAATCTTTCTTACATGAAAATGTAGGCATAAAAATCATTTTCAATTCTTAAAAGAAATACATTTTCATGATGCATGTGACTTACACATGATCTTATCATACAAAACATAAACCATAATATTAGTCTAATATATTACCACATGCATTACAAACAATAATAAGTCTCCGAAATTCTTACATCGTTCTATCATCACTTGAGTCTAATAAAAGAAATCATCACAACAAACAAAAAAGAAATAGATCCTCAATCAATGTCTTCTTATAACATAACATTACATAACAAGAGCAGAAAACCAAAGACCATTCTATCATACTATATTCATTCTAGTAAACAGAATCAAAGCATCTAGCAAAGCAAAAGCACATCCTTGATCAACATCTTCCTATAACATTACAGTACATAACAAGAGAATGAAACCAAAGAATAAAATACCCTAGCACTTTGTGATGTTAGCCACATGCAAACATCACTTACCTAGTATTCTTAGTGAAGTTTGTTAACTCACAATCTAATCTAACATTCACTCTAACTTGTTTACAACATATTTATTTTTTCTTTAGATGAATAAAGATTGAGTTAATAAAAAAATTTATTAACGACACTGATTTGAAAACTTAGTTTTAGCTCTCATGATTCTCGTAATTATTTCGTTCATCATTTTAGTCCATCTTATGAATGACGAACAAATCTAAATTACATACCTTCAGAGAGCTTGAAAGGAAGAACACAAACTCTTGCGACTTCTAATGCATGGATGATTATTGCTTCATCCCAACCTTCCTTTTTATAGATTAGTAACCTTCCTTTTCAGTAGTTCAAAAATATTATATGAAAATATATTCATAGTTCAAAAATTCAGTGAATAAACACATCCTGAACTGTCCAATGTAGTTGTCGTGTGTGCATGTACTTCCTACTGCAGATGCATGTGGTTTTTATGGCAAACGTGTACTTTTTCATCATGAATTCGTACACTTTCAATGCGGATATCTGCCTCATTCACATTGTCCACCAATCACCATCCGCCATATTCACATATCCTTCTGTGTCCAAACCCCTTTACATAGATTCCACCTCATCTGTAGACACAAACATTTTCGTTGCGGATATATGCTCACCTTGTCCACCAATAACAATCTGCCACATGTACATATCTTTCCGTTGACAAACCTCACTCCATAGATTCACCTCATCTGTGGACACCAACGCTTCCATTGTGAATATCCCCTTACATCGTTCACAAATCACAATTCACCACATACACATGTCTTTCCATGGACCAATTTCACTCCACGAATTCCACCTCACATTCGTGAACACGAACGCTTAACTGCAGATATTTGCTTATAATATCCCCAATCACAATCTATCACGTTTACATATCTTCCTAGGAACAACCTCAATCCAAATTCCACCTTATATTCGAAAACACCAATGCTTCAGTGAACATCCATGCTTCCATTGTGGATATCTGCTTACATTTTCTACCAATAACAATCTACCACGTACATCATTTCGTGGATTTCACCTCACATCTATAGACACCAATGCTTCCATTACATATAACTTCTCATTCTACAAACACCACTCATATGCGGCCACATGTCCTTCCTATACCAAATATCTATGGACACCAACACTTCTGCTACTACAAACCTGTCATCCTGCAGACACATTCCCTTTTGTGACCTATTTAACCCTCAAATTTTAACACTCAACTTTCCTAATCCAAGACATTCTTAGTAAAATAAAAAATTCATTCCATATATTAAAATATACCCTTTTATTACATAAATTTTCAATTTTCACCAAAACGTAGACCTTTGCCACAATAATATAAATTTCAAATATAATGTTAGTTACTCCTTTAAATTCCAAAAAAGTAATGTTACATATGAATTTATTCATGAAAATTTTCTGGATGTTACAAGGAACCTCGACCGTTACATGCAAACAATTTGAAACAATATCAAAGGGCATTCAAAAAATATTACAAACAATAAAAGTTGATGTTCCAAGATTAAATAGGGATGATCTACATGGGTGGATTTTTAAGGCGGAACGTTTCTTTGACTTTCATGAAGTGGATGATATATAGAGGTTGAACATAGCCTCTTTTCTCACTGCATGTACAACTCTTCAATGGTTCAATGGATGTATAGAAATAATATGTTAACTACTTTGAGAGCATTTTTAAAAGCATTATTAATAAGGTTTGGATCTTCTTAACATAAAGGTTTATGAGACAAGTTTTCTAAATTGACAATGAGCATACCCATATCATTTTTTCTTAGTGTTTTTGAATCAGAGCTCATAAATGATATCAAAAGAGTGGTATGTGTTCTTCAACAAAAATCCTTAGAACAAGCAATTAATTGGCCAAACTTATGAAAGATAAGTAGCATGATCAGAGGACGAAGACTTCTTTTACAAAAGGTGTTTATAATCAACCTTTCAAAACAAGCTTAGCCATACTTCCTTATTACCAGCACCTAGTGCTAGTTCATCTACAACTTTAGTTAATGTGAAATACTCTAGCATACCTTTTAAAAAACTCATTGCTAAAAAAATGTTGTAAAGCAAATTGTTCTAAAGATAAAGGAAATTCTGACATTATATATGAGACTGACAAAACAAGTTGTGGGTTGGAGGATACAATAGCTATTAGTTTACATGCTCCTACTGGTAAAAATTTTTGAAAAACAATGAAGTTTATGGGAGAAATCAAAGACAAACAAGTTAATATTTTGGTGAACAGTGATTCTACGCACATTTTTATTCAAGACCATATAGTTAAAAATGTGCAATTGCTAGTTTGTCCTTCTAAACATTTTAAAGTTTTGGTAGGCAACGGTGAGAAGTTAGCTTATATGGGTGCCTTTCCTAAACTTGAAATTCAGATTCAAGAGGCAGACTCTTACCTATTTAAGGAGCCAAAGTTGTTTTAGGAGCTCAATTTGAACTCCTAGGTCCAGTTATTATGGATTATAGAGCAATGGCTATGCAATTTGAGTGGGGAGCTAAAACTTCAAAGGAGAAAACCAATAAATACTTTAATATAGAGTTTCATCAGTTAAAGAGAATGTAGAATACATGAGCATTTTCTAAATATTTTCATTTATCAACTTCAATAGTTCCTTCTAAACTAATTAAACAAAACATAAAACTTGAAATACAAAAGTTAATTGACAAATACAGCAATGTTTTTCAAGTTCCATATGGTTTGCCTCCTTATGGAGACATTAATAATCAAATCCATTTAATACCAAGTGCAGCTCTTGTGAGTGTTCATCCATACATGTCTCCTTATTATCAAAAAGCTAAAATAGAAAAAATTGCCTTGAAATTGTTTAAAACAAGAGTAATTCGAAGTCTTTTCTCATCTCTAGTATTATTGGTTAAAAAATGGATGGTATGTTGGAAATTTTGCTTTGACTATAGAGCTCTCAATAATCTTTCGATTTTGGTAATTTCATATTCCAACTGTTAATGACCAACTTGACGAGTTTTCTAAACCTGCATTTTTTAGCAAGATAGATCTAAGAGCTGGTTATCATCAACTGTTATTGATATTTATAAAACATTTTTTATGACTCATGAAGGCCATTATGAGTTTTAAGTAATGTCATTTGGGCTTAATAATGCCTTCGCGACATTCCAATCTATAATGAACAACGTTTTAAAGTCTTTTTTAAGAAAGTTTGTGATCATTTTCTTTGGTGATATTTTGGTATATGGTAAAAACATGGAGGAGCAATATTATCACTAGGAAGAAGTACTTTGTAATGACCCATTTTTCCTATTAATTTTCATAACAATTTTTTTAAAATGGGTGAGAGATAAAATTGAATACGTAGTCGAAGCATTTCTCATTCTTATATAAATTGTTGCGAGAAATTCGGAAGTGCCAAAACCAGTACCTTGGTCATGGTATGCTTCAAAATATTGAAAGCATTTTTCAGCTTCCTCATTCCACCAAAAGGCTTCCTTCTTGAGTAGTGATTAATAGGGTAAGCAATAGAACTATACTCTGCTACAAATCTCCAATAATAACACGTTAATCCCAAAAAAAACCCCCTTAATTGCTTCAAAATTTTCAAAACATATTTCTTATCAACTAGAATTTCATTATAACCCAACTTTAAATCCAACTTTGAAAAAATAGTAGCCCCGTGTACTTTATCTAATAATTCATCAATTACTAGAATAAGAAATTAATTCAGAATAGTTACCTTATTTAAGGCTTTGTAGTCCACGTAAAATCGACAGCTACTATCTTTTTTCTTAACCAACAGTATCGGACTAGAAAACAGGTTTGTACATGGTTGGATGGTCCCCACTTGAAACATTCCCTTAACCAATCTTTTAATTTCATTTTTTGTATGTGTGGATAATGGTAAGGTCTCACATTAACTGGGATAGCTCGTGACCCTAAAATAATATCATGTTTGAATTCCCTTAAAGGCGGCAATTCTTTCGGCACATCAAAGGCATGTTGAAAGCGTTCTATTAAGGAAGAAATCTCTTCAAGAAGAACTTCATTCCCTCAGCATTTTGAGTCAAAGAGCATAACTCCACCAAATATCCTTCATGAGGATTTTGTAACACTCGAGACATGACTTTCCATGAAACCTTTGATTTTACTTCCTTAGGATCGTCACATAAAGTCATCATAGAATCTCCCACTTTGAACTTCATTTTCAAATTCTTCCAGTTGACTTACATATTTCTTAAAGAACCCAACCATTGCATCCCCAACACAACATCATTAGCACCCAACTCCAACGATACATAATTTTCTCTTACAGCCAAACCTTACGTGGTTAACACCACCCCCTTACATACTCCTTGTCCTTGCACTGAAACTCCAGTACCCATATCAACTCCATAATTTGTAGCAGATGACGTGGGAAGAGCCAACTCCTCTACTAGTTTTTTGGAGACAAAGTTGTAGGAAGCTCCACAATCAACTAACACAAGGACATTACAGGCCAATATTTCCTTTGATCTTCATGTTACTAGAGTACTTATTCCTATCACCGAGTTCAATGACAACTCGATTTTCTTGTTCATTTTTACTGGCTCATGTTCTTCAACAATATCCCCATGTTCCTCTTCATTTTACACTTCGTCAGCACTGCTCATTTCCTTGTTGTCATGCTTACTTACATCACAAGATATAATCTATAAGTTTAGTGCTTACAAACAAATGAGATGTATTATGAATAATGAAATGCACTTTTCATAAAACGTTTCTATTTTAATTCTTCCTTTTCTTCTTCCTTTTTATTTTATCATTGGAACTCCACTCATAGCCTCTTTTGAGGAATAAATCCGCCAACGCCTCCATCAATGGAGACCACATCCACCACAATCTCTTTCAATGGGTTAAGTATCCAAAGCCTCTATCAATGGGGACTTGTCCACCAAAGCCTCTATTATTAGGTTCTTAATCTTCTTTATATTTCCTTACTTGAAAAACCACATGCATGATTAACCATTTACGTGCATTTTCACCAAAACCGTTATGCATGAACATAAATGAATGCATACAATTTCAAGGATCATCTCATCACCTACCATATCATCAAACATCACTTTAACTTAATACCTATAACATACAAAATACAAACATCAGATCCTCCAGCAACAATATGATCAATTCAACTTAATATCTATAAAACACAGACATCAATCAACATATTCTCAAGCAACCATATGATCAATAGAACTTAATATGTATCCAGCACAACCATCAAATCCTCAACAAAAATAATAAAATCCTAACTCTTGTGATGTTGCCTAAGAGGCAAACTCAAACAATCATCTCTTACCTTGAATTTCTTGAAGAGTTGCGAAGAAAACAAGCTTTCTAAGATTCTTCCACTCTCCAAATACTCCTCACAAGCTAAAGTCTTCTCTTCTTCCTTTCTTCTTCTTATTCTTTTTCTTCTCTCAAGATTTTCTTCTCTCTTCTCATGGTTTCTTCTCCATTTCTCCCAGGTTTTCCCCTTAAATTAACTTTAAGCTCCCTCTTCAGCCATCCTAAGCAGGAAGTGATGCACCCTCAGCAATGAAATACTGAGTAATCAACTTTTTATCCAATAAAAACATAACATCTAACATATTTTCTACCAACATTACACATTCCTGGTTGACCACTATTTTACCGGTCGACCATAAATCAATTCGAGAGCAACCTTTCTAATTTTTTCATACACCGGTCTATTACAGCTAGTCTACCACAAATCTACCGAGAGTACAAATCACTATTTGCTCTTGATTTGGTCGACCACAATTCTTATTATGGTCCACCACAAATCAGTGGTTTACCACAAATTTCATTGTGGTCGACCACAATTCATCCAGAAAGCATAATTTACACATGACTGATCTATCACAAATCTTCCCAAGAACAACTCAAATAAAAGCTTCATATCTAACCTCCATCTCTGTTTCATTATCAATTTATTCTTAAAATCCCACGTCTTTTTACACTATAAATCAACCTCTACCTATAACTCAATCAAATAAATACTCAAATCATCAAATATCTTCATGACCTAATCTTATAAGTCACATAGTAAAAATTTGGAGTATTACACACTTCCTCCTAGCAGTCATTTTAAAGGAGCCACCAAAGTCTCAAAAGCTTGTAAGAATTCAACTACAATGGTCACTTGTTTAACAACAAAAAATTTTTCACACAGCCCCCCATGTTGAGTAGGTCAGAATCATAGCAATAATTGCTTTTTAAAATCTTGCCAATCAACGAACCCCAATCTAGACTCCACCTATTGAAACCATGTCAAAACATTTTCATCTAAACAAATGGCCACTATTAAGAGTTTTCTTTATCTGTAAGATGGTTTGTAGTAACTGCAAATTTTTCTAGAAATATTATGATATTTTTATTATCAAGGAAATAGTTGTATTTGAGATTTTTGTATTTTAGAATATATTAAATATCCATATTAGTTAGATTATAAAAAAAAAGGGAGAATATTTATATAATAGATAAATTATTGGAATGTCCACGGAAATGGATCATGATAGACGATATCGCTTTGGTGTGAAGTGCACTTAGAAATTAAGAAAATTAAGTGTTGGAAAAATTAGATACATTGGAGTTGTGGGATGAAGTTTAAAGACAACTTGGATCATTTAGGCAGAGGAAAAGATGTTTCCGCAGAAAAAGGAAGATTCTGCTTGGAAGCAATGCTAGTCGTTGGATTAAGGACGAAGAAATGTGGATGAAACAACGACCGTCAAATCAGAGGGGTGGAAAGGAGAAGATGCTCCCACAGAAAGAAAGATTCCTTGTGGGAGAAGGATTGGCCATTGGATCGATGAAGTGAAGAGTGAATGAAGCATCAACCGTTAGATAAAGTCCTCGGATCGGAAGTTGTCCGCAGAAATGATTGTAAGGGGCGGATAGGTGTTGAGCCGTTGGATTGAGGGATCAGGTGTATTGTTAACCGTTGGATGCAGAAGGTGTGGTAGGAACGGATGGGAATGCTGGAACGACCAGTTTTTTTTTCTTATGTTTAAAATCGCGTAAAGTTTAAAATTTTTTCTTTTCATTTGTGAAACAGCGGAAGACTTTTCTTTCGTAAACCAATTAAAAGACAATAATAAAACTCTTTTCTTAAAACCCTTTTATGAAATGTAGTAGAATATAATTAAAACAAAGCATTAAAGAAATATCATTCTCTCCTTTTGCAGTTTAAATATTTTACAACCCTTTACAAATTCTTTACAAACTATTAGCCTAGCCACGCACAAGATTCACCCGTGCAAATCCCTCATCAACTGTTCTTGACCTGTTCTACTGTTTGTCATGCATACCTACACCACAAGATAAAACAATGAGCCTAGCGGCCAGCAAGAAATAGGATGAAATGCAATGTTCATGATCATGCTCATGCTTATGCAGTCTGTCTCAGAAAAGAACCTATCTTTTCTGTCTTTTCATTTCATTATTCCTTTTAATTTCATTACTAGAGAATGGATACATCTGTTGGTTTGTGTGGCTTAACTGACTCCAACCTCTACATGAGTGGAGATTTCCATTAGGGGTGTCGCCACGACCGTCACCAATCTTTGTCTTTCCTGACGTTGAGGACTAAGAGCAAGGATACATCTGTTGATCTTGTGGCTTAACCGATTCCAACCTCTACATGAGTAGAGATTTCCATCAAGGGTGTCACCGCCAAGCACTTTCACCCTCTCTCCTGAACCCTCACACACCCCTTTACATTCATTTGTTCATTTCATTTATCATGTCTGTCTCCAGAAAAGAACCTATCTTTTCTGCCTTTACATTTCATTACCAGAGAAAGGATACATCTATTGGTCTGTGTGGCTTAACTGACTCCAACCTCTACAAGAGTGAAGATTTTCATCAGGTGTGTCACCACTACCGTCTCAAATCTCTGTCTTTTCAGACATTTAGGGACTAAGAGCAGGGCTACATCTGTTAGTCTTATGGCTTAACCGACTCCAACCACTACATGAGTGGGTATTTCCATCAGGGGTATCACCACCAAGCACCGTAACCCTCTCTCCCAAACCCACTCATGACCATTTACATTTATTTGTTCATTTCATTTATCATGCCATACATCTGTAACATTTTCATAAGCCCTATCGTGATGCATGAATGCCAGTTCATATTCAGTTCAATAGTTCATAGCAGTTTATCGACGAAATTAAAGCAGTTCATCACGATATTCCATCCACAACAATATACAGAATATATCAATAATTTATAAGGAGCAATAAACTAAACATTTGTCGACTAAGGGAAATTAACAATTCTACAAAGAAATTGTCTACTAATTAACCAAAGGCAATTTATAGGTTATTCAACAAAATATCACATCTTGATGTTCAAGGAGCACTTCTTATTTTGAGTTCACACGAAGCAAATTATGTTGTAGTTTCTAGAAGCAATTGTACTTTAGTTAATCTACAAAAACTCCCCCTTATATAACAGTGAACATTTTTGGCAAGAGTGACAGATTATAGTCTAGTTTCTCCATCCCCCTTTCGTTAACAATAATCAACTTCTTTCTTCAGCACATAACCATCTTACATCAATTATGCATGACAGTGTTTGGTTCATATCATATTAACAAATTGCAGTAGGTACTCATAGCCGAGTTCAATGTGAAGGAAATAACATACAATTTTATAGTGCAATTCCTACTTCTTCATCATACTACAATTAACAGACGTTAAACTCATCTAACAACAGAGGATAACAACTCAACAATTCACATAACAATATTAGCCATGAAAGACAGTAGCTATCCCATTTCTTCATTCAATAAAAGACAGTGACTTAAACCATTTAACGTGCTAGAAACTTCATGGTATTTAACTAAACATTATTCAAACAAGCAATGATAGGTAGTAACAAATCACCCAACAAGCAGAACATCCAATTTCTTTCATCCAACTTTTATTCCTTTAACAGCAGCAAGTAACCAAAAACAAAAACCAACTTAGCAACATATTGACAATTAGTAGTAAACAACCGATGCAGAAACTAACACCAAACACAGTCAGAAATTAACCACAACAAGTCTCGTGATGCAGGGCCTCCATTGGCCAACTTTGCATCCACATTTCTTACATCACAGAAGTTCTCATTGTAGAATCCTCCTTCCCACACCAGCAGCAATGCACACCCAGAAATGCAGTACATATTTTCCTCATAGCGATACGGAACCTAGAATGCACCCTCTTCCTTCTTAGGCACATGCACTCACTTTTCTCTCTTCTCACGCATTCACTGAATGAAAACACAACGCCCCCATTCCCTCTATTTCTTTTTCCCTTTTGCTTTCAGAAGACGGGAACCCAAAGTGACCAGAGTGCCACCCCATCGTTTGCCATTCTTGTGTAGGCAGAGAAGACGCATAGTTTGATGGACAATCACACACTTCAAAGGAGGAGGTAAAATCCAGCTCAACCACGTGGAAAGTGCCCTATCCATTCGGGAGAGGAGGAAGAGAATATTGGAAAAATAAAAGAATGGTTGACAGAATCAGTTTTCCCATTAAAAATAGACTTTTCGGTTGAGTAAGCAGACCGAACCCTCGACTGCACCATCGACCGAATACCCAATTTCGTCTTTATTTTGTGTTTTCAGTTGGACCTTGCGACCGCATCCCGATTGATAACTTGACCACAAAATCGGCGAATTTGACAAATTCAAAACCTATTATTTTTTGGTCGCACATCACGTCTACACCCTCGACCGCGTTACATCTGAAAACCACAAAAGGTAATCTGATATGCATTTCGGTTGAATTCTTCGACCGCAACCTCGAACCCAACGAGATCGAAAATGCAAAATACACAATTCGTAACAAATTATCACTTTAAAAATTCCAAAAATATTTCTTCCCTCATTTACATTGCATCAAGTCCCAAATTGACGATTACGAAACACATTCTCTTTTATTATCCCGTAAAATTGTTTACATCACAATTATGGAGAAATTATCTGATTAATCGATATAATTATACCCAACTAATTATTTTTTTAAAACTTATTTTCAAGGTAATACATTCCATAATAAAAATTCTTCAAATAATCCTATTATACCCCAATTAATTTCTCAATTATCCTTACTTAATTTTGTTACAGAAAATTAGGGTATTACAAATGCATCCACAAACTTTTAGTGAGATGTCGTCATTTTATCAATGTAAGCGTTAAATAGTAAGTACTTAGCGAAAACAACAACGTGTGAGGATGGAAACACTTCCGGAATACAACGTGGCAGTACACGATTAGCTTTTGGGGCGAATATTCTTTAAGCATATTCTCATTGGACACCAATACGTTCGCTGTGGCAGCCTAGGCTCCAACATCTGAATTCCATGCAATTTAAAAAGCGTGCGACGTTTCACCCGATTGACGATTTGGGTGACATCTGCTGTTCTACCATGAATGAAGTGCATATTAAAAAGTACTGAAATAGATGACTTGTAATGTCTCGATTTTCGTAACAAAATTAATTAAGGAGAATTGAGAGATTCATTCGATGAAAAATTTAATTGGGGAATATTTGGATAATAATCAAGGATTTATTTAATGAAAAAAGTAATTTAGGAAATGGAATTGAGAAATTTAAATTGGACCTGTATTAATCGTTAATCAATATTTAGAATAAGTCAGGAGTTGAAATTTTGGTCGACTAATATATGATACATATATCCGATGCATAAAAATATATATGTAATATTAATTTATGAAAGTGAGGATTTAATTAAATTATTAAAGAGGAAATTATTGGATGATAATTAGTATTAATTAAGGGGAGTATTATATTAGATAATTAAATGGAATTATAATTTAAAAGAGAGAAATATGGATTAAACCGTTCGGCTTGGTCCAAAAATGAATGCTCGGTTATTTGCTAAGAGAAGAATTTAATTAAGTTAGAATTAATTGGGATCAAAATGTTAGAGGGATTAATTGGATAGTAATTGGATATTAAGTGGAAAATTGAATTAAGGGAAATTAATTGGATTTGAGAAGAACTGGTCAATTGATTGACTGGTCCGGTTTAGGCTTTGGTTGATCTAGTTTAGAAATTAAATAGAAGAAAAGGGGGTGATTATTTGGGTCTGCAGTTTTCGAGCGAAGAAGAGAGAAAGAGGAGAGGAGAGGGAGGCCGATGGAGAAGCAGCGAGAGAGAGAGAGATCGGGACTGCGAGCGAGGCGACGGCGAGGATGGGTCTTGCGAGTGGAAGACGAAGGCTCAGGGGTCGCTGTTCGACGTCTAGTGTGCGGCTATTGGCGAAGCAAAGAGGCAAGTTGCGGTATGGGCTCGAGATCGATGTTGCTGCTGCAATCCCAGCGATGGGACGAGATAAGTCGATGGTTTCTGTTCGCCCCCTTCGTGATATGTTGGTCGGCGTTGATGGTTGTTGATGGCAGGGACATTCGGGCTGGCGATTTCGCGGGGGGCAGCTTGAACTAGCAGTTGGGCTGGACCGGCCGGAGGCCTGGGTCCAGCTGGTTGTTGGGTTCAAACGGGCGACAACAACAGTGTGCAGCGTGGGGAATGTAACGAACCAGTTTTTCTTTTCCTTTAAAAATACGATAAATTTAAAACTTTTAAAAACAACAACTTAAAACGTCATTAATTGAAATCAGAGTCTTCTTATTCTAAAAACCGAACCGTTAAATTCTTTATCTTATACTCGTTATTTAAACCATGGACATGTGAGTATAAGTACCTTTTCTTAAAAACGTAGCGGAAGCTTAAATAACTATTTACGGAATAAAAATAACTAATTACATTTATATGTACAAAACTAATTGCTCTTTAGCCTTTTAATCTTTACCATTAAATCTTTAACCTTTAGCCTTGAACTTTGCCAACCACAATGCTCGTCGTGCAAATCCCTCATCAACCGCTCCTCTTTAAATAAATCATATCATCACGAGCACCTACACCACAAGTAAACTGTAAGCCCAAAAAGGCTTAGTAAGGAATTGAAAACACAACAAGAATGCCTCTAACTCATTATGTCGGAATGGGATTCGCCCAACCGTTCTTTACTCATTGTTACATATATCATACTCGAGTCTCGAGTTAGGAGACTAGGGCACCCTATAGGCAATGGGGGGAAACTCGGCATCTAACACCCTATAGTAGACAAGCTTATCTATCCCACGGATGGGAAGATCTCATTTGGTTTACCGAGTCTACCGGTTAGATCCGAACCATTAACCCGGCCAATATCAAGTTGGGAGATTAGGACACCCCATAGGTAATGGGAGGAAACTCGGCATCTAATACCCTATAGTAGACAAGCTTATCTATCCCATGGACGGGAAGATCTTAAATTTGGTTTACCGAGTCTACCGATTAGATCCGAACCATTAACCCGGCCACTAATTCCCTTACGTAGATTATTAATCATTTTAGCTCACTTCGTGAATACCAACTTGGACGTGGTATTTCCTAAGAGTTTCTAAGACCATGAACTCTTAATTTAGCTACTCTAATCATAGCAACATAACAAACATTCGATAATTCAAAGGATTATCATATACAAACAAACATGGAGATAATCTCTACAAACAATCACTAAGATTTGAATTACAATCCAATTTATCAAGGAATGAGCTATGGCAACAATCACTTCATTTAAAACATTCAACAACCCCGGCAATGAACATCGGAACCTATTGTAACTATTAATAGAAGAATAACAATTCTACTAGCACATTTGAAACGCTAAAACACTTCGCACATCGATAGAAATCTCATCTACAGCAAGTAACTAATAATGTCTTAGCACAATTTATCATACTTTGAAGTGAAGCTAGAAATATTAACAATTACAAGGAATAAGACATATTTACATGCTTTGATACCAACAATGAAATACGAAGTCTACATAGAAATTAAAACTACATACGTGCATTTATAATTTGACAATGAATATAAATATAACAACGAATTAACAACGTACATACATGTTTATCATTTGACAACTAATATGAAATAATACAATAAAATAAAACATGCGATGTGTTACAAATCCTAACAGAAAACACAGCATATAGGCAGCAACTTGACAATGAGTTTCGAATGAGCTAAACGTACAATTATAACTCTGAATTGATGGAAGATTAAAACCAGAACAGCAGCGAGTCTACACCGAATATCAAGCGATTAAAATGTGCTAAACATGCTTCGAAATTGACGAAAATAGCTACGGAACAGCAGTGAACAGCAGTGAAATTAAGCAATTAAAACGTGCTTAATATAATTTGGAATTATCGGAAACAAACTGCGAAACGGCATCGAATGCAATAGCAATTTCAACAATTTAAAACATAATAAACATGCTTCGGAATTGATGGAAATGAACTATGAAACAGCAACAATTTAACAGCACATTTAAGTATTTAAAACATGCTAAGCGTGCTTTGAAATTGACAGAAAATGGAGACGAGACAGCAACAAAACCACATCAAATTTAAGCAATTAAAACAATTTATCATGCTCGATTTAAAGCTGAAAAATCTAAGCGGTATTAGTGAATAAAAACGTGCATCATTACTTTACGGATCGACAATAGAATAAAAAAATCTAACAACAATTTAAAACGTACAATATGTTCGATTCTTGACAGAAATGAAAACAAAAAGACTATAAAGAGTGAACGAACAACGTTCGAGATATGACATTCTAAAATCGGAATAAATATCAATAACTAGAAGGATATTAACATGGCTACAATTGAGTAGAAAACTAGCAATGGTCTCATACAACATTTTCACTAAGTTTAATTGAACTTTGCTGCATGTAGAATACGTTTATGACAATTATAGCACAACAACTTATAGACTATGATCATAATCAATAGTTTCATGCTTCAAAGACTATATCATGACTAATAAATCATAACAATGTCATGCAATAATTAGAGTAATAAGAGTGATTTCGAGATAAAAACTACAAGAGAAGAACTATGACATGCTCCTTAAACTGACAATGAATATAACTACTTAATAAGGAAACATAACATAGTTATTATGGGTATAGCAAATTGAGAGATGAACAACAATATAATAACTATCCTAACCAGAATCTCAAACTCCATATGGAGTTACAAGCAATAAAAAAATCAATAGAACTACTATAAAAGAATTCAACAAAATTATATCTAAAGGTACATCCACATTCAATCAAGGAAGTCAATCATAGAAATCAACGAGAATAATGCCAAGACATACAATTCCTTACCCAATTTCGAAGAAAACTCGCAGCACTAAAATTTTTGGACCACTTTCCAGACACTGTCCTTGCAACTCTCTTTCCTTCCCTGTTTTTGCAACCCACGGAGGAATGCTTTTTCCCCTTCACCATCCCCCCACTACCTACCCATTTTATCAACCAATTTTATTGACCAAATCATAACTCCAGTAGACAAAGGTTCATCAATTCCTGCCAACCTCTCTGAACGATCCCCACTCAGCATTTTAATGCAGAATGCGATCCTAGGCTGGAAGAGTGGGTGATTGTCTGCATTGTCGACAATGTTTTGGTTCAACCCAACCCATTCAGCCTGAGTCGAATGTAACTGGTTCATGGGTCGTTATCCCACCCGATTGAACTACTCCTGCCAACCATGAGGAATCTCCGATTCGTCTCACGAATCGGACCTCCAGCCAAAGCCCGATCTCTAGAACGCAAAGGAGGAGAGAATCGGTTAAGGTTACTCAATCCCGTCGCTGGAAACGCGACGTCAGAAGGAGCCCGACGCGAGCCCTAGTCGCGAATGTCGTTGCCACTCTTTGCTCATAGCCTTTCGCCTGGACAGCGTCGCAGCAGCTATCCCGAGCTCGCCCATCACCGTTCGCCATTTTTCGTCCGCCTCTCACTATCGTCGGCTCTCCCTCGATCCCGATCTCACCTCTCTCCCTCCTCTCTTCTCCCTGGTTTCTTCTGTCGTGAAAACAAAAGGCTTAAGGCCATACTCCACAATTCATTCTAGTTGTAATTTCTAATTGGACCAGCAACCCATCATAGTGAACCGGTTCAACTGAACTAGTTCAGCCCTTCTCTTTACCCTCTTAATCCCTTATAATTTAATTCAATTCCTTAAATCCAATCATTCGCTTAATTCTAATTAATCTCCAATTAATCACCTTATTACATTTTAATTCCAAATATCGCTCGACGACAATTGACGATTATGTCATTGATAATATCCCAATAATTATCTGATGAATCCAAAAATTCTCAATTTCTTTCCAATTATTCTTACTAAATTATATTATAAAAAGTTAGGATATTACAGGGAAACACTCTGGAAAAGCTGGAGTGCTATTGGTGGCGCTGTGATGGGCAGGTTGGAGGTAGGGGCCTGTCGGGTGTTGGTGTATAGAGAAGTAAACAAGTGGGAGAAAAGGAGTAGAGTGCTCTCTGTAGTGAGCAGGTGATGGTTGAGTGGAGCTCCCTATAGTAGTTGCTCTTAGGAGTTTGTGGGAGCCAAGAGCTTCCTTGTATGCTATTATGATTCTTCTCTATTGTTTCAATCTTGGATTCTCTTTTGGGTGTTAAGTCCATCATTAGTACCAATCTTGTTTTGGGAGTTGTTTGGTTAATCTTGAGATGTCCTGCTAGTGGCTGTTGTAGTTTTCTAGATATTGGTGTTGATGAATAATGCCTCTGTTGTTGGATTGATATTCTGTGATGTGGATGTCTGGATATAATTACACTTGTTGGTTAATATTTGAAGCATAATTATGTTAGATTGGGTTATGCTGCTGGGAAGTAAACTGTTAAGTCGGATTCTATTGTGGTTTCTGAAATGCTAAAAGAGAATATGTTAACTTGTTGTCGAATGTTCAATCTGTCATTGGGTGTTTATGTTCTGTCCTTGAAGATAAAAAGGAAGTGTTAAACTGATATTTTGGATCAACATGTTGGATGTTTATTCTTTGTTGTAGTAATAATCTTTGGTGAAGCATGAATTTACTGGATATGACTCGTTAAGCTCTATTAATGTACTCTGTGGTTGGATGTGTTCAGTGCTATGTTGTTGGATATTGGATAGTGATAAATGTAGAAGTGTGAACATTTGGAGTTGAATCTGTTATGTTGGAAGATAACAAGTGTTGAAGTGTAAGTGTTATATTTTTGGGATGTAGAGAGTGTTAATGCTGGATATAAACTTGTTAGCTGCAACTTTGGTTTCATATTCTATTGGTTTTGTGTTGGGCTATTAAATGGGTCGAAGGCATGATAATAATTGGGATTTAGTTAGGAGATTTATTGTGTAACTAGAAGTAGAATAGAAAAGATGATAAGAGTTAATGAGTAGACTAAATGATTTTAGTAATGATTAGATGTTTCTAAATTGTGAAGGTACTAAGAAGGAGAAAAGTTAGCTTTAAGCGTTGAACGTCGTGAGAAATGAGGTAAGTTGATACATACTGTGCTTTGGTCTTCGGACCCAATATCACAAGAATTAGGGTTGTATGCTGCATGTTTACTGCTTTCATAGAATATTTAGGTTGTTTACTACTTTACTACAAATTGAGCATGTTCCGTATATTGTGTTATTATTGCGGATGTTTATCAGATTTAGGTTCTTTTAATGATATGTTTTGTAGACAAGTATGTTTAGAGATTATTGGAAAGATGTGATAGAATTGTATGCATTCACGAGCATCATAGTTTTCAAAAGATACGAAAATGGTTTTCATGCATGGTTTTGAAAAGGAAAACGAAAAGTGGTGGAATGGATGCTCATACATGCTAAGTGAACGGCGTTCTCAAGGGCTGATCACCCGAGTGAACAACCATCACTTAGTTGTAGAAATATCCATTGTGTCACTGAATAAACGCAAATAGGCGTGTGGGGGTTCGGAAGATTTGGTGACTGTCCATCGGTGGGGACACTATATGATGTATCTCCTCATTGAGGTGACAGTTAACCACGTGGACTCTAGTGTTCTTCATTTCTCTTCTACAGAAATCCCCAACATCTTCAACAAAAAGATAATGGTGATGGTCATGGTAGTGAAGCCATATGATGTATCCCCATGTAGGGGTGATGGATAGCTACATGACTATATGATGTATCCATTCTCTCAGTATATGGAACAGATAGGTTCCCTTCAAGAAAGTGAAATTAAATAATAATAAAGCATGAAATGGAAAGATAAAGTAAAGTTAAGATTAAAAAGACTGAAAAAGAAAAGGAAATAAAATGTGAAACGAAACGGAAAGAAAAGGGAAAGAAATGGAAACGAAAAACGAAAAAGAATTTCAAATATGCATAGCATGTTTATTTTATTTTATATCACTTACTGAGCATTAAGCTCATTAGTTAAGTCTTGTTGATATAGGTATATGCTTGAAAATAGATGAACAATACAAGGAGCAGTTGATGAGGAATTTGCAAAGGTGGATCTTGTGGCTGACTGGGCTAATGAGTACATGATTTTGCAAATAAATAGTTGAATTTAAATAACTATTTTATTAAATGTCTCTTTTATTTAATGCTTCCGCTATGTATATTAAGAAGGATGATTTCTATAAATGAAAGTTATTCTGTAATATTCCGATCCTTACTTTCCCGTGTACGCTATGTAATCGAGCCATTAGTAATAATTATATTACATGGCGTATTATTTTGTGACGTCCCCTCATGGCAAAAATAGTGTGGGATTGGAGTTAAGTGAGGAAAAATTTCAAGGGAAGGTTGTCCAGGGACTTTCGGACACCTAGGGACGACTCTGCGGAAGTTGCATGTCGTCCTCAACACCCACGAATTTGGGACGACTCTGGGGATGAGACGAGGCATCCTAACTTCTGCACGACGTGGACTTTTGGACGAGCTTACGGACACTGTGGACGGGGAAGACAGCATCTGCATCGAATCTATCCCAGTCTGGGGACTTTCGGACGCATCAGGACGCCTACAAATGAGATTGAACCTTGTCCGATTTGCCTCTGTCCAATTTAGGGACACTTTCTGATGACTATGCGGACGATGCAGACGCAGGAAACATCATCCGATTTGAATCTGTCCAATTTATGGACAGATTCGGACGATACATGCGGACGTCACATGGCATCCGAATACTGACTTTAGAAGATATGGACTAGCTGGGGACGACGTTTCTCATCTAAAGCCAGAAATTGGCCTGCGAAATTTGCTCTTACGGACGCAATCAAGTCATCCGCACTCGTCCAAAAGATCGCAGGACAACAAAATTTTAGGGATTTAAAATTGACCATTTGTCGTGTAGTTCATTAAGAAGCAATTTTTGACAGAGAAAAACACTCCTAGACAAGAAATCGCCTAGCTCCAGCCTCCCATAGCCCATAGCCAGCCGACCTCCTCCCTCCCCTATGTAATGATCGCCTCTACCTCTACTCCTAGTAAGCTTTCCTTCCTATTCTCCAGCTTCAGTCTTCCTCTGCGTTTTCTTCCTCTCTTCGATGGCTCTCCCTCTCAGTGGTGTGGAGTTCAACTGACCCTGCTAAATCTTCTGCGTTCATGTAAGGAAATGGATAGTCCTGGCCAGTGGTGGCCCTACCCATAAGTAAATGTGTTTGTGAGTTAATGCTTTATGTGGTTTGAGTTAGAATTGCCTTTAATTGAGTTGTGTTAGATTCTGTTTAGGATGAATTTCTTGTTGTGGTAGTTTGATGGTTAGAATCTGCTATAGATTATTCCCTGCAAGATTTGATAGTTAGAATCTACTATGGATAATCCCCTGCAATATCTCTTACTGTCTTACTGTTTTGCTTTACAATTACTTTCAATGGCTACTCTATCATTCCTATTATACATACGTTGTAGTGAACTTCGATGAGAAAGGCTAAGGATGTTGTTTGATTAAAAGTGGCTGATGATATTGTCTGATGATATCACTTGAAGTATGAGGAAGCAAAAGGGATGAATGCTTACTTTCTATGTTACTTGCTATTTGGTGTAAACTGTAAGTGCCATAAGTCCTTCATTCATATTGTTAGTGTTGTTCTGCCATTGGTTCAACTCTTGGTTGTTTAGTTAAATCTCCTTGTGATAATCATCATTGTTAAATAAACTGTTAACTTACCTCATTCGCAATATGTATATTGTTCTGCCATATATCTTCGTCTCAGTTAGAAGTTTTACTTTCTTAATTAATAACTCAGACTCTGAACTCATATCAATACTTGTGACATTGAACTATGTTAGTTGAGCACATTTAGTTGTCAATAATCTTGAGTAGATTAATTAAAGTGATTAGCTAGAGTTGAGCATGTTAATCAATTAGATTCACAATTATAATCTTAACTAGACTTGAGCATGTGTAACATGTTAATTAACTTAACTAGGGTAATTGATTTCAGTTGAATATGTTTAATTAACTAGTTGTTCAATTAATAACTATCCGAGCATGTTTAACTAGTCGTTTAATTAACCATTGTTAATCACTTCATTGACCATGTTAATTAATTAGGATAATAATTCAATTTACTAGTTAAGCATGTTAATTACTACTTAGGCATGTTAATTAACTTACTTAAGCATGTTAATTATTACTTAAGCATGTTAATTAAATAGGTTGTTTGATTAATCAATTAGATCATAAATCACCCCGAACATGTTTACAATAAATCTTCACTTATGTTAGTTAACTATTACTTGTTTAATCTTCAAGCATGTTAAATAACTACTAATCTTCATGCATGTTAGCTAACTATTATAATTGTTTGATATTAACTCCTTCATTGTTAGTTTACTGCAATTCGTGCAATTCTCTTAATTTCCTTTATTAGAAATGCTTTTCTTTGATAGAGATCAATGCTATGATGAAAGCTTAAAGATGGAATGTCATAAATGCTTAGTGCTTGAATGAGGATAGTTTCTTTAACAATGGTTATGATCTGTACATTTATTATTTAGTCGTTGTAATGACAGTTTCCTTATATTGTAGCATAATATTACTCTTCTTTTGTTAGTTTAGAATTCAATACATGTCAATAACCTAATCAGAGTATGTTTGTAATCTTTCTTGAGCATGTAATTAACTAAGATAACTAACTCGCATAATGAATGTAATCTTTCTTGAGCATGTAACTTAACTAGGATAACGAACTAGAATATAAATCTTATCTTTCTTGAGCATGTTTAATGAATTAAAATAAGAATTCGAAATAAGTTGTTAACTTCAATTCTCTACCTTACTTCACATGCACATTTCCTTTAGTTCTGGTTATCCATGTCTACTTATTGTCGTCACACTCTTTCGTAGCATGCTGTATTCGTTGTTTCCTCTATGTTTCTTTATTGTTGTATCTAAATGTTAAAGCATATCCCTTGCTGTTTAATTATTTCTACAATTGTTTCCTTCATGTGCGTTGATTTCAATCCTTGTCATTCAATTATTGGTTGCTTTCATTTCTATGCGCTTTCAATTCCAGCTATTCGATTACTTTCTTTTATAGGTGTAATTCAATTTCTGTTAATGTTATGTTATGCTGCATCATGCATCATGGTATAGGGAGAATGCGTCATTATGCATCATGCTACTGGAAATCAAGTAGGGGATACCACCGAATGGTACTCACACATGCATAATGAGACGGGAAAAATGTTAAAGAAAATGAATGAAAGAAACAAATGGGGAGATGGGGGCGGATGGGTAGTCGGGTCTAGTGTGGCAACTAGGCACAGTCCCTACCATGACAGGAACGGGACCTAGTATGCACCCAGGAGGTTAGCTCGATCAACTATACCATCCTATACAGGTCCTTCAATCTTCCGCTCGATGTACGAGTAACGAAATAATGAAGTAATGAAAACTAAAGAATGAACGAATGACGTAATGAAAGGATTGGTGTGGGTGGCCCCCATTCCAAAAAGGAATAAATGGAGGTATATCATGTTGCATTAAACTCTTTACCTTACTAAGCCTTTGGGAATACAGTTTACTTGTGGTGTAGGTGTAGGTACTTGTATGCGAAGGCAATCCACATATCAGAAAGCAGAGATGAAGGATTTGCACGCGTGAGACTTGTGGCTGGCAAGGCTAAGAGAGTCAAAGAGAAAACGATTGTAATTAAGTTGTATTAATTGTTTAGTTTTCATTTCTCAAAACGCAGTATTAAATTGTTTAGCTTTTATATCTCAAAGTATTTAAGCTTCCACTATGTTTAATAAATCCATTATGTTTTAACAAAAGATTTTACAGCTGCTTCCGCTATGTTTTGACGGTCCGGTTTTGCACTATGATATTATCATAAAAAGGTTTTAATTAAAAATTTTGAATTTTAGTGAATTTTAATAAGGGTTGCAAAAAACTGGGTCGTTACACAAAGGAATGGCAAAGGCGACAGATTGACGACGATGATGTGGCAGCGATTGATGAGTTGGGCGTTTAGGTGGAGGAATGGTTGGGGTGATGAAGGGCAGGGACAACAGTTCGTGAGGAATGGCTGGGCTGACTTGCAGTTTAGTCTGAGCAGATCCAATTCTGGCTTTTGTTTTGGAAGAATAATAGAGGGACGTGTGTAGAATGTGCATGCGAAATGGGCTATGGCAGGGCATGGCTTGCTTGCGTGTGGGTGTCCATGGCAGTGGCAGGATAAGGGGTGCTCGACAGTGATTAGCTTTTAGGTGATTGGAGATTTGAGGAGAAATGTTCTTTGGCGTGGGGGCAGTGTTCTGGAGAAATAGAGGCATAGTATGAGGGAGATGCTCTAGATGAGAAGGATGGAACTCTCGGGTGTCTGTGATTCTTTAGGTAAATATTCTCTCTTCCCTTGAGTTCGATGCCCTATTGATTTGATGTTACTTTTATTGCTTGCTGTTGATTCTATTTTGTTGATTGATGAACTGTTGCGAATTGGATGGAGGTTGGAGGTTCTGGCTCCCATTGAGTGCTGTGTTTTGGAGATGTTGGAACTGTGGGCTATGATTTTTGATCCTATGTTGGTAAGGGATTTTCCTCTCTATGTTTCAAGTGTTTAACTGAATGGTGATGCTTGTTGATATGGATTTATTGGATGATTGTTGCTACTGTCCTTATATGTTCAATGTTGAAGCATGAATATACTCTGCAGTTTGGGTTGATTGTGAAATTGTGAGATTTAAGTTAAATATTTTGCATGATAGGTTGATACCCTGTTAATGGACATGCTTCCTGTTGGATATTGTCTAGGTGGGTTATGAAGCATATGTTCTATAGTTTTGCTGATTGTGTTACTACTCATTGGTTGCATGAGATATTTAAATTGGATATTGGTCTGTGCACGTACATTTGTGGTTGGGTGATACTAATTGTTCTTGGTTTCAGTAAAGGGTATGTCAGATGGGGTGCAGTTTGTTAATGGAAGATTTATATTCTGTTGGATGGGTTATGTTTCGTTTTAGGCGTAAATGGGTTCCTAGAATTATTATACAATTTATAATACGAAAAGGAAACGAAATTAATAAGTTGTAAATGTTTTTAATTATAAAGTTATTGAAAAGAAGAAGAAGGACAAAGATTAAGTACGAATACACATTAAAGCTTCGAGGTAAGAAATGAGATAGAGTCGTTGGCCTGTGGAGGCCCTACACCATTAGCAGTGTCTTTCCTTTAATTATTTGGTTGTATTTCTTCTATGCTAACATATTATGCCTATGTTGTTTGCATGTTATTAATTTAATCTCTAAGCATGTTTAAGATGTTAGCATATTGTTATTGTTTCCTTTGATTATTCAAGCATGTCTGTACTATTATCGTTTTCTTTAAATTACGAAGCATGTTTATATTGTTATCGTTTTCTTTAAATTACCAAGCATGCATATGATATTATTGTTTCATTTAAATCGCAAAGCACGTCTATATTCTTATCACTTCCCTTGAATTTAACAAGTAAGTCTATATAGTATGTTAGTAGACTTCTATATCTCATACTTTTATATTGTTGTGATTACTGATTTATGTCTCCTACTTTTATACTATTACGATTACTGCTTTTCATTGACATATATTACGATTATGTTTCTCATTGACATGCATCATGATGATAGAAACAAGTAGAAAGTGCCACCTATGGGGTGGTACTCATATGCATTACATGAGGAAAAATGATAAATGAAATGAATGAAATAAAAAGTATGGGGAGTTGGGGGACGGAGGGGTACTTCGGATCTAATCTATAGCTAGACTTTATGCCCCTCCCTCGTCAGGAATGGTACTAGCTACACATAGGAGTTTAGAAGCGGACCAAGACTATTCTCTCACACATGGGTTCCTTCAATCTTCTGGTCGATGTACAAGTAAATGAAATGAATGAAAAGAAAAGAAATCGAGAGTTGGGGCGCAACAAACCGGTCCACAGAAACTACTATTTACGTATATTCCATTTTCGTGTACTTTATGATTCCATGACTTAGTGTTGTCGTGCACATACAATCCTATCTAACGTGTTCCTTAATCGTACCATTAAAACGTGATTCATTCTTAAATAAGGAACTAAACTTATTCTACAAACATACAATTCATAACAATCAACAATACAAATAGTAAACACCCCCTAATTCCCGTGATGTAGGCCCTTTCAGACAAAACACATGTAGTACCACGTACTTGAAGTCTTTAGCTTTAATGAGATATCACTTAGAGTTGTCCTTTTTCGAAACCTAATCATGATGTATACATATAACTATTAATAAAATTACTTCTTGATAATAAAGTCTCCTAGCTTCCACTAATATGCTTAATATTTTTCATCTAACCTTTACTTAACATTCCCTAACCATTCTAAAACTAATATTTTAACTACATCATTTCCTTCCACCATTCACCGATACACCTAACAACAATTCCAACAAATTATATATATTTCCAATTATACCTATCAGTTCAACTCAATCATTTTCCAATAACCACTTTATTCCAATAATCCAACTTATTCATGCCAATAAACTTCACATGATACAACTAACAACCTAAACTAATAATCATATATTCCCAATAATATGCTCATTCATATGCAGTGACCAATTTCCATCCAACTAGAAAAGTACATAACAAGGACATAACCATCACTACAAAACTATTCTCTACAATGAACTCCATAAGAAACGTGAGTGAAGATCTGCTTACCAGCATCCAAGAATCGAAAATCAAAGAGAATTCACCTTCGCCAGAACCCTCTCCGCCTCACACTTTCCTTCACAGTTCTAATAAAACTCACAACATTCTCATCACATTTTCTCACTGACCCACGCCTCCAGAAGCACAACATAATAGATTATCTTCACAACCTAAATTCTAGAACTCCCTACTATCTGACACTCTGAGGCAACTGTCTTTCTTTCAAACCAAAACTCCCGAATATCCTCACATACCATCAAAATCTCACGGTTCACTTATCATTTTGGCGGAGTAACCTTACTCACTCTCTTCCTTCAAAACCTCACTGCCCTCACCACATATGTATAGGCTAAGCTCTAGCAACTCTTCAGTATCCAACTAAAGAAAGAAGGCCATTAGTTTTTCATTTCATCAATGCCAATAACACGTATAATGTTAGTCCTTTCAACTTCAGGCATCCCATACGATGTTCCCATTGATTATTAGACGATCAGACAATCGGAGAGTGGTTCATTTTATCTTCAGTGTCAGTTTAAACTCTCCAAAATACTCATCAATAAATGGCGGTCGATTGCTTTTCCTTCAAGACAATCAAGCACCAATCAGTGAATCGTCCGCACATTTCTTTGTTCTTGAACTACGGATGATCACAGCGGATGATCACTCCATGCCGACCATCCACCATCATCGACTGCAGATCACTCCCTCATTAGAAATATGTTTTATTCATATTATTCCTTAATGTGACATGCATGAATATATTATTATATTCTTCATTTATAAATACAAGTGATTTGATCACAATCAATCGCACTTCATAATACCCATCATCAAAACCCACTTTATGTTTACAGGATGATCACCCTGGTTGATCTCAATCAAACACCATGATCAACCACCCCTTCAATACCCATATTCCATACCTATTTACTTGTTTACTAGTTGATCACACTGGTTGATCTCAATCAACCACCATGATCAACCACTCTTTTAAACAATCATCCGTCAATCTTCTCCAAATATACATATTCTAAACAATATAAATATATATATTTATATATATCCTAATATATGCCAAGTAGAGTTCTCTGCTATGAGGGGTTCTGCATGATGCCATGGAGTCAGATGTCTGTGAATGGTTTTCTTTAAATGGTAAGACTTGGGTGTGTCTTGGCCATGTGGAGGCCCTACACCCTAAGTGTGTGCGTGAGTGGTAGAGCCTGCATGTTTTGCTATGCTTGGATGATTTGTGTGTTGGATTTGGGTGTTAGTTTTCTATGCTTTAGTTGTAGATTTACGTATATTCCTCTTGGTGTTGTTGTGTTCTTGATATTGTTAGTCCTAGTGTTTATGGTTGGGTTAGTTCTTGAACTTGTTGTTCATAATCAAAAACTGTTAATTAATTAGTTATATAATCAAAAGTTGTTAATCAAACCCTTAGTATAATTAACTAGCATTCCAAACATGTTAATCAATTTAGTGTGTCTCTTTGTTGTTAGTTGGTGTTAGCCTATATGTTTTTCTATATGTTCTCTGTTGATATTGCCCTTGTATAATTCCTCTGTTGATAGTTCCTTGGATTTCTGCTGTGTCTGCTGTGAATCAATCCTGTGAGCATGCCACTTAGTTAAAGTGATTATAACAAAGTAATTAACTAACAATTCGAGCATGTTAATCAATTTAGCACATTAAAAATATTAACCTAATCGATTTAGTATCTAAGGTAACCAAGTTAATTAATATAAGCATATGAATGAATCGAGGCTATAAACCTCTCAAACCTACTATCGCTCTGTAATGCATTGTTGTGATGGATTTATTGTATGGTTTGATCCATATCCTTGTATGTGCTTTTAGGGTTGTCTCATGCATCATAACGATAGAAACAATTAGGAATACCACCATGGGGTGGCCACACGCCTTGAGTGAGGAAAAGAACTAATCTTTCCCTTATTGAGATTATAAGACCTTTAACATAATTAATTAGAAACCGATAGGCTATCCCCAGCTCTATGTAAGAGCTATTCCTAAAATACGTAACTAAAAGGTTGGTTTGGGGCGGGCCCATTCGAAAGAATTAAAGAGAGGCATATCATCCCGCATAAACTCATTTCCTTACTAGGCCATTAGGCTCACGTCTTACTTGTGGTGTAGTTAAATGTATGCGCAGAGTCCTCGAGCATGAAGAAGCACTTGATGAAGGATTGGCACGTGCGAGATCGTGGTTGGCCAGGCTACGAGAAGTAAAAGATAATCGGGTTGTAATTTAATTAAATTAAGTCTTTTCTAAAGTGTAATGAAATTGTATTTAATTGTATTTCAATTTCTTAGTTCTTTCTCAAACGATTTTATTAACGCTTCCGCAACGTGTTTTTCAAACAAATATAATTAACACTTCAACAATGTTTTACTTCCCAAAATGTTTTAAGATGTTCCTAACGGCCCAGCTTCCATTCTAATGTTTTAAAAAAAGGGTTTTTAAACAAAAGCTTTAAATTTCTCTCGTTTTAAAGGAATTACGAAAATCTGGGTCGTTACATAAATCATTTCACAACATCTTCGTAGTCTAGGAGTTAGGCGACCCCTCATCTCTATTTCATAAGTGGCCAATTCATCGATATTTCGTCACAATATGGTTGATATTTGGGTGTTGCTTAACAGCATCGTTACTCATTTTTTCCAAACGTGTTTCTGTCCACAGACGCATATATTGTCATGGGTCCACTGTTCAATCCATATTCTTTTTGTCCAAAATGACTTCATTTATCATCCTTAGCAGATGTGTTTTTGTCTGCGAACACTTACACTCTTGCGGGCCCACTGTTCAATGCCTTCTATTTATCCAAAATGACATCATTTTATTTTCTATTATGAAATGCATTTCTATATGCGGACGCTTACTCTCCCGTCCATTGTTCAATGCATTCTATTTATCCAAAACAATAATGTTTATTTTCTATTTAAACACTGTCGCGGCTACGTTCACTACTGCAAACACATGCATTTAACCCTAAACAACAACGTTTCCATTATGTGTGTCTACTCTTCTCTCGCAAGGAATCTTTCCCATCAGGGAAAGCATCTTTCTCCTAATCTAACGGTCCTCATTTCATCCAAATCTTTGATCTTATTGTCCTTCTTTCTCTCGCACGACATCTTATCGCGAAAGCATCTTTTTAATCTGCCTTTAAATCTACCAGCTACAACTCTTTTATTTTTTAAATCCAACGATAATCCTTCCTCCCGCATGGAATCTTTCTCTCCCACGAGAGCATCTTTTCCATCCGCCCTCTTATCCAAAGGCCATAACTCTTCTTTCCATTTAATTTAACAGCGTTCACCTCATTTTCAGAGTAGCGTTTCCTTCCTTGTATACATTCCCTACAGTAATTCCCTTGTTCATAGCATTCTTTACTCCAATGCAGCATTGCTTTTCTTTATCTTGGTGCAACATTTTAGATTTGCATTACTCCCTCACTTCGGCCGTACATATTCCCCACGTTTAACTTCATAATTCTTCTATCCTTTAGCAGTCCTACTTAATATTTTCAAAACCATAATATTCCATTTTGCCTCCAGTAACTGAAATCCAACAAACCATTTTAACCATTAAAATGAGAAAAACTTTGGGGTGTTACATCTAGGATTTGACCGAACCCATTATTTAATTCGATATCTTTCTTTCTTTATTGAATGAAACTCACTGAAATTTTATTTATTTTATCCATTTTTTGTTTGTAATTTCTTGATCACCAATTATTGAATTTTAGAATCGAATATCTATTGAAAAATAGAAATAGGATTTTGATATAGACAGAATAACAAGTAATTGTTTTACTAAGGAATTAATAAATAAAATTATTGCATGACATAGAAATTTAGTTATGTGATTAGTGTAGTTGATGAACTTTGTCTTTTTATGCTTTATTTGTACTTTGGCTCATCATAGGAATATGAGAATTTCAGTAGTAATAATAATATCAGAAGAGTTTTTTGAACAATATTGAATGTTGACTAACAAGTCAAGGTGAAAATCTAACAAAAATTAGAAATTGAGGAAAATATCATGAAAAGTTGGAATCCTAAATTTTAAATTAATTAAATAAGTTAAGTTTTGATTTTTATGTTTGCAGATAATTTAGATTATAAAAAAACTTAAAATTTGGTTCATTAGATAAGTTATGTGGATAAATTTAGATATGTAATTAAATTGATTAAATAACTTTATCCGGGACAATCTTTGTTTTTTTTAGGATAATTATCAATATGGCTTTAAAATATGGGGTCTCTTCAACTGTTACCTTTAACTTCAAATTTTAAATTTTGGCTTCTAATGTTTGAGGTGTTACCAACTGATACCCTAAACTTTAAATTTTGAATTTGGACACCTCAATGTTTGAGGAGTTACCAACTGATACCCTAAACTTCAAATTTTGAATTTTAACACCTCAATGTTTGAGGCGTTACTAACTCACACCCCCTCTATTGCTCCATCTATTAAATGATTCGCGTGAGTTGCACATGGAATGAAAGAAATGCATCATGTGTCTGCACACTGTATACCAGTTGTCTGCGGAAGTGTTAATCTATGTGTTCTAGATATTTGCGTCTCATGTCTGGATATTTATTTCTCATATCTACATCTCAATGCCTAGTCATCCGCAAATAAAAATTACTCTCTAGTTCGAACAACTGCAGCACAATATTTTCTCAGGTTTGGGCATCCGCATGTTGAAACTGCACTCTGGTCTAAACGACCTCAAATTATTTAACAGATGGATTAATGGAGGGGATATTAGTTTGTAATGCCTCCAACATTGAGGTGTCAAAATTCAAAATTTGAAGTTTAGGATACCAGTTGATAACGCCTCAAACATTGAGGTGTCAGAATTCAAAATTTGAAATTTAGGGTATCAGTTGGTAATGCCTCAAACATTGAGATCTAAGAGTTCAAAATTTGTAATTTAAGGTATCAGTTAAAGAGACACCATATGTAATACCCTGAAATTTTTATACCGAAATTTATTAAGAATAATTGGGAATTAATTAGGAGTATTTGGATTTATCAGATAGTTATCGAGGTATTACCAAGGGCGTAATCGTTCGGTTATAATTTAAGAGAATTTATTGGAGGTTTAATTGATGGAAATCAATTTAGAAAATGAAATTAAGAAATTTAAATTGGACGTCTAATAATCTTTTAACGATATTTGGATTAAGTTGAGAATATATGCTTGTTTTTAATATTAATTAATTTGGGGTTAAAATGGAGAAATTAAAAAGGAAAATTAAATTGTAGAGGGGAGGGAGAGCTGAACCGGTACAAGATAAATTGGCTCGGTTGGGAAATTAAAAGAAATTCCCTAATTTGGCCCCAGGCCATTCCCGAACAGAGAAGAAACGAGGGGGAGAGAGAGGCGAGCTAAGGGAGATTGAGCGGGAGTGGAACGCGGGGTTGGCGACGGCGAACTCAAGCTCGGCTCGGGTCCGTTCTGGAGGAGGAACGAGCTGCTGCAGCCACGAGTGGCGCAGCTCGTGGTTAGGGCTCTGGTGGCGAGGTGGCGCGGGACTTCCACGGGTCGTGATTTCTGGCAATAAATCGGAGGTATGTTTGTTTGGTTTTCCTCAACTTTCGCGTTTGAGGATCAAGTGTTGGCTAGAGAGTGTTATAGGGACAGTGGCGGGCGATGATGAGTCGAGAAGGCAGGGGTGCTACGGTTTAAGCTGGACCGATCGAAGGCCATGGTCCAGCTTGTGGTTCGGTCCTCTTCTCCTGGTTATTGCTCTGCTAGAAAATGACAATGTGTTGGCATGGGGAAAATCCTGAGAAACTTGCAGTGACTGTCGGGCATGCTCCTTTCTCCTAAGTAATGGCAGAGGGTGTCCCCTCTGGTGGGTTGATATATAGAATAGAAACAGAGAGACACGAGAGGCAGGAAGAGGGGACGAGCTGGGGTAGCATGCTCTCGGGTGAGCCATGGCAGAGGGCTTCCCTGTTTGGTAAGGTTCTTCTTTGCTTCGGTAAGGTTTTTCTTTGCTATTATGGATAATCTTAAGAATCTCTATGACTTAGTTTGTTCTGTTGGTTACTTTCCTCAAGCATGAATATATGTTGGGCGTAGAGAATGTTAAACTGATGCTATGTAGTTTGATTTAATTCCCTGTTGGTTATGGACCACTCTGTTGTTGATAGATTTGTATTCTTGTAAAAGATAATGCTTTAATCACTACCTCTTGGTTTTAATTGGACAATAATTGGGTATTGCTCTCTATTGTCTATTGGATGACTTGTTGGAAGCAATAATATGTTAGTTTTGGGAATGGATATTGGGGTTCTGTTAAGCATGTTGTTAATTAGCGATTGGGTAATGAGTTTGAAGGATTAACCAGTTAATGGAGTTTGATTCTGTATTGTTTGTGGCGTTGTGTTTCAATCTAAAAAGTGAAGTTATGCGCTAGAAAAAGGGTTACTGTGTATAGATTGTTTTGTTGTCTATTGGATGATCTGTCGGACGTAATAATTTGGAAATGAATATTGGTTGTTGCGTTTTAGCATTTGATCGTTAATATGTTTAAATTAGTTTTGATTATGGTGATATCATTGAATTAATATCAAGCGTTGTGATATTTCATTGGTTATTTGAATACCTGTTAGGTGGGGCAAAATCATATTGGTATAAGATATGTTTCGTTTAAGAGTTAACAGTCCCTATAATTATTATACAAATTATGATAGGGAGAAGTCGATGAGATTAGTGAGTTATAATTATTAACGATAAATGTTACTAATTTGTGAAAGTATCGAAAAGATGAAGGAGGATAACGACTAAGTGCTAAACACGATAAAGCTTTGAGGTAAGGAATTTGGTGTGTCTTGGCCATTTGGAGGCCGTACAACACAAGTATGTGTGCAGGAGTGTGTCTCTTTGTTAATGAATAGTATAGCTTGTTAGTGCTCTATAGTTTTGGTAATTCTATGATAATTCCTTTCTTGACTGTTAGTCGTTGTCTTTATTGGTGTTAATTTCCTTCATAGTATTTTCCTTATTGCTAGTTTACTTTCCTTGCTGCAAATGTTCTACCTTAATTGAATGTGATGAATTGCTGTGATGAATGATCAATGGTTGTGTGATAATGCAAATGAGGAAAGAGCTAGAGCTAAGAGTTTCCTTGATAAAGATTACGTCCATTTCGTTACTGCTTTACTGCTTCTCCTTACAGCTTTCCTTAGTGCTACATTTTACTGCTTTCCTTAGTGTTATACTTATATTGTTCTGCATAAGTGTCTTTCCTTAACCAAGCACATTTAGTTAAAACAACTTTTTAATTAAAAGGTGGGCATGTTAATTAATCTAATTAATTTACTGGTAGTTAAATAACAAGTTTGGAGAGGACATACTAATTTACCACTAAACCTTGAGCATTAACTAGAACATGTTAATTGACTTAACCAAAGTTAACTAGAAAGATTAATTGGAATCCTGAACATATAAATAAATCGAGCATGTTAACTAACTAGTTGTCAAATAACTAATCTAAGCATGTTTAACTAGTTGATTAATTAATAATTTTGAGCATGTTAAATAACTCGAGTAATCAATTAGTCTCAAAATTATAAACTAAATTAGACGTACGCATGTTTAACTACCTAGTGAGCATGTTAATTAACTAGGGGTGTATGTTGAAGTAACTTAATCATTTCTTGATGCATAACAATTAATTAGAGTAGTTAACTGACTAGAATAACTAATTAGACAAGCATGTTCATTATCTAACGTATCGTTAGTTTCTAGATAGCATGCCTGTGATATTAGTAATTGGTTAAATGGATTAGATTGTTTGATTAATCGATTATATTATTAATCCATCCATGCATATTAGTTAACTATTACTTGTGAAATTACAAGCATGTTTAATTAACTAAACTTGAGTATGTAATAATTGGGAATGATATTAGTTTATTAATTGATTTTTGTCATGTCATGTTTATTTATTAACTATGTTAAGTTGTTTGGTGAATCGATAGTGTTATGCATGCATATGTTAAAATCCTTTGAGCATGTTAATTATAATTAGTAAGCATGTTAATTAACTAGATTAATTAATTAATTGGGATTTCTTAGTGAGCGTGTTAATTGTAATTAGTAAGCATGTCAATTAACTAGGTCGACTAGTGAGTACGTTAGTTAGCTAATTAATTATAACGAATTCGAGCATGTAAATTAATTAGGATAATTGACTAGATGATAATTTATGATCCTTCTTGAGTATGTTAATGTAATTATGCTTTACTTCCACATGCACGTCGTTTGTAATTCGTTATATTTCCTTTTATATTGTTATTTATATACTCAAGCATGTTCCCCATTGTCCAATTCGTTCTATAATTGCTTTCTTCATATGCTGTACATAATTGGGTGTTCCATCGTTATTACTTGTCTTCGTGTGCTTGTTCAGTTACTGTGATTCCTTTTATTGCGCTTTTAATTTCAGTTACTTTTGCTTATGCGCACTTCAATTTCTATGAATGTTATATTGTGAAGCATCATGCATCATGTTAACTTGAGAATGTATGTTCATGCATCACGTTAATAGAAATCGTAGAAAGTGTCACCTTGGTGTTGGTATGCAACCATGCATAAGTGAGGAAAAATGTTATGGAAAGAAAGAAAAGAGAGTTGGGGGCGGATGGGTAGTAGGGTCTTGTCTGCAATCTAGCTGAAATCCCTCCTTTACCGGGTACAGGAGTTCTAGATTGCAAGTAAAGGGCTAGGTCCGGTCAACTATACCATTCCATATAGGTCCTCCAATCTTCAACTCGATGTATGAGCAATGAACGAATGAATGAAAGTAAAGTAAAGAATGAACGAACGAATGAACGAAATGAAAGGATTGGTTTAGGTGGCCCCCATTCCAACAAGGACTAAAGAGAGGCATTTCATAATTGCATTAAACCATTTTCCTTAATGAGCCATTAGGCTCACGTATTACTTGTGGTGTAGGTACAAATGACGAACAAATAATAATAGGCTCATATACTAAAAGGGCGAACAAATAATAAAGCAGAGGTGAAGGATTTGGACGAACGAGATTCAGAGCTGGCCAGGCATGAAGAGTGTAAAAGAGAAATAGTCGTAATTAAATTAAGTATTTTAAATTGTATTTAACTGTCTAGCACTTCGGTTTTACTCAATAGTTTAGTTTCCATTCTCAACGCATTATTTACGCTTCCACAACGTTTTAAATAAATGATTTCATAGCGCTTCCGCATTTCAACAATTTGATTTTATAACAAGTTTTACAAATGGTTGGTAGCGATCCGATTTCAGCATCGCGCTCTGATTCATTTTATAAAATTTTGAATTTTTACGCATTTTTAAGGATTTACGAAAATCCAGGTCGTTACAATTTGTATCAGAGCAGTGGTTTTAAAAACGATTTCATGAACTGCTCTGATCGTTTTTAAAACTAAGTCCATAGATTGCGTACTTCATTTTACTACGTTAAAAGAGCTCTAGTACAAAACGATTTTTTTTGTAAAAGTCAGAATAAGTAAAGTAGCCTGCCTGCCAGTACGAGCCTCGACGTGGAAAATTCCTCTTCACTGTAAGTATACTTCCTAATACTTTACTAATACATGATTTCTAATTCTAATTTGATAGATGAATTGCTAGGAGATAACTTGTTGGAATTAGTTGACTAGTGGACTAGCGAACTACAGAGACGCGGTAAGTATTTCATTTGTAATTGGGATTGTAGGTTCGTGAATGTACCCGATATCTTTGGATGTTATATTTTGGAATTGAGATTTTGGATTTTGAAATTTGGATGAATGGATGATGGATATTCTCGAACTGTTTGAGATTTCTATGCAGGATTTAGCTTTGGGGGGAGCGTAAAAACAGGGGGACTCTACCCAATTTTTTGGAAAATAAGTAAAAAGGAAATCCCAAGTGAAGTTAGATCAACTAGTTAGATAAACGAAGTCACCTAGGTTCCAACGGATTAGATAGAGTCTAGATTAGTTACGGGCAGAACCATTTGAAGAACACTTAGAACTAAACCAAAGTAGAAGAAGAGGATTCCATTAACCAATTAGTTATCCCCTTAGTACGACCTTGAAGAAGAATTTAGCAACTAAAGTTGGACTTTTATGGAAGGTAGTCGAAAGAAGACATGTTGGATAAAATGAACAGATCCCTACATAGGTTAGAATTCCCTCAAGGACGAGAAGGGTGTTGAAGGGCAGTTGACTAAGAATGCACTCGATTAGATTTCCTACAAGGACGAGAGATTCAGAGTCTAGTCGGGTAGTATTACCAACTTGGACTTGACAGCGGTTTCCGACATGAGGTACTCGATTCTCGTGTGTGGGACTTGGATTAAGTACTGAACTCGAATATTGGATTTAGTCTAATGGATGGTGGAACTTATGTCAGACATGGATTATGTTCTCTATCTCGGTTTGAAACCAATCAAGGTGACCAAGAACGTGACTGCACAACTGTACAGCAAGAGCGGATTCAATCGGTTGAGCTTCTCCTGGAACGAGTACAGAAACAAAGACGAGGGTAGAAACTAGAATAGCAACGAAAATAGAAACGGAGACGGAAACAAAGACAAAAACAGAGATAGAAACAGAAACAGAAACAGAAATGGAGATGAAAACAGAAATGAGAACGGAGATGGAAACAGAAACAAAAATGAAGTTTCCAGAGTGATTTCTGGAAATGGATACGAAAACGAGAATGGGAACGGGAACGGAAACAGAAATGGTAAGAGGAATGGAAAAGGGAATGGGAACGGAGACGGAAATGGGAACAGAAACGGAGACGAAAACGGGAACGGAAATGGGAATGAGAACAGAGAAAGAAACGGGAACGGATACAGGAACAAAAACTTAACCCGATCAGAAACGAGTACAGATACAAAAAGAGAAGCAAGGCAAGGTGCGTCCGGCTGAGCTAAAATAGCAGTGTAGTTCACAACTCAGAAAGCTTGGATGGATGGATTTGACGATAGGGAGTACGTCCGAGTATGCCAAAGTCATAAGTGAGAGAGATAAGCAATAAGTGCTAGGTTCTAAGTCACGGAGTGAGAAGGATCTTAGGGGTATAATCGTATAGGGAAGGTGAGTTCGACGTCATGTTGGGAGTCTTTTGGTGGTAAGAGAGTCATGGAGACTTTTTCTTAGTGTTCAATTCACATGGAGCTAGTAGAAAATTTGATGTGGAATGTCAAATTTAGGAGACGAATGTTGCAGATCCAAGAGTGAAGCGACAACAGTGGGCTAATTATCAAATTAAGATGATCTTTAGATATAAGAGAGTTGCCATTCGACTCTGGATGTTGAAGAATGACTTCAGTTAAGGCATTTCTTTCCTTGGAAATGGATGTAATCAAAGTTGCGCAACGAAAGTGTGATGAGTAAGTACGAGGGCTGGATCAAATTTTTGGTACAAAGAGACGCGTTTGGATGTAGTAAGGATGATCTAGTAGCAGTAGTTGGACAAGCTGTCAGAAAGACAAGATAGCTACAGAAGAAAATTGACGCATAGTTTAGCGTTGGTTAAGTTATGAAGGTACTTGGTAGGCAAATTTTGAGGATGAAATTTATATAAGGAGGGAGGAATGCAATACCCTTAAATTTTTATACCATAATTTATTAAGAATAATTGGGAATTAATTAGGGTATTTTGATTTATCAGATAGTTATTGGGGTATTACCAAGGACGTAATCGTTCGGTTATAATTTAAGAGAATTTATTGGAGGTTTAATTGATGGAAATCAATTTAGAAAATGGAATTAAGAAATTTAAATTGGACCTCTAATAATCTTTTAACGATATTTGGATTAAGTTGAGAGTTACAAATCGGGTCACTAATATTCAGCACTTAAATATGTGCTTCTTTTTAATTTCAATTAATTTAGGGTTAAAATGGAGAAATTAAAGAGGGATATTAAATTGTAGAAGGGAGGGAGAGCTGAACCGGTTCAAGATAAATTGGCTTGGTTGGGAAATTAAAAGAAATTCCCTGATTTGGCCACTAGCTATTCGTGAATAGAGAAGAAATGAGGGGGAGAGAGAGGCGAGTTGAGGAAGATTGAGTGGAAGGGGGACTCGAAGATGGAGACAGCGAGCTCGAGCTTGGCTCGGGTCCGTTCCGGCAGAGGTGCGAGCTGCTGCAGCGACGAGTGGCACGGCTCACGGTTAGGGCTCGGGAGGCAAGGCGGCATGGGAAAACTCGGGACTTCAACGGTCGGGATTTCCAGCAATAAATCAGAGGTACGTTTGTTGGGTTTTCCTCCTCTTTCGCGTTTGAGGATCAAGTGTTGGTTGGAGAGTGTTGTAGAGATGGTGGCCGGCGATGATGAGTCGAGAAGGTAGGGGAGCTACGGTTGAAGCTGGACAGGCCGAAGGCCATGGTCCAGCTTGTGGTTCGGTCCTCTTCTCCCGGTTATTGCTCTGCTAGAAAACAACAGCGTGTTGGCATGGGGAAAATCCTGAGAAACTGGCAATGACTGTCGGGCATGCTACTTTCTCCTGAGTAATGGCAGAGGGTGTCCCCTCTGGTGGGTTGATATGTAGAATAGAAACAGAGAGACACAAGAGGCAGGAAGCTTGCAGAAGAGAAAGGGAAAATGCTCTCTGTATATTGAGGCGAGAGCTATTGGATGAGAGAGGAAGAAGAGAAACAAGAAATGAAGAAGTGGGGAGGAGCTGGGGTAGCATGCTCTCGGGTGAGCCATGGCCGAGGGCTCCCCTGTTTGGTAAGGTTCTTCTCTGCTATTATGGATAATCTTAAGAATCTCTATGGATTAGTTTGTTCTGTTGGTTACTTTCCTCAAGCATGAATCTATGTTGGGCGTAGAGAATGTTAAAGTGATGCTATGTAGTTTGTTTAATTCCCTATTTGTTATGGACCACTCTACTATTGATAGATTTGTATTCTTGTTAAAGATAATGCTTTAATCATTACCTCTTGGTTTTAATTGGACAATAATTGGGTATTGCTCTCTATTGTCTGTTGGATGACTTGTTGGAAGCAATAATTTGTTAGTTTAGGGAATGGATATTGGGGTTCTGTGAAGCATGTTGTTAATTAGCGATTGGGTAATGAGTTTGAAGGATTAACCTGTTAATGGAGCTTGATTCTGTATTGTTTGTGGCGTTGTGTTTCAATCTGAAAAGTGAAGTTAATCACTCGAAAAAGGGTTATTATGTATAGATTGTTTTGTTGTCGGTTGGATGATCTGTCGAACGTAATAATTTGGAAATGAATATTGGTTGTTGCGTTTTAGCATTTGATCAATAAAATGTTTAAATTAGTTTTGATTATGGTGATATCATTGAATTAGTATCATGCATTGTGAGATTTCATTGGTTATTCGAATTCCTGTTAGGTAGGGTAAAATCATATTGGGATAAGATATGTTTCATTTAAGTGTTAACAGTCCCTATAATTATTATACAAATTAGGATAGGGAGAAGTCGATGAGATTAGTGAGTTGTAATTATTAACTATAAATGTTACTAATTTGTGAAGGTATCAAAAAGACAAAATAGGATAATGACTAAGTGCCGAACACGATAAAGTTTCGAGGTAAGGAATTTGGTGTGTCTTGGCCATTTGGAGGCCCTACAACACAAGTATGTGTGCAGGAGTGTGTCTCTTTGTTAATGAATAGTATAGCTTGTTAGTGCTCTATAGTTTTGGTAATTCTATGATAATTCCTTTCTTGACTGTTAGTCGTTGTCTTTATTGGTGTTAATTTCCTTCGTAGTATTTTCCTTATTGCTAGTTTACTTTCGTTGCTGCAAATGTTCTACCTTAATTGAATGTGATGAATTGCTGTGATGAATGATCAATGGTTGTGTGATAATGCAAATGATGAAAGAGCTAGAGCTAAGAGTTTCCTTGATAAAGATTACGTCCATTTCGTTACTGCTTTACTGCTTCTCCTTACTGCTTTCCTTAGTGCTACATTTTACTGCTTTCCTTAGTGTTATACGTACATTGTTCTGCATAAGTGTCTTTCCTTAACCAAGCACATTTAGTTAAAACAACTTTTTAATTAAAAGGTGGGCATGTTAAATAATCTAATTAATTTATTGGTAGTTAAATAACTAGTTTGGACAGGACATACTAATTTACAACTAAACCTTCAGCATTAACTAGAGCAAGTTAATTTACTTAACCACAGTTAACAAGAAAGATTAACTTGAATCCTAAACATATAAATAAATTGAGCATGTTAATTAACTAGTTGTCAAATAACTAATCTAAGCATGTTTAACTAGTTAATTAATTAATAATCTTGAGCATGTTGAATATCGAGTAAGCAATTAGTCTCACAATTATAAACTTTACTAGACTTACACATGTTTAACCACCTAGTGAGCATGTTAATTAACTAGGGGAGTATGTTGAAGTAAATTAATCATTTCTTGATGCATAACAATTAATTAGAGTAGTTAAATAGATAGAATAACTAATTAGACAAGCATGTTCATTATCTAACGTATCGTTAGTTCCTAGATAGCATGCCTGTGATATTAGTAATAGGTTAAATGGATTAGATTGTTTGATTAATTGATTAAATTATTAATCCATCCATCCATACTAGTTAACTATTACTTGTGAAATTACAAGCATCTTTAACTAACTAAACTTGAGTATGTAAAAATTTGGAATGATATTAGCTTGTTAATTGATCAAGTCATGTCATGTTTAATTATTGACTAAGTTAAGTTGTTTGGTGAATTGATAGTGTTATGCATGCATATGTTAAAATCCTTTGAGCATGTTTAATGAAATAAACTAGTAAGTATGATCACTTAGTGAGCATGTTTATTATAATTAGTAAGCATGTTAATTAACTAGGTTAATTAATTAATTGAGATTTCTTAGTGAGCATGTTAATTGTAATTCGTAACCATGTCAATTAACTAGGTCGACTAGTGAGTACGTTAGTTAGCTAATTAATTATAATGAATTTGAGCATGTAAATTAATTAGAATAATTGACTAGATGATAATTTATGATCCTTCTTGAGTATGTTAATATAATTATGCTTTACTTCCATATGCTTGTCGTTTGTGATTCATGATATTTCCTTTATTATTGTGATTTATGTAACTAAGCATGTTCCCTATTGTCCAATTAGTTCTATAATTGCTTCCTTCATATGCTGTACGTAATTGGGTGTTCCATCGTTATTACTTGTCTTCGTGTGCTTGTTCAGTTACTATGATTCCTTTTATTGTGCTTTTAATTTCAGTTACTTTTGCTTATGCGCACTTCAATTTCTATGAATGTTATATTGTTAAGCATCATGCATCATGTTAGGTTGAGAATGTATGTTCATACATCACGTTAATAGAAATTGTAGAAAGTGCCACCTTGGTGGTGGTACGCAAGCATGCATAAGTGAGGAAAAATGTTAAGGAAAGAAGGGGTGGATGGGTAGTTGGATCTAGTCTGCAATTTAGCCGAAGCCCCTCCCTTACCGGGTACAGGAGTTCTAGATTGCAAGTAAAGGGCTAGGTCCGATCAACTATACCATTCCATATAGGTCCTCCAATCTCCAACTCGGTGTATGAGCAATGAACGAATGAAAGAAAGTAAAGTAAAGAACGAACGAAATGAAAGGATTAGTTTAGGTGGCCCCAATTCCAACAAGGACTAAAGAGAGGCATTTCATAATTGCATTAAACTCTTTTCCTTACTGAGCCATTAGGCTCACGTATTACTTGTGGTGTAGGTACAAATGACGAACAGATAATAATAGGCTCATATACGAAAACGGCGAACAAATAATAAAGCAGAGATGAAGGATTTGCACGAATGAGATTCGGAGCAGTCTAGGCATGAAGAGGGTAAAGGAGAAACAATCGAAATTAAATTAAGTATTTTAAATTGTATTTAACTGTCTAGCACTTCAGTTTTACTCAATAGTTTAGTTTTCATTCTCAACGCATTATTTACGCTTCCGCAACGTTTTAAATAAATGATTTCATAGCGCTTCCACATTTCATCAATTCAATTTTATAACATGTTTTACAAATGGCTGGTAGCATTTATCGATTTTAGCATCGTGCTCTGATTCATTTTATAGAATTTTGAATTTGTACACATTTTCAAGGATTTACAAGAATCCGGGTCTTCACACCATACTTTATGAACTATATTGGTAATCACTTTTTTTCATCACTATTAATTATTGTTATTTGCATATACGTGAGGTATTAATACATAAATAGAAAATTGATAAGTGCTCGAGAGAGAACTATCAATACATTAACTACAAAACTAATGGGTAGGGTGATGCGAACCTAGGGTATTAACAAATCCTAGACCCAACAGTGACAAGGAATTGACAATGGATCGTCTCACAAATCAAGGTCAAAAAGAGGAACTTGACTCTAGACAAACATGTCGACTAGAACCAGAGTTGTCAGATGAGGAGATTGATCCTAACCAAACTTGTTGGTTGAACCAAAGCTATCAAAAGATTTGATCTTTCAAGTCAATACTTGAGAAGATCAAGTTCTTCGCAAAAAACCTAAGAGAAGAAATCTCCCAAAAGCAAAAGCTCTCAAATTAATTTGTGAAAAGGTTCTCATAATTGTTCCCTAAGTTTCTTTTTTAGGCTCAAATAAATTAAACCTAATATAGTAAAATAAGGAAACATAACTTAAAGATAAATTAAAGAAATAGACTAAATCAAATCAAATTTAGAAGTTTTGGCTGTTGGTGCACACAGGCATGGGAGGTGGGCTGCTGGGGGTGCACGTATGGTGGGTTGCTAGGCGCGCATGGGCTACAGACGCGTGAAGGTTTCGGATGATGTGGCTAGGCTGTGCAGTTGGTGGGTGGGCTGGGCTGTGTAGAAGACGCGCTGTCAGAGAAACAAGTGTGCAGGTCAAATATGTTGGGTAGCGAAGAGGCGCATTGCGAAATAGTTGGGCCACGCAGACTGCGCAAGTTGTCGAAAGGAGGTGCAGATTTGCGACAGGGCTGGCCAAGCATGGGTGCACGAGTACGTGGGCAGGTTGACAAGTGAATAACGCATGGTACTATCAGAAGGATGCGTTGATGGGCCATGTGCGCTGTCCAAACAAATGCGCTGATGGTCCGCACGTACTATCGGAATGAATCAATGGGCTACATGTAGGGGCACTCTATGCAGGCTGCATTGCTTCTAGGCACGTTGTGCGGGCCATGCTATCTGAATGGGGACGTGTGTTGCGCACACTGTCTGAATGCGCGTGTAGGTGGGTCTTCAGTCTTTTGAAAAAAAAATGGCCTCCTTGCATCCTTTGATTTGTATCTCCTCTTTTATCTCTTCTCCAATGCTTAGCAAGGTCTTCAATGCTTTTGTGATGCACCAGTGGAAGGGGTAAAGAAATAACCGACAAATTATGTTGTTGAGGTATTGTTGCTACTGTTGGAGAAACTAGGTGGGCTGCTCCTAGAGGAAATGGTCGATCGCGTGGTCGATCTCAACTTGGTCAGAAACGAAAACAAGTCATCCGAATTGAATTTCCACAGCTGGTGGTCGACCCTATCCTTCCTTCCTTAAATTTTTGTAATTTCAATTATGGAAACTCCAACTTTGGAAGCTTGTAATTTCTTTGTTTTAGAAGCTTTTGAGCTAAAGTTTTGACCATGTGATGTGCTCCAAAATTTCACAAGGAGCACATAGAAGAAATTTATGATAATGATTAGCAATAATTTGTCCAACCAGCTTCAAATAGAGATATCTCCCAAACCAGACATGAACAAGAGCTTAAATTTGGTAGACATTATAACAGCAAGCTCATAAACAACATATCAAAATTCCAACTCAAGAACCACTCGGAATCTCCAGATATAACAGCAGAAAGCCAGTTCCGAAATTAGGGTTTATCCAGAACAGTTTTTAGCACCCGGAATTAAAAGGGAAGAAACTCAATTTGCATTTGGTTAAATAAAGCCAATTTTGGATGACAATATCTTGATCAATGGAAGAATAACTCAGCCAAAATTGAGCTCAAAAGGACATACACAAGGGCATCAATATCCAGTCACAATCACAAGTATCAAGCAGATTTATTTCAAGACAGAATAATCGGCTAGCAAGAAATCTCTCATAAATCATACTCAACACATTTCTTCAACTAAACTCACCTTCCAAGATCAGAATAAATTTGTTAATAATGAAGTAGATCAAGAAAACCAAGAATCCCTTTTGAATGAAGCTGTAACACGCAAAGAAGATGACCGAGGAGTCCGCGAGCCTCCAAAAGTGAGAGGGGCGACTTCAATTGGCTTAACCTTAGGGAAGCACTCTCCAAGGGTTTGAATACTTCTTCTACCTCCACACAACAATAACCACCACTAGTAGGAAGTATTGGAAGAGGTAGTAGCCCTTCCAACTCGGCCAAGAAGCACAAAGAAAGCTGACTTCAGGCAAGATGGAGAATCGGCCAAGGCGGGAGATCCACACACCACACACCACAAAGGAGAATTGAAGTCTTAATTTTATCAAAAATAATTTGCGTTAATGCTTGTCCTAGAAAGGACTAAATACCCTCTATGGGCTTTACAACAAAAGGACAAAATTGCCCTAAAATAAAATGACAAAAATGACCCCAAATAATAAATCACAAAAACAAGTCCAAGGATGGTTTTTTTGTCTCTGTAAATGTAATGTTTGACATGTCAAACGAACCCCAAATATAACGACAAATACTCTTTGGAAAGATCTAGATATTGGCTACAATTTCTATGAAGGTAAAAGTTGAAACGATGTCATCCCAATTGCCAAAGAGTCCCTTGAACGTTAGGAGGTCAGATTCTAGGCAGAAAGGACAGGTCACAATTTTCTACTATGATTGCATGACCTCTACTAGCCCAAATGTATCAACTCCTCTTTGTTAAATTGATCTTAAAAAAACTCTCCTCCAAGTTAGCTAGAGAACAAATACCTACAAAATAAATAAAAATGTTAGAAATCAAAGGAGCCCTTAGCTCGGCCTCAGGTGACGGGACCTTGGGGCACATCATACTCCCGGGGTTGAAAAGGATTTGTCCTAAAATCCAAGGAGTCTTCCAACTCTACCCTCTATAGATGGTCCTCCTCCAGGATCAAATGGAAAGAATTTCTTGATGTCCAGAGTCAGCTCCATCATATCAGGTTTAGCATATCTCTTTTCATTCATGATCTCAAAACTCATGATCTTACAATTCTCATGTCCGAGAGACATATCAATATCAAATATCAAAAAACTCCGAGGTGACCCCAAACTAAAATTTGTTCTTCTATCAAAAGAATAGCTCGCAAGGTCATCACTAAGAATCATCCAGGGTAAAATTTTTCTATCTCCAGAACTAGGCATCCACAAGTTGTTAACCACAAATGAACTACCATCATAATAATAGGAAAGTTCCACACCCACAATATTGAAACTTTCCTTCCAATATTCAAAAACATCACTAACAACAAAGGAATCTCTCGTCCAACCGATTTTAAAGAACCAGGTGAGTAAGGAATTGAACATCATTTTCCTTTCTTGGGGTGCATGCTCAATAGGATTGGATCCACAACAATCAGAAACAAGACGATGTGATAATAGTAAAATAGAGTCAACATAATTCTCATCCCAAATATTCAAATGGCCTATCAACTCGTTTTCCATTAAACCACTAGGCATGCTGAGGTTATCATCTCCAATTAAAAATCCAGGATTCAAAGAGTTATCAATAATAGTAGCCACAACATTATCATTCAGCCGTGCCATAACAAATTCAATAACAACATTATTTCTAAACCATCCAATTTTAAATAACCAATCAATTAAGGAAATTGATGGAGTGTACCTTTCTTGGCTTATACTTTGGTGAAGAAAAATTTGCTTCCCTGGAAATTTATTTTGCACCGAACGCATCAATCTCACGTTGAACCCTCTTCAACACTAATTGTTCTCTTTTTGCTATCACTAAAGGAGTTTCGCATGTTGCACACTTTAATTCAGTATCAATGAGTGAATGTGGGTGGATGAAGTCCAAGTCTACTCTCGGATTGGGCAAAACAATCTGTTCTCTATGTTCTTCTTCTTTTTCTGCAGTTTTCTGTAACTCTGAACTTTTCTTGAATAATTGATCAGCAAGCTGGAACTCAATCTCAATGATCAACACTTCTTCCTTCTCAATGGTGGCTGCCAAGGAGATATCTTTACATTCCTCCTCATGAAGTGGTTCTTCGATTGTTCTTAAAATAGGAAGAGTTTGGTTGGAACAACTCAGGCTATGCGACTCTTTAGAATTGTCTTCCTTAACTTTAGCCATTACCAAGGAGTCATCATTCTTCTTTTCTTCATTTCGTGTAAAAGATCCCTCTTCCTCATCTTCACTAACCACTTCATTAGTTTCTCCCATTAGAACATCACCCTTGAATTCGGACAATGTGAGGCAATGTGGCCAAACCCCAAGCATTTGAAACACTTGACATCACTAGATCTCGACTTGTTATTGTCATTAAAGGCTTTCTTCTCTTAATTAAGCTTTACGGCATTAAACTTGCTATCCACCTTTGGAATTGTTTTTGGAGGATTGTTGCTTTTTTGGAAAGGCCGAGACATGCCTTCTTTAAGCCTTCTTTTTCTTTGTCTTTCTATTCTCAAAGCCAATTGTATAACATCATTAAGAGTTTCATATGATTGCAATTCTACAACGTCACCAATCTCTTTATGCAACCCTTTAATAAAACGACCCACGGTTTGCTCCATTGGTTCCACAACATTGCAACGTATCTTTAAAATCTCAAACTCAGTCAAGTATTCATCAACTATTAGTGAGCTTTGTTTCAAATTTTGAAGTTGAAGGAATAAATCTTGTTTGTAGCGCGGGGGGACAAATAGCCTTTTCATGAGTGATTTCATAGCTTCCCAACTTCGGACCTCACTTTCTCCTACCTTCCGTCTTTGCGCTTTAAGGTCCTCCCACCATATACTAGCATAGCCGGAAAGCTCTAATGCAACCATTTTAATCTTTGTCTTTTCGGAATAGCCATAGCAATCAAAAATCCGATCTAACTTCTCAACCCCTTCTAGAAAATCATAACCATTACTAGAACCTTTAAATGAATGGATAGAGACCTTAACATGTCTCATTTCATTTTTGACACGTGGTCTCCTTCTCGGACTACTTGATTCACTCTTTGGATTCCTCCCATTCTTCATGAAATACACTAGCAACTCGACCCTGTGAATCAATAGATGTACTAAGCCTCCTCCTAGGCTTTGGAGTTCTAGGACCATGCACATGAACATTTTCAGAAGCTTCCATCTTTTGTTGAAGCTTATGGATCATTTCTAACATATCATCCTACCTTCCATGCTAACTAGACTCGGCTTGTTCATGAATTTCCCCAGTTGGAACACTCGGAATATTTCTCATCTCTTTATTATTGTGATATTGAGCTCCACTTCTTGTACTCATGGCAAATAATTAATAACCTCAATAACACAGCAAAACGTGAGCAAGGCTCTGATACCAAATGATGTGCTCCAAAATACCACAAGGAGCACTTAGAAGAAATTGATGATATTGATTAGAGATAATCTGTCCAACCAGCTTCAAATAGAGATATCTCCCAAACCAAACATGAACAAGAGCTCAAATTTGGTGGACATTATAACAGTAAGCTCATAAACAACATATCAAAATTCCAGCTCAAGAACCACTTGGACTCTCCAGATATAATAGCAAAAAGGCAATTCCAAAATTAGGGTTTATCCAAAACAATTTTTAGCACCCAAAATTAAAAAGGAAAGAACTCAATTTGCATACGGTTAAATAACGCCAATTTTGGGGACAATATCTTGATAAATGGAAGAATAACTCAGCCAAAATTGAGTTCAAATTGACACACGCAAGGGCATCAATATCCAGTCACAATTTCAAGTATCAAGCAGATTTATTTCAAGACAGAATAATCGGCTAGCAAGAAATCTCTCATAAATCATACTCAACACATTTCTTCAACTAAACTCACCTTCCAAGATCAGAATAAATCTGTTAATAATGAAGTAGATCAAGAAACCAAGAATCCCTTTTGAATGAAGCTGTAACACGCAAAGAAGATTTCCAAGGAGTCCGCGAGCCTCCAAAAGTGAGAGGAGCAACTTCAATTGGCATGACTGGTTAGGGAAGCACTCTCCAAGGGTTTGAATACTTCTTCTACCTCCACACCACAATAACCATCACTAGTAGGAAGTATTGGAAGAGGTAGTAGCCCTTCCAACTCAGCCAAGAAGCACAAAGAAAGCCGAGTTCAGGCGAGATGGAGAATAGGCCAAGGAGCGAAATGCACACATCACACACCACAAAGGAGAATTGAAGTCTTAATTTTATCAAAAATAATCTGCGTTCATGCTTGCCCAAGAAGGGACTAAATACCCTCTAGGGGCTTTACAATAAAAGGATAAAATTTCCCTAAAATGAAATGACAAAAATGACCCCAAATAATAAATCACAAAAACAAGTCCAAGGATGGTTTTTTTGTCTATGCAAAAGTAACGTTTGACATGTCAAAGAAACCCCAAATATAATGCCCAATATCTCTTTGGAAAGCTCTAGATGTTGGCTTCAATTTGTGTGCAGGACAAAAGTTGAAAAGATGTCATCCCGATTGCCAAACAATCCCTTGAACGTCAGGAGGTCAGATTCTAGGCGGAAAGGACAGCTCATAATTTTCTCCTATGATTGCATGACCTCCACTAACCCAAATGTATCAACTCCTCTTTGTTAAATTGATCCAAAAAAACTCTCCTCCAAGTTAGCTAGAGAAGAAATACCTAGAAAATAAATAAAAATGTTAGAAATCAAAGGAGCCCTTAGCTCGGCCTCAGGTGACGAGATCTTGGGGCACATCACCATGCCTTTTTGAATAAGATAAGAAAAGAACCCTTTAAGAATCATATTAATATCAACCATGGATTAAGAAATATTCATGATACAAAATAGTTTGCCAGAAATAGAAAGTAATGTGATGAATGCTCCTATATGGATGATTTGTCGATGACGGTCCTTTGGAAAGTTTAACACCACTTCACACACTCTCCCTCAAAGGATGAAGAATGCGGATGCCAATAAGAAAGGTTACCCAACTTACAAGTAACCTTAATCCCATGAAATAACGCACACGAGGGAAACTTTGGATATAACTCACCAAAGGTTTGAAAAAGGAATCTCTACAATTTCAAAATAAGTAAAAGCTTTTTGTATTCAAACTCAATCATCTAAAACATAAGTATTAGGTGGCTTTACATAACCTTTTACAAAGCATAAAATAATAATAAACTAATTAAGCAATAATAACGCTAATTGGCTCATAGAATAAATTGTTTAATTTTCTACTTAATAGAAACTAGGTTAATTAACTAAAATATTTTTTAATTAATATGTTCCTTTCTTCTTCTCCAAGTCTAGATGCATTTGGCAGCTATTCCATGTTGGTGCTTTGCCACTTGGATGGTTTCCATGTATAGATTTCTTTTGTCTCCAAGCTTGAACACTTGGACTTTTCTTATTCTTTGCTCTCTGTTCTGTGAGTTTTTGACATAGCACATAAGTCCAAATTTAGTGATCTTGCTCATTCTAGAAAGTGAAGGAAGTCAGCTACAATCTCCATGAGCACTCATTTTGAAATAACATCGTTTGGAATGCCAAAATAGTCAAATACTCATCGACAGTCAAAGGAAAAGATTTTTTAGAAAGGCCATTAAATATTCCACAGTTGTCTTCGGACTTCCACCTATGATTGACCTTGAATATCTTCATACTAATCTAGGAAACTTTCTTAATAATAGAATGGACTCGTAGTCCATCATTTTGGATCGTGGATTTTGGGCCCCCTTTGTAATACCTCAATTTTTTTATGTCAGAGTTTAATAATAATAATTCAAAAGTAACTGGGGTATTTGGATTAATTGGATAATTATTGAGAATTTATTACCAATGACGTCTTCGTAAGATTATAATTTATGAAAATTTATCGGATGATAAATAAGGATTTATTTGGAAGAAATAATTTATTTGATAATTATCAGGGTATTATCAAAGACGTAATCGAAAATTATCATCAAGCGATATTTGGAATAAATAAGAAATTTCATTTGGGTTGAGAATAATTTAATTAAATTATTAAAGAGAAATTTAATTGGGTAAAAAGATGATTTAAATGAAAAAGTAATTTGAATGGATTAATTGGAATTAGAGAATGAAAAGAAAAATAAAAAGGGGAAAAGATGGAAGTGACTAGTTCGGTTCAGGCTGGATTTGGTTCGGTTTGGTCAGTTCAGTGCTGGTCCGGTTAAAGGCAAATGAAAGGGAGAAAAGAAAGAAAAAATGGGGGAGAAGGAATGGCCTTCGGCCATTTCACGAAAATAGACGAGAGGGAGAGGGAGAGCCAAGGACAGAGATTAGGTGCAAGGGAGAAACGACGACGATGGAGCACGACCGGAGTTCTCTCACGGTGAGGAAACCTCCTGGCGAGTGGCTGTGAGCGATGAGGAATGGCGACGTGGGCCGCGGCTAGGGCACGGAATCGCTGATCTCCCACGGGTGTGGTCTCTGGCGTCGGTTCGAGGTTAGCTAGTAGATTTCTTCCTCCTCCGTTTTCTGCTGATTGGAAGTTGACCGAGTGTTCGTATGTGGCCGTTGGCTGGAGCGGAATCGGAGATTTCATGAGGGAACATCGTCAGGTCGACCTGAGATGGGTGCTCCGACCCGGTTGTGGCCAAATCTGATTTGACCTGGTTGAGGTTGAACCATGGATTGCTGAGTCAAATCTTGGACACTCCCTTCTAGCTGGTTGCCCACTACCAATTAAGGAGATATCCCCTTTGCATCCTATTGTCCCCTGCTGACAATGAGAGATTGATCAGGCTGTCAGGTGAATGAAGGATAAAAAAGAAAGTGCTCCTTGGTGTGTTATCTGGTGTTGATGGCCGAGGAGCTCTCAGGTGTCTTCAAGTGTAGATTTCCCATTCTAGTTTGTGAAATTATTGTGATAATATGTAGAAGATAAAAGATTTAGAGGGACTCTGTTATTGTTATGGTTCGGTGGTTATTGTTCAGGAATGTTTAGAAATGTTCTCGTGTCCGCAGCTCAACCTCAACAATCCTTCCTTTTTTTTTTTAATCTCCTAAGTCTCGAAACGATATGTATTCACTACATGGACTTAGATAAACATATTATCTCACTAACAATACCCATTTTGAGGGTATTTCCAATAAATACGAATATAAATATAAAGATAAAAATATTAAGAATATTATCCAATAAAGTATAATAACAACTTATTGATTTTAATAAATTAAACATCATTTAGTCATCATCAAAATAAAACTAAGCCTAACAATAGGGAGTCACCCTTTACAATTGAGTACAATAGTTTTGGAAATGTAAAGACCAAAAACTAAACCCTAACTCTCCTAATGTAACTCTCAAGTTTAGGATTGGGGAGAGTAGGTTATAAGCTCACAAATAATGTATGAGAAGTTCAGTGTAAAATTTTGTAGAACTTTGCTACTTCTCTTGTTGGTTATGTTGAGCTTCAGAGTGCTTCTAAATGTTGCGGAAGCCTCAATACAATTTAACTAAGGAAAACTAAGCATTTGAATACAATTTATTACAACTTAATTTAATTAAATATGTTCCTCTTTTTACCATCTTTACGTCTGGCCAACCACGAACTCCCTCGCACGTGCAATCCCATCATCCTGGCTTGAATATTATGTATTCTTCTTTTCTTTTTTGCTACTCCTAGACTGTGCATGAACTTCAGTACCTACACCTACACCACAAGTAATACGTGAGCCTAATGGCTTAGTAAGGAAAAAGGTTCTATGCATATGAATGCCACTTTTTAGTCCATTTCAGAATAGGGCCACCCATACCAATCCTTTCATTAAGTCATTAATTTGTTTCTTACTTTACTTCTTCTTTCTTTGATCCCTTGGGATCCATTATTCTATTGATCCTTGGGATCCATTATTCTATTATTCCATTTTTCCATACTCGTACTTCGAGCTGGAATTGGGAGGTTTTTCTCATGCAATGGCATAGTGGTCGAACCTAGCATTTTTCCTCGCATCTAGAACTCCCGTTCCCTATGAGGGAGGGGCTACGCCTAGGTCGCAGACTAGATCCACTACCCATCCTCTCCCAATTCCCTTTTTCTTCTTTACTTTTCTTAACCTTTTTACCTCACTTATGCATTCTTACGTACCACACCGTGGCACTCCCTATTAGTCTCTATTATCATGATGCATGCTCATACATTCTTACCCTAACATAATGCGTGATGACATGACATAACATTTATAAGAATATAAGTGCACATATAAGAAATGAAACTGTAATTGAATGCGCATATAACCAAAAGTAAATCATATAATGAAAGGAAATAACTATGCACGACAAGAACAAGTGCAATATGTAATTGAAACAACGAATGCATACAAGTATGGTAAATTAACTACACTGATCATGCTAAGTAAATATCCTAATTAGTTATCATGCTCACTTCGAGTTACGATTGTTAATCTAGTTGGTTATCCTAATTAACTTACTTGCTCAATGATTAATTACATTTATTATTTTAATTAGATATCTTAGTTAATTTCCTATTCTATTTACATGCTTCCTCCATTTGTCATTCTAGGTGAATATTCTACTCAATTACCCTAGGTGATTTACATGCTCACGTTGATTGCTTCAGTTAATTGTGAATTACATGCTTAAGGTGAATTACATGCTTTTATGCAAGATGGTTTAAACATGCTTATTTTATTCTAATCAATTACTTGCTCAAGTTAATTAAACATGCTAGTTAATTTATTATTAAACATGCTAGGTTAATATGCTCAATTGATTGTCATTTAACGGATTACATTTATCAATTCACCTTTAACTAAGTTCGCTAACAAGTAAGCATGCTAGATCAATTAATTAACAACGAGTAATCACTACAATGAGTAAGAAAATGAATTAATAGGGTAGGGGCATCATGAACGAAATTAATAGCTCATTCATACTTATCACATTGTTCTTCATTTCCCATTCTCCATTTACTATCTAAGCAATTGCTAAACGTTTTCATTCCTATAATTGCAGTAAATAAATTGCGAGAACTAAGCTAACAGCAGTAAATAAACTATAGGAAACTAAGAAAAACTAATAACAGTACAATCACCCAAGAATAAACTCAACTCACGCACTGTAGTTGTGGGTAGGGCATCCAAATGGCCAAGACTCACCCATTTTCCTTACCTCGAAGTTTTAAGGCGCAAAAGCATTTCGTCGTGATCCTTCTTCTCTTCTTCTTTGTACCTAACATCACCCACATAATAAGTACCCGAACAAAGCAAACGACCAAAATAATATCAAAGAAGAGTATGAAATCAACGACATCAACTGTCAATCAATGTACGACATCCAACTAACAATAGTATATTGTCAACAGAGAGCATCATTCAGAAACCAAATCAAGACAACAATAAATATCCAACAACAACCAATGCATTTCATTATATTTCATCTTAATAAAACAACAGTTGAATCGCCCAAACATGTAAAGCATTTTTCAACATTCATAATGCTCACTTAATTCTCACAGTATTTCCACCATACATTATACTTGATATTAACCAGCATAAACATTAGACCAATAACATAAACATTAGACCAATAGATCATCCAACATAAACGATCAACTAACCAATTCCAGCATTTCAACATTCCATTGTAACAATACAACGAACATTAAGCTATAACTAAATTGCAAATCAGTAATATTTGATATTGCACGGATAAGCTTCACATAGCAATTTCCTTATATGTCAATGTAGTCATTCATACAACGAGTCCAAATTCAATAATCAATTAAAAGTTTCAATCCATTATTAGTTTGTAACCAACACAACACACAACTAACATTACGTAACTATAATTAACAGAACATAACAACATCAATTATCAAAATACCCAACGATCATAACCTAGCAAATAACCAATGATCAATGCTTACAATTAATTCATCAGAGCAGTAACCTCCAACCCAATTAGAATATTCCAACATAACAGCATTCTTCCATTTAACACCATTTTAAAGACAGGATATTTATCCAAACAGAGAACACAAACCACATCCAAGAAATATCCAATCAAATGCAAAACAAGATTTCTCAACAACAACATCCAGACATAGCCAATTACCAAAACACTGTACTAAACCTATAGTTCTATCATGCTCTATAATCCATTCTTCACAACTAGCAAAACAGAGTATCACAAAACAACATCAACTCGACAGACAACCCAACACAGCAATTGATCAACAGAAATTCAAAAATTTCTAACTAAACAACAGAACACCAATTTAATAGAGTGACCATCCATCATTATCCCATAACTTGTAACTAAATCACAGAACAGGGCCAATAACGATGAAGTGCGTAACAAAATCCAAACATAGCATTTCTATATATCTCAATATTCAGAGTTCCTATCTAACATATTTGAAATCCATAATACTTTAAAAGTAATACTCACAACAACACACAGAGTATAAAACCCAATGTCACACACAATTATCCCTTTCAAATTTCCAACCAATAGAGTGCATCATTAACATCACAACTTGGAAAACTCATACTAACAGATCACTAAGCATACACTCAACATACTATCAACTAGCCAACATTTCCAATAGATTATTAACCAACCAACATTTCCAACACCAACCAACAGCAACTAGTTCACATTATCAAAGTATAACTCAACAAGTTATTAAGCCAACCAATCAACAGGGTTGTATTCTCAACAAAACAGGGAGGGAACTCACCAACAGAAGCTCGGCCAACCTCCAGAGAGAGAGCTCCTAGCTCTTGCCTCCACTTCCTCCTTTATGCTCATGTCTTCAGCTCTCTAGAGAGCTTCCATCTAGCGATCCGTTTCCTCCTTTCTGCACTAGCTTCACCTGGAAGGAGAGAAGTCGACAGAACACCTCTAGAGAGCAGCAATGCCCCCAGTTTTTATCTCCTATTCACTGCCACCCTATGGAGTAGAGGCACTCCATACTCTACTCTCTGCCATTCATAGCTACGAGGCCTAAATTGTTTCCCCTGTCAGCTTGGAGAACACGCACCAGAAGGAGGACTCAATTCTCCCCTGAATCAACTGGACCATGGCCTTCGGCCGGTCAAGTTCTAGCACCGACCCGAGGGATCGCCGGCCATCACCCAGCGCTGAGCTGCCATCGCCATCCATCTCACCATCGCCATCCCGTTGCCAAGCAGGACCTGGATGACAGACCATCGCCACTTCCGTCGCCACCTTGCTCGCAAATCCTGACGCCTCAACCGTTGTGACACGAGATGACCTGCAAAAGGAAGTACGTATTAGCAACCCACAAAGAATGACAGGGAAGGAGATGTAGACCTTTGATCGGATCCAGGAACTATCTAACGTTAGGTTCACGGATTCTAGATTTTCGAAGAAAATCTACCGATCGCGGGCAATGGTTTGGTTTTCCCTCGCTCAAACTCCCAATGGAAGTTTGAAAAGGGAAAACTTGCGAGTTAGCTCAAGCACCACGAGCTTGCTAACAAGGAAGTCCTCTACTTCGTCTCGGATTCGAAGATCCGGGGCGGCCGCTCGACGGAGTCAGAATTTCCTCACAGGGGAGGGAAAATAGTAATATATTAATCTCGTCAAAGTTGTTTTTCAATGCATCTAACCATGGAAATTTATAAACCTAGGTGATGAACAGCAGGGGTGATGGACGGTGGAGATGAGGCAGATGATGGGCGGCCAAGATGAGGCATGTGGGTGGTAATATGCAGGCTCTTGGATGAATGTGGAATGAATGGCCGAGATTAAAGCTGGTGGAAGAACATGCATGGCGTACACGTGGTAGCTCCTTGATGTTTTCTTTGGGCTTGCTCTTTCCTTGGGCTTGAAATGGATAGGACTTGGCCCATAACTCAATCATCACCATCTAACCTAACCAACAATCTAAATGCATGAATGAGTAAAGCTTATAACCATGCTTTACCCTCACAAAATAGGCTCAATGTTTGCCATGAAAATAAAAATAAGAAATAAATAAAAATATGCAGAATTGAAAGGTTACACGTTTGGGATGTCGGGAAGACAAATTCCCGTCTGATGAAGCTCATAACATTCACGTGTGTCCCAAGTCAAGACATGCATAGGTTGCTCCCTATCCGTTGGGACAACATCCCAAATAGAATAATCCTCGAAGTTAATATCTGCAAAAGAAACAAGATCATCAGTAATTTGGCTAAGTGACAGTAAGGACCTTGTTTGCGATCGAGTAATAGGCCTCGGCCCCCGAGGCATGTCACGTTGCCACATGCCAGATCTTGCATGATCGTCATCGTCGCCTTATCTCTCAATGGCATTCGTCGCTCCCCCTTCCTCCCTCGACTTTTCTCGTCTCTCCCTCCTCTTCCCGTCGGGCTCTCCCCTTTCGCGATTTCTGTCTCTCCCTTCGGCCATTCACTTAAATGGGCTGAACCGGTTCACTCAGTGAACCGGTTCATCACTCTTCAATTTCTCCTCCCATTTTAAATCCTCTTATCTAATTATTTTAATTCATTAATTTAAATCCCAAATTAATTATTTTATTACACCTCCCCTTAATTCCATTAATTTAACTCATTTATCCCAATGTTATATATTTTAATTCATTACATAAATATTTATTTTATTTTAATTATGTTAATTTCTCGTTAATTTTCACAATATATTATCTAACGAGTACGTTCTTGGTAATATCCTGATAGTCAACCCACTTAAAAAGTCGGGGTATTGCAAAGGATGAGTACTAAGACAAAATCTTCTGAACTACTTAATGTAACAAAATGTAATTGTCATCATGTTTGTCGTCTCTTCTTGCTTTGGGAAGATAATCTCAGTGATATGGTACTCATCCTGAACCTGAAAATTAAAATAGCAGGCAAAATATCGTAAGTATGCAATCTAAAACACTTAATGATACAAAATGAAAAATCCTACCATAATTCTTGAAAGAATTGTGCATGTCCCTAGGTTCTTCCAAGTATTTCCACAAACATAAGTCACGAAAAGATCCATCAGTTGACCTGCTTCAAAAAACATTGACAAGTTACCATCAAACTAATAAGGTGTGAACAAGTGCAGACACACAGATAACCAAATCGAAGACGTACCACACACATAATTTTAAGTGGCAGAGGCTCTGATCCCCCAAACGCAGTTGTTGATGGAGGAATGAGAGTAATTCTCTCTTGCACCTTGGCAAGCACAGCAGAAGGAGAATGTTGGTGTCTGAGGGCAATGGTGCTGTAAATTTTAAAAATGTTCTTATGTCTCATAGAAATAAAGAAAATAATGAACTTTGCGTAAAAACTAAATAACTTACAAGCAATCTGTGCCTTCAGTTGCTAAAGAGGACGATGTACAGGCTGCTTGAAATACCCATAAATTAAGCTTGCACTAATGCTACCAATAATTGTTTATCATTAGTTTAAGATAATAATAATTAGAAATTTTGGAGATTTTGGGTATGATTTTATTATGGAATATAAAACCGCAAAAATATGTTTGGTAAACGTAGTAAGTTTGGGTATAATTATTACCGATTATCGAATAAGTCGGGAGTTGGAAGTGGATCGATTAATATATGATATGTACATTTGATACATATATGTTTATATATTAATTAAGTGAGTGAAGTTAAACTTGGAATAAATGAAATAAAGGAGAATTAAGAAACGAAGGAAGTAAATTAAAATATGGGGGATTAATTAAATAAGGAAAGAATGATATTAAAATAAAATAAAGAAAAGAAAGGAATTAAAATAAAAGGGAAATTAAAAGAAAAAGGGGAGAGTTGTGGGGTTAAACAAGTTTCCCCCTTTAAACCGTTTTGGAATTGAAAATAAGAAGGGGGAAAATAGTCTCTTTGGTCATGGATGCTTTGCCAAAAGGGAGATTCCGTAGTTCCTTTCATGATTTCCTTCAGCCGGGGGAGAGCTGCACGAGCGGGCAGATGTGAAGGCGAGAGCTATCAATTCTGGCACGTGAAAGCTGCAGGTGGTCAGGTGCTGTTGAACACGGTGGTGGTGTGGTCCGTCCGAGGAGATATTGCAGATCAGGGTTCGTCGTGACTGGGATGGACAACTTCGGCATTCGTGCACTCCGTCGAGTGGCATTCCGAGCAAGAATTCCAACAAGGGGTTCTTTGGAGAAATGGAGAGCCGAGAGGAAGAAGAAGAAGCAGGGGAGGTGGTGCTCTCGGGTCAACACTATCTCAAGCGAGCTTCAGGTGATGGAATCTTCCTTTATGCCTTTATGGATTTGTGATGTTGTTGTTGTACTTAATGTTTGTTTGATAGCCCTCCTGAATATGTTGTGTTATTTTGTTTAAGCTAAGGTTTTGACTATGAAACCAAGGAGTGTATATTGGTTTCTGATTTTGGATTTTTGAAATGTTGTTCTATTGGTTCCTGTTTTGATATTAACAATTCTGTTTGGGTTTTGACCTTGAGTGATGAATTTCTGAGTGTTGTTGTGCTCGGTTACCACTATTTTACAGAATCATATTGGATGATGAAAAGAAAGGAACTATGGTTAATGAAATGGGTTGTGGCTGTTGTTTTGAGATTGTTAGATGTGGACTTATAATGCTCTGTTTTGATGGAAGGATGCTGTAAATTCAATCTCCCTATTTTGCTGTCTTGGAAAATGAATTTGGGATTATATTTGGGAAATGAAATTAGGAAGCATTGGTAGAAATAATTAAGGATGTGTTATGGATTGTTTTATGTATAGTAACAAGTGGGTTTTGGAGCTACTGTGTACTGTGAGAATGAATTTGAGAATTAAGAGAATGATAAATGTGTTTTAATTTCCAATTATTCTAGAATAGAATTTCAAGATATATGTATGCTATCGAAATATAGGTCTGAGAATTTGGTTAGTTCATTAGTTACTGATGATTATATGTTTTGTTATTTTGAAGGTATTGTGAAGGATAGCGTTAAGTGCTAAAATGCTCTAAGGACGCAAGGTAAGTTGATATGTATGTGTTTTGGCCTTCGAGCCCTACATCACAAGAATTAGGAATTGTATGTTAACTGTTTACTACTTTCATAGATTATTAAGTTAGGTTGTGATCATGTCCTAAGAATTGTATTGATGTTTGTTGCATCTTTATTAGATATAGGTTCTTTTAATGATATGTTTATCACTTTTGAGTTAAAGATAATGATAATGAGATTAAACATGTTTTGAGGCCAATCTAGAGGATATAGATATTGTATGCATTCACGAGCATCATGCATCATGGTTTTCAAATGATATACAAATGGTTTTTCATGCATGGTTTTTTAAAGTGAAATGGATAATAAATGAAACAGAAATGAAATCAAACGATAAAATAGCCTTGTGGGACAGAGTGGTCTGTGTGGCCCGGTTTCCCAAAGACATGATGGATGATATGAGATGTGAGCTATTAGTTAGCCCTCGATTGATGTCGAGGTTGGCCGACGCAACAGTGTATGTGAGGCCTTTTAAGCGTTGATGCGCACGACCGCTAGTGCTATAGGATTGATGTCGGAGCCGATTGTTGTGCGTTGATGTGTACAACCACTAGTAGAGCTTTTGGTCAATGTCGAAGATGCTATACTGGATGTGTGGGGTCGTTGTGTATTGATGTACACAGTAGCTATTAGGCAGTTCGGTCGATGCCGAGCCTTTATCACATAGCAGGTTGCCGATTGATGTCGGGACTGGGTGCATTGATGTAAACGGTTATTGGGTCGCCGATTGATGTCGGGACCAAGTGCATTGATGTGAATGGTTATTGGGTTACTGATTGTTGTCGAAACCAGGTGAATTGATGTGCACAGTTATGTTTATATATGGGTCGCGGTGGTCTTTGTGACCCGGATTCCCAAAGATACAGAAATAGTAAAATGAAAATAAAAAATAAAAACAGAAACTGTATATGGATTTCAAAAGCTGCATAACACTTGCATTGTATAGTTTATTTTGTATCGCTTACTGAGCGTTAGACTTATTAGTTAAGTCTTGTGATGTAGGTACGTACGAGAACATGAGAACAAGTTAAGGAGAAGTTGATGAAGGTGTAATATCCTGAATTTTCATTGCGTTAAGCACAAGGCTTATTTGATGATTTTGGGATGATAGGATCTGAGTTGGACAATTTGAAGATATTAGTCGAGAGAAACATATTTGGAATAAGGGAATTATGATACTCCATTATGTTTCATAATTAGTTTAAGGGAAGGATTAGGTTATTGGGGAATGGGTTGACGACACTTGGAATTAGAAAGGATGACATCAGGACTAAGTTAGTGATTGGCAGTCAATGAATTAGTAAGAGAAAATGCACTTGGATATAATAAGGTTGAAGTTATAAAATCTATAATATTTTGGAGAATATTGGATTTAATAAAAGAATAAGGTGGAAGAGGAGTTATGGAATATATATACTTTGATTATTAAGGGATAAATTTATGGGTAGTTGGATAATTCAAGTGTTGACCAAAGAGAAAATATATTTGGACGCAATTGGATATTGAATGAATATTGTAAGAACTAAGAGCTTGAGGATAATAATATTCTTATCAGTTATTGGAATTTAACTTGGCCAAAGGTGAAGGAAGAATAGTGGAAAATATAGTATATTTGGTGTAGATGATATTGATGTTCAAAAATATATATAGATTTAGTGCATAATAGTTTGGAGAAGATGAAGTGGTATGAAGCATATTACAATTACAATTAAGACCTTAGGTTAGAGTGACAATATATATATATATATATATATATATATATATATATATGTCACGTTAAGGAAATAACATGAATATACATAATCTGGAGAAAATTTAGTATAATGCTCAGTTGGAAATAGCAACCGATCGGGGCAGTCGATCAACGAAGTTTCGATCAACTGGCAGAAAAATAGAAAATTTCTGAACAAATTGGCGATCGTTGGGCAGGAGGGTGGTCGATCGCCAATGAAGAAAATCGATCAACCGCGAATCTTGAATGTCGTCTGAAGATGTTTAACTTTCATGGAACTAGAAGGTCTTCAACTTTGACGCTTCACTGATGCATGGAACGTTACTATTATCACCTCTTCATCTTGAAATGCCTGTTGGAAGGGCGCTGATGAGTGGTCATTTATGATGGCTATCTGTTGATGATAATCAATGTCTAGAGATGAAACATTTGGTTTTCTGTACGCTTGGACAATTAAATGTGAGTTTAGTGGCATTATGTCTTCAAGGGGATGATGAATGGTCGATATTCACAGCCTATAAATAGAGGAGTGTGGCCGAGAGTTTTCAAGAAAGGAAATCTGTGGGCATACTCTGCCAAAATTTAGAGAGAAAGTTGGCATGGGGTTTCTGTGCTTATGAAGGATGATGGTTCTTGGGTTTGATGGATGAGAGAGAGAAGCGGATGGGTTGCATGTTTTTGATTAGAAAGGAATGCTACGGTAGAGAAGGAATTGTTTGTGAGGAAAAGTGGAGTTAAGCCTCTGGATTGTTCATGTATCAAGGATGTTTCAGGTATGAAGGTTCTCCTGAATAAGATATTGGTTTTTCTAAGTGATAGTGTTGGATATATTGGACATGTATGTTCTGGGTTTAACTCTGTTAAATTGTGTTTATGGAAATAGCCTAAAACATGTATTGATTATTATGTATTGAATACATGTATATTGAATACATGTATTATTGAAGATATAATATTCATGGGAATATATGATTATTGGTTTAGGATGTTAGTTGTATCATGTGAAGTATATTGGCATGAATGAATTGGATTATTGGAATAAGGTAGTTGTTGAAAAATGATTGAGTTGAACTGATAGATATGATTAGAAAAATATACCTTGTTTGAACTGTTGTTGGATGTATTGGCGAATGATGGAAGGAAATGATGTAGTTAAATATTAGTTTTGGAATAGTTAGGAAATGTTAAGTAAAGGTTACGTGGAAAATACTAAGTGTGTTTGTTGAAACTAGGGGACTTTATTATTGATAAGTAATTATTAATAGCTATATGTATACATCATGATAGATATTGAGGAAAAGAGACTTTAAATGCTAACTCTGTAAAGCCAAGGACCCCAGGTACATAGTACTGCATGTGTTTTTTCCGAAAGAGCCTACATCACGAGAATTATGGAGTGTTTATTTAATGCTTGTTTACTAAATGCATAGCTTATGTTATATTTGGAAATGTACTGTTGAATGATTACTTGTATGTTTATTAGACTTAAGTTCAGTTCTTAAATTAAGAAATGGTGCCTGTTTGGAAGTTACGATAATAAACACGATAGATAGAATTGTATGCTTGCATCATTATTCCTAATGCACATGAAAGTACAAACGTAACTGAATTGTGAATAAACGTAAACGTAAATGGTTAGTTTTTATGTGAGTTCGAAGACTTAAGAGGTTGCTCTCACGTGGGAACGAGTCATAGAATAAATAATAGTTAAAGACAATTAAGTAAAAGAATACAAAGAGTTTGTTCTCAATTGATGTCGAAACAAACCATGTAATGGTAATTGAGGCCATTAGCATTGATGCGCATGGCTACTAGTTCGTTCTCGATTGATGTCTGAACTGATTGTTGTACATTGATGTGTACAACTGCAAGCATAGCTTTTGGTTGATGTCGTAGCTGCTTACCAGAGGTGAACTCGTTTGGGTGAGTTTGGAGAATGAAGAGGTTGCTCTCATCCAACAGGTGGGTGAGTTCAAAAACTAAAGAGGTTGCTCTCACACCCAATTATAAATAACTCGTATGGGCGAGTTGAGAAACTGAAGAGGTTACTCTCATCCAACGGGTGAATGGGTTTAGAAACTAAAGAGGTTGCTTTTACTCAAAGAGATGTTTAAGGGAAAAACAGATAAAGGAAAACTCAACAGTGAAAGTAAAACACAACGGTAAAAGACAGATGGACAAAATAGAAGACTATGTGTGTTTGAATATTGCATGAGCATGTTTTACTTCTATACTATGTACTGAGCGTTAGACTCATAGTTAGGTCCTATGATGTAGGTATGCAATGAATCAAGTATATAAGCAGTTGATGAGGCATTTGTATATTGCGGGCTTGGCGGCTGGTTAGGGTAAAAAATTAAAGAAGAAATAAAATTTTTTGTAATAACGATTTTAGGAAAGTAAACCTTTGTTATAGTGTTTTGTTTTTATTAAGAAGGTTTTCAAATTGTGTTTAATTCTTTTGGTATTGTAAATACAAGTCTTCAGTTGTTCTAAATGTTTTAAAGCTTTATAGTATGACATGTTTCAAGTGATAAATGGTTTAACAAATAGGAGATTATTTATGCACTTCTAAGATAGTTTTCAAATGAAAAGTCTTCTGTTGTGATTTTAAAAGAAAAAAAGTTTTCAAAAATCGTGAGTTTTAAATGTAAGAATAACTGGGATGTTTCAGAAGGATTTGCACGCACGGATCTTGTGGCTGGCTAGGCTAAAGGTATTAAGGTTTGTAAGGAGTTTGTAAAATATAAATTGTAAAAGAAAAGAATTGTATTTCTTAAATGTTTTATTTCTAAAAGTCTTCTGCTGTACTTTATAAAATAAGTTTTCCAAGTTGTAAAGGTTTTAAGAAAAGGATTTCATATATTGTCTTTTCAACTGTTTTGTTCTATAATGTAAAGTTTTCTGCTATTTTCATTGAAATGATAAGTCTTCCACTGGAGTTTTTATAAACAGAAAAAGTTTTAAATTTTACACGTTTTTAAAGTAAGAAAAATTGGGTCATTACACTGCTGGAGAGGATGGTGGAGGGGCTGCTCGCTACTCCATTATCTGCAGATAAGCCAACATCTTATGATGGCACTCCTCTACTCGCTCCTCCATTCTTTGCATTTGGAGCAACCCCATTTGATGGTGCTCCTCCATTATTTTCATTTTGTACAATCCCATTTGATGTAGTTCCTTCATTCGTTCAAGTCGTTCCTCCATCCTTCGGACTCAATCCAACACGATTTCATGTTACTCCTCTGCTTGCTCCTTCATTCTTCACATCCAGCTGGTAATCTCCTCAAGCATCAACACAAAGTGAGATGACTGAGGAGGGAGACAGAGTCATTGTATAATATCCCAGATTTTTAATTGGGATTAAAATTATATTGTCTATGAATTTTAGAATTTAGGAAATTTTAGAATAATTTTCTCATGGCATATTAAACCCCCAATTTCTGTAACGGAATTTAGTGAAGAAAAATTGAGATTAATTGAAAGTAAATTGCATAAAGAAATTTATGAAATTTATAAAAATGATTGGGATTTAATTTAAATGATTAAATGAGTAAAAATGGAGGATTATATGAAGGAGTTGATGATGTGGCGGTAGGGTTATGACAGCATTATTTTGTGTAGTTCTAGTCGCATGTTGTTTTCTGTGGGTGCGGTCGATGGACTAGTTTCACTTGAAAAAGAGTATCGACGGGACTCACGTGAAAAAGTGAGAAATTGTTTGCAGTTACTCCGATCGCATGCTTTTTTCTGTGTGACTAGTCCATTGGCAGGTTTCGATCGATAAGGGTATCAATCGAACTCACATAATTCAGCGAGAATTGAGTTTTCATGAAGTTTCAGATGACAGTATTTCAAGTGATTGTGGTCGACATCTCATGTCCAATCGACATGGGTATCGACCGGACCCAAAGGATGCCAACAGAATTATCTATACAAAATGTTGTGCCTAACATGCAGCTGTGTGGAAGCTACTGCTGAAGAGTCTAAATTGCCTACAAATAGGCAGTGGAATTGAGGTGAAATGCACAACAAAGAAAAGGAGAGAAAGAGAGGAAAAGGGAGGTGAAAGAGTGAGGGAAATTGTGAGAATTTTGAGTGTGCAATTGTGCGAACGGTGTTACTCCAGCAAATTCAAAAGAAGAAATTGGAAGGAGATATTAGTGGGGAAATTCTTCCAGAGGTAAGAAATAGGATGCGGTGGCCAGTGGAGGCCTTGCATCATAGGATTATTTTTACGCTTGAGTTATTGTCAATTTAATTACAATTATTGTTAAAATTATAGTTGAATTTACTATTACCTTAAATGTTGAAATTGCTGTTAAAATAATAAATTTACTTAAAAAGAAATAATTTGTTATAATGCACGAAAATATTGAGAAAATGTTAAAAATAATAAAATGTTACGCTTAGCAATAATAAAATAATTGTTTCAATATTTTTCTGTCATATTTCATGATGTTGTTCTAATTCCCTTTATATACTGTTGTTATAAACTAGTGGATTTCTTTCATTTCATAGATATATTTTGTGGTTGTATACTTCGAGGACTGTTATGAAATAGATATGAACTGACATGTATGCATCATGATAGGATTTATGAAACTGCTGACAAATGCATAACATATTAATAAATAAACCAATAAACATAAATAGGTGCATGAGATTGGGATGAGTGGTTGACTGTTAATAGTGGTGACACCCCTAATGGATGTATCTCCTCATCGGAGTGACGGTTAAGCCACAAGACTGTATGATGTATCCTATCTTCCTAGACTGATAATTCTCATACATCTGAACTGTTAAGTGAAACTAGAATGCAAAGAAGAAGAGATCGGTTTTGCTCTAGACAGATTGCATAAGTATAGCATATCCATGCATACATTCTATTTCTTGCTGAGCCTTAGACTCATGGTATTGCTCGTGATGTAGGTAATAAACTTAATGCTAAGGAGGAGGAGGCATTCCCAGATGAACTCTTGGGTTATTAGCCGGATTCCACCTGGAAGGTGATGGCTCAAGGAAAATAAACCGGTTGTTCAAAATGATTAATTATAGATTTACTTCAATAAATGTTTTGGACTATCATTTCAATTATTAAAAATTATGTTTTAAATTGATTCTGCTTCAACTTTGATTTGTAGTATTTGTTTTCAAATAAGTAAAAGAAAAAATAAATTTTGACAAAAAATGAAATAAAGAAAATGGTTTTATAACGCGGGGCGTTACACATTGATTGGGGAGTATCATCCTCCATGTGCTGCAGAGGTGATGATAGAGGTTGTTCCTCCGAGGGGGCTGGACATTGTTCCTCCAATGGGGCTAGACGCTTTACAACTGAGGGGGGTGGAGATCGTATGATTGAGGGGGATTTGCGGCTGGGAAACTGTGGCTCGCTTCTTTAATTTATTGTAGACGTCAGTGGCCTTCTCTTCGATTCTCGGCTTCTCATCCTAGATCACCACGTAATGGTTATTCTCTGAATGAGCCTATTAAATGGTAGACTCTTGGCAGAGTTGTTGAGGAGCTCGTACATATGACTCAAAATCACATAGGCAATGTTCACTTTCTTTCTGGTGAACACCTTCTCCAGCATATAGAGATCCATGCAGATAACATGGTCTCGATGTCCTTCCTGAGGCAAAATGGTGTCCGTCATGATGGTGTGAATCACTTGGGCTTTGGCGTTCAAGTCATTGGACTTTGGCTTCTTGAACGCGGTGATCTAGGGAACGCGGTGATCTAGGGAACACAGTGCAACAATCTAACCATTGCCAGACCTTCTCCTCGTCAGATGAAAGGTGGCTGCCGAGAGACATGGAAATAATGCTCGCTTGGTTCCTCCATCGAACATCCAAGCAATAAGTTAATATCCTTGGGAGTCATTCTCAACTCTTGTCCCAACATGTAAGTCCGAACCTCTAATAGTTGGGTGGACAGTTCCAAATTAGCATAAAAGAGTTTGACAATTCGTTCACAAAAACATCCACCCAATCTGAACAACCCGGCTAATCCAGCCCCCTCAACCAATTCTTCAATTTTCAATTCAGCCAATGACTCAAAGTATACTTTTCTATATACAATAATTGAATGATGTTTAACATCGGCTTCATACAGTTCGTTTGCTTCAGCTGTCTTGAAAAGTGGGGAGTGGAAACTCTCTGTAACAGGTTAGAAATGGACCAATGGAGCTGCTATTTGTCGTTGTCGAGCCTGAAGTTGAGGTTGAGGTTGTGCTTCAACCTTGGCTTGTGTAATAGGATCGGCCACGGGTCCTCTAACTTCCACCACGGCGGATCCAACTTGAACTGCGGCTACTGCACCGTCAACCGCGGGTGCTCCACCTTGAACCATGGTAGGTACATTGCGGTGCAACTTGTAACGACCCAGATTTTTCTTACTTTAAAAATCATGTTAAATTTAAAACTTTTCTTTTCCTTTATAAAATAGCAGAAAACTTTTTTGTTTAATACTTCTTTAAAGTATGATCAGAGCTCTTTTTTAAAATGTCTGATCGTTAGAAACTCTTTTCTTAGACTCGTTATGAAAATGGTTATAAGTAGTGGAAAGCTATAATTATAAGAAATTTTCTCAAAACGTAGTGGAAGCATAAATAATTTATTTAATAAACTGTTACATTTTAATTACAAAACACTTTTCTCTTTTACTTTCCTCAGCCTAACGAGCCACAAGTCCTGCACTTGCAAATCCTTCATTAACTGCTCCTTCATTTGTTCTCTTTCGTGTACCTACACCATTAGCAAACTATGAGCCCAAGGCCCAGTAAGAAATGAGATATGCAATATGATGTATGCCTCTAACTCATTATGTCGGAATGGGTACTACCCCAAAGCGTTCTTTTCTATATGTTTCATTCATTCATTCATTGCTCATACATCGAGTTGGGAGATTGGAGGAATATGTGACAGAGAGAATAGTCTCTTTCTCATCTTCAAACCACCTAGAGTAGACAATCCCGCAATCCCGCAACCCAACAAGGGAAGGGCTTAATTCTTCCAGTCTACCTGGTTAGATCCAAACTATCCCTCCATCCTCCAACTCCCCTTTTCTTTATGTTTCATTCATTCATTCATTCATTCATTCCTCATATGTCGAGTTGGGAGATTTGAGGAATCTGTGTTGGAGAGAATAGTCTCTTTGTCGGCTTCTAAACACCTAGAGTAGACAGTCTCGCAACCCGACAAGGGAAGAACTTAATTCTTCCAGTCTACCTTATTAGATCCGAACTACCTTCGTGATCAAAACATTTACTCATTAATAACAACCTCTTTTAAAAACCATTTTGTTTCAACCAAAACATATTCCTCGGATTCCTACATCACCCATACTATCTACATTTATCTCAAAAAAATTTTCTAACTTTTTGACTTAACATAATCAAAATATAAATATCCAATAATAATCATTAAACTGTAAACACCTCAGAGTACGAAATCACCCAGCAGAACCAAACCAAAGAACATATTTCATTTCAACCTAATCCAACTTAATCGTTTAATCCACTTGTAATAATTACTAGAAACTTAAACCAACAGAATTTAAACATGGAAGCAGTAATTCATTCTCACCAACAACTTCACAGTTCCACTCAACAACTGCAGGCGATAATTAATCAATAGCCAACATAGTGCAATGCAGCAAAACTAATTCCAACATATTCATGCTTCATTATTGTACAATAAGAATAGTAGTTAAAACCACCCAAAACAATTAACCAGAAACAAATCCAAGAAATCAAGATGATTGCAATTAACATTAACCACATGCTTTAATATTCCAAAAATCCTATAACAACTACCATAACCAGAAACCATGAATCCAAACATCCAAGGTAGCAGAGAAGCAAATTCAACTTACCAACCATGTAATACCCTGACTGTTTTAATTGGATAATTATTTTTATCGGGGTATTACGAATGATCTATTCGTAAAAATTCTATTTATTAAGATTAAATGAAATTTACTATAATTAAAATAAATATTAATTCAATGAATTTAAATTATAATGTTTGGGATTACTCATAATTGTTGTTTTACATTAAGGATTGATTTAATTGTCTTATAATAAATGACTAAATTGGATGAATTAGAAATTATAATAGTGGGTAATTAATAAATGGAATTGGTCTTAGTGTATGGGCTGAACTGGTTTAGCAAGAACTAGTCCAGTGCGTCGAAACACAGAATGGTGAAAGGGAGAGGGAAAAAATTGGGAATCTGGGAACGAGGAGATCAAGCACTCGGGCGTGAGGCAACGGGCAGATTTGGTGATCTGAACGTTCTTCATAGCAATGGCGTGGTCCGATGGGTCGGCGATGTCATTCACGGGAGTCTAGGGCTCGGGATCAAATTCTACCAGCGATGGATTCTAGCTTCAGGGCTTCCGCATGCGGTCTTCTCTAGCGATGATTGGAGGTATGCTTGGTCGAGTCTTCCTCCTCCTTTACATTCGGTTGATGATTGGCGATGGCAAGCGATCGGTGGTAATTCTCGCGATGGCAGGGGAGGGGGGAATGACGATTCAAGCGGGACGGGCCAAAGCCTTGGTCCAACTTGTTGTTGGGGTCGAACCGGCTTACCAGTGGCTGGTCCTTACGCTGGAAGCTAACAGTAGGGACATGTACAGTAATGGAGGGAGACAGAGTAGGCTCGGGTGTTCTGCCTATGGTCATGAGCTGGTGAATTGTACTAGAGACGTTAGAGAGGAGGATTAAAGGGCAGGGAGTTTTGTTTAGGGGAGGTTTTCTCTTAGATGCCGAGTGGACCTCTCTGGTGGGAACTCTCGGGTGTGCTGGAGGTTTGAGTTGAGAGCTCTCTAGTTCTTCTAGAGGCCGAGAGAAGTCTGTTGATGAGTGAGGTAAGACTTGGGTGTGTCTTGGCCATGTGGAGGCCCTACACCGCAAGTTGAGTCTGTATGTTTGGTATTATGCTTGGATGATTTGTGTGTTGGATTTATATGTTAGTTTTCTATGCTTTCGCTGTAGGTTTACGTATATTCCTCTTGGTGTTGCTATGTGTTTGATAATGTTAGTTCTAGAGCTTGTTGGTTGATTTGTTGATTTCTCTGCTCTTTGTTTTGTACATATAAATTGGTGAGTGGAAATTGTTGCGAAGTGTAGAGTGGCTATTTGTGATTAGCATGTCGACTAGAGTAACGAAATTATAATTAGAACTTAAGCATGATTAGGTTAATTTAATTAACAAGCATGTTAATTAATAACTTTGCTAGATACTAGTTATTGATTTAGTTGTTAATTCATTAAAAGTTGTTAATCAATCGAGTGCATTAACCTAATCGATTTAGATAACCTAAGTAAATTAATAAAAAGTATGTGAATAAACTTAGGGTGTAAACTTTTAAAGCATATTGTCATTTTTTTTATCTTGCAGTGCATTGTATGTCCATTATGGTTGTTATATGAATTCTCTTCTATATGTTATATGTACTTTTAGTCTTAGGCATCATAATGATAGAAACAATTAGGAAAACCACCACGGGGTGGCCATAATCGAGTGAGGTTAAGAATTTACTTTCCCTTATCGGGATCACAAGCCATTAACATAATAAATTAGAAACCATAGGATCCCCCAAACTCCATGCTCCATATATGAGCTATTCCTAAAACACGTAACTATTCCTAAAATACGTAACTAAAAGATTGGCTTGGGGCAGATCCATTCCAAATAATTAAAGAGAGGCATTCCATATGCATAAACCCATTTTCTTACTAGGCTTTTAGGCTCACGTCTTACTTGCGGTGTACGTACATGTTCGCGCGGAGTGCTCGAGAAATAAATAAGCAGTTGATGATAGATTTGCACGATCGAGCTTGTGGTTGGCTAGGCTATGAGAAGTGAGAGATAATTGAGATGTAAATAAATTAAGTTTCTTTTCTTAAATTGTAATTAAATGTTTAGTTTATTTCCTTTAAAATATTTACGCTTCTGCAATGTTTTACTTCAGCAATGTTTTAAGCGTTCCTAATGGCTCGGCTTACACTTTGATATTTCTTTCATAAAAGCTTTTGAATTTCATGGATTTTAAAGGGATTTACAAAAATCTGGGTCGTTACAAACAAGGCGGCCAAAAGGGAGCCACACCCAATTCCAAAATACCAGAGAGGCCACGGTTCAGGCCTTCAAAGCCTTGAGAACCATCTAGCCAAATTACAAAATATTCACACCCAATATTATCCATAAATTAATTTGCAAAAATCACTCACCACAAGACCTGAGAGGACACACTCGGTCATCACAAGAGAGAGAGCTCCACTCTCTTTCCTCTCCTCCTCGTATAAGCTCTCGAACTCCACTTCTCCAGAGAGCATTTATCCTCTATGTCTCCATTTCTCACTCGAGAGCACTTCACTGCTAGCCTTCCTCCTTCCTCTGTGTTTCTAACTAAATAGATAAGCACTCCTCACCATGCCTCTGCCATAGAGACCCACAGATGTCCCAAAGCCATACTCTAACTTCACCCTTCCACATGCATGTCCACGTTGTTGCCTTCTAGAGCAAGAACCAGCAAGCATTGGTTCAAACAAAACCGCAAGCCACCCAAGCCATTCCTCTCAAACCGCCAGCCCCCTGCCTTCGCCAATCTAACTCGTCGATCGCTGCCTCTCCATCGTCGCCAATCCGTCATCGCAAGCATCACTCGACCCCCCAATAGTGAAATAGCCACGAGTTAATTTCTCCCCCTTTTCTTCTTTTGTTTTCCAGCTGACTTCAATTCGTGAATCGGTTCAGCTGAACAGGTTCAGCTCTCCCATCACAAATTCATCTGTCCTTCCCATTTTATCCCCGTTTTAACTCTAATTCCATTTTAACCCCTTTCATTTTAACCTCTAACTTAATCTTTATTTAATCATCTCCTCATTAACTATCCTCACATTTTAATTCCAAATGTGAATTAATCATCTCGCGAAGCCTAACGCCATAGCCCAAGCCATGACCCGCGACGCCATCAGCAACCCTCTTGCCCAATCACTAGACAATGCACGACTCGGCCGTTCTGAGCACCCCTCACGCTCATCTTCTCGCTCATCACTCTCGTTGTTGGTCCCCTTTTCCCTCTCTCTGTTCTCTCTTTTCTTAGTGAAATAGCCACGAGTCAATTTCTCCCCCTTTTCTTCTTTTGTTTTCTAGCCGACTTCAATTCGTGAACCGGTTCAGCTGAACAGGTTCAGCTCTCCCATCACAAATTCATATGTCCTTCCCATTTTATCCCCATTTTAATTCTAATTCCATTTTAACCCCTTTCATTTTAACCTCTAACTTAATCTTTATTTAATCATCTCCTCATTAACTATCCTCACATTTTAATTCCAAATAATACAATTTCTTTTTCTCCTTTAGCTAAAAACTGTGTACTCATTAATTTTCAGACTGAGCCGAACTAAACCAATTCAATCTATTATTCTCCCCTTTAGAATTGTGACTTTGGTTGAGTGAAGGTGTCCGCGCCTTTGACCACATTCAACGCAAAAGTCGACCAAATTGGACAGATTCAAATGTTTGCCAACCACATTCATCCGCATGTGTCCCGACTCATTTGAATACTTCCAATTACTTTTCAATTTATTTTTATTCAATTTTCGATATGAAAAGTTGGTGTATTACATTCCTCCCTTCTTATATAAATTTCATCCTCGAAATTTGCTTAGCGAATTACTCCTTTGTCTTAACAACCAAAAATAGTCATTAACTATGTTATCACAGAAATATCTAAACATCTTCTTACCTCGTACATATCTCTAATCTTCCAAAGGGTTTCATTACTTCTGCATCCATTACGTTCCCTGACTTAACAAAACGCTACACCACACTTCCAATTCATGATTTAGTTTTTCCTATTTTTCTAAGATCATTCGAACCTTGTCGTGAGCAAGCCGCTACATCTTTCTTGTTTCTTTCACAACAGCATGGTGTAGTTGATCCTTCTCTTCAAGCATCCCACTTATTGACATAGTCTTTTTGTTGCACTTGTACTTTATTTCATCTTGATTTTCATTAGCTACATCAATTTTATTTGGAAACTTCACCAGAACAGTATTTCTACTTTCAGTTTCTTCATTCTTTAAATCGCTATTCCGCTCCATAGTCTGAGTTGGATGCTTTCACACTCCCGCCAATCTACTATTCATTTCACCTCTTAGATCCTCATTTAGTCTTCTTTCCCTTTTCGTATTGGTACTCCTTTCCATTTTTTGTTTCTGTTTTTGTTTTCATATTTATATCCATATCTATTTCAATCTCCGTATTCATTTTTGTGTCTGTTTCTATGTCTGTATCCATATCTACTTTCGTATCTGTATCCATTCCCATATCCGTATTCGTTTCTGTACCTGTTTCTGTTTCCATATCTGTTTCAGTTTCTGTATCCGTATCCGTATCTGTATCTGTATCCATTTTCTTTACAGTTTTCATTTCCTTATCTGTTCTCGTATCCATGTCCGTTTTCATTTCTGTTCCCGTTTTTGTTTTCATTTTTGTATCTATATCCGTATCCATTTCTAGAAATTTATTTTTGGAAATTCATTTCCGTTTCCGTTTTCATATCCGTATCTGTAATATCCCAAATTTTTGTTGAGCTAAGCACAAGGTTATGTGACAATTTTGGGATGATAGAAGCTGAGTTAGAAAATTTGAAGATATTGGTCGAGAGAAATGTATTTGGAATAAGTGAATTATGATACTCCGTTATGTTCATAATTAGTTTAAGGGAATGATTAAGGTTATTGGGGAATGGGTTGATGACACTTATAATTAGATAAGATGACATCAGGACTGAGTGAATGATTGGCAATGAGTGAATTAGTAAGAGAAAATGCACTTGGATATAATAAGGATGAAATTATAAGATCTATAATATTTTGGAGTATATTGGATTTAATAAAAGAATAAGGTGGAAGAGGAGTTATGGAATATATACTTTGATTATTAAGGGATAAATTTATGGATAGTTGGATAATTCGAGTGTTGGCCAAAGAGAAAATATATTTGGATGTAATTTGAATATTGTATGGACTAAGAGCTTAAGAATAATAAGGTTCTTATTAGTTATTGGAATTTAACTTGGGCAAAGGTGAAGTAAGAATAGTGGAATTTGGTTTAGATGATATTGATGTCCAAATATATATATGGATTTAGTGCATATTGGTATGGAGAAGATGAAATCTATTGGAAGATATTAGAATTTGCAATTAAGAGTATATTGAATCTAGTGCTGGTTTTGGTTATGAGGTTTGTTTATGTAATACATGAATAAATTGGAGAGTTGTGAGATGATAGTTAGAATTAAGAGAAGTAATATTAGTAATTAATAATGAAGTTATAAGATTATATATATATATTGCTTAATGGGGATATAAATATATATGAATATATATACACATATATTGATTTTTGAGTGGCGGATGGTCAAAAATGTGTGGCAGTTGATCTCCCATGAGCACCGGTCAACCAATGTGTTAAAAAATGGGTTTGTGACTAATCAAATGAGCATGACGGTCGATCATGATCAAGGAATTGATCAACCGCCAAATTAAATTGTCGCCTGGGAGCTGAAAAGCGTCTCTGGAAGCTTTTGGTCTGCGTTATACGCATCTGAAGATGAAGCGGATCGACATTAAACACGTTTGGACATTAATGGGAGGCCATTGTTTGGCCTTCCATCTTCACACGGTTGTTAAAGAGACGTTATTAAGAGGCCTATAAATTGGGAGTGAAGGAACGAGAGTTTGGAAGAGAAGAAAAAGGAAGGTGGTTACTCTGCAGAAATTTGGAGAGAGAGAGAAAGAGAGAGATGACGTGCTTGCTGTGAATGAGAACATGAAGGATAGTACTATTGTTGATGCTGGCGGAGAGTTGAAGAATAAGGTCTTAGGGAATGAAAGACATGAAGAGAAGGGATTACAGGCAAGAAAAACTCATGGGTTGAAATTGTGAATTGTTCTGTGCTTCGGGTATGCAATCTTCACTCACGTTTGTTATGGCAATTATTATGTGGGATGGTTTTGTCTGTTGAGTTGGATTAGTTTATGATATTATCAATGCAGAATAAATAAATTATTATGTTAAACTGTTTAGAATAGGAAAGTGATGAAAATACTATCGTTTGTTCATGGCCTTGTGATTATTATGTTATAGGTTAACAAAAATACTTTCGGCTAAATAATAGGGTTTCGTTGAATGAAGATATTGCTGTACATATGCTTGTGAAATTATTAGAGAAAGGTGGTTGTATTGAATCATGTTTAATCTTATTGCTCAAGTGAAACTATGTGAATGGATGGCTGATTATGAAAATATAATAGTTTAATAATACGAGTTATTAGTCTATTAGATTAGATAACCTTTGTTAGGTTACTATATTTAGATGTTATTACTTTATAAATACATGGTAAGTTTAGGAGACACTATTGTCCTAAATATCAATTGTGGGATTATTATCAATAAGTTTAGGTTAGAGAGATCTGTTAGACAATGATATGTTTATAGTTTGAGGCTAAGGAACTTTATTGTTGGAAACCTACTATTGATGCTCGTATGCTTAAATATGAATAGGTGTCGAAAAGAGATTTTAAATGCTAACTCTGTAAAGCTAAGGACACCAGGTACGTAGTACTACATGTTTTTTTTTTTAAGGGCCTACATCACGGGAATTAGGGGGTGTTTGTTTGATGTTTGTTTATTAAATGCATAGCTTATGTTATATTGGAAACATACTGTTGAATGATTGCTTGTATGTTTATTAGATTTAAGTTCGGTTCTTTAATTAGGATATGGTACACATTATGAAGTTACGATAATAGATACAATAGATAGAATTGTATGATTTCATCATTGTTCTTAATGAACACGAAAGTACAAACATAGCTGAATTATGAATAAACGTAAACGTAAAGGGATAGTTTCTATGTAAGTTCGGAGACTTAAGAAGTTGCTCTCACGTGGGAACGAGTCACAAAATAAGTAATAGTAAAAGAATACAGAGAGAATAGTTTGAGTTTGTTAGTTTGTTCTCGATTGATGTCAAAATAGATCAGCTAATGGTAAGTGAGGCCATTAGCGTTGATGCACATGGCTGCTAGTGCTTTCTCGATTGATGTTAGAACTGATTTTTGTACATTGATGTGTATAACTGCTAGTAAAGCTTTTGATTGATGGCGTAACTGCTTACCAGGAGATGAACAACGTTTAGGTGAGTTCAAAAACTGAAGAGGTTTCTCTCATCCGAAATTATAAATAACTCATTTGGGTGATTTCGGATACTGATGAGGTTTCTCTCATCCAACGAGTGAGTGAGTTCAGAAACTGAAGGGGTTGCTCTCACTCAAGAAGATAATTAAAGGAAATAAAAGACAGATAAATGAAATAGAAAGCTATGTGTGTTTGAATAGTATTGCATGAGCACGTTTTACTTTTATACTACGTACTGAGCATTAGGCTCATAGTTAGGTCCTGTGATGTAAGTATGCAAGGGATCAGGAATTGAAGTAGTTGATGAGGCATTTGTACATTGCGGACTTGGTGGCTAGGCAGGCTAAAAGATTAAAGTAGAAATGAGATGTTTGGTAATAATGTTTTTGAGAAAGTGAGTCTTTATTATAGTATTTAAATTTTATTAAGAAGGTTCTCAAACTGTGTTTGATTATTTTGGTATTGAATGCAAATCTTCGGCTATTGTAAATGTTTTATAGCTTTATAGTATAGACATGTTTCAAGTGATAAATGGTTTAATAAATAGGAGTTTATTTATGCACTTCTTGTTTAAACTAGTTTTCAAATGAAAAGTCTTCTGCTGTGATTTAAAAAAAAAAAGTTTTCAAAAATCATGAGTTTTAAATTGAAAGAATAAATGGGATGTTACAGTATCCGTATTCGTATTCGTCTTCGTTTTTGTTTCCGTTTCAGTATCTGTATCTGTATCTGTATCCATATTCGTATTCGTATCTGTATCCGTCTCTGTTTTCGTTCTTTATCCTTATTCATTTTTGTATCCGTTTGTGTTTCTGCATCCGTATCTGTATTTGTGTCTATTTCCGTATCCATTTCCATTTTCATATCCGACCCCGTTTTCATTACCGTATTTGTATTTGTATCCGTATTCGTATCAGTTTCCATTCTCGTTTATGTTTCTACCCGTTTCTATTTCCGTATTTGTATATGTATCCATTTCCGCTTCGTCCCATGAGTATGGGCTGAAAACTTACGACAGAATCACTCCATTTCAAACTCTGATCCTTTACTTCTTCAATGTCAACAGCTTCTGATACCATTTCAGAGTAAGCCATGTCTTAAGTTCCTGACACCACTACTCCTTCAAGAATTTCTGTGTTAAGTCCTTGCACAAAGTGTTGTATCCCATGCTCATTGTTGTTCACTCGATGCGAGGCAAATTACGATAACACCTCAAACTTGCGCACATACTCCAAAACCGACACTTCCTATTGTAGCTGGTAAATTCCATCAATTTCTTTGTACTCATTGTGTGATTGAAATATTTGTCATAAAAAAGTCTCTTGAATTCTATCCTAGTCATTACAACCACATCCTTGGCTATCCCGATGGGATCTCGCCAAAATCTTTTGTCCTTAACCTGCATGAACATGACACATGCTACCCTTCTATGCTTCTCTTATACTAACACTTCCTGTTTTAGCATGGTGCAACCATGTCCTCCACTGTTCTGATTTACTCCACGGCACCGTTTAGATCCACATTAAAATACGTTTGTTTTCTGTTTTTATTTTTTCTTTATCTTTTATCTTCTACATTTTTGTTCTTATCTTTCTTTTATACCTTTTTCTTATAAACCTCTCCAAGTTTTGGGAATGCCATTCCAATAGTTGAGATTATCATCCTCCTAATTCAACTTAGTCCTTAGTCCTTAATGTTCTTTCTTCCTATAACAATTCTATCTCTATCTAGTCCTTTGCAACCTAAGCAACCCTGTTAAATTATCTATTTGGTTAGTTTACGCATAATTTTCCTTTCACTTATCTCTTCTTTCCAACTTATAAAAATTTGGGTAGAGTCTCCCTTGTTTTTACACTCCCCCAAAGTTATATTTCATACACCTGCACAAAATCCCAAGTAGTTCTAGTATTCTCTATCTTCTATCATGTACATTTGATGCACCCACGAAAGCGTTGACGATTAATTGAGGCACAGCAGAAGCTCACTCGGAGGTTGGAGTGAAGACCAGGAGGGCTCAGGCGTTGGGAGAAGGACGCAAGCCCTTGGAAAGAATCTGGACGCTCAAAATAGGGACAATGGACGTCCTTTGTGTAAGATGGACGTCCATTATAATGGTAGCGGCGTCGTTTGGAGCGAAGAAGAGTCTGGCGCTAAAAATAAGAACAACGGACGTCCCTTTGGTTGAAGGTCGTCGTTTGAGCGAAGGAGTGGTGGGGGCTTAAAACAGAGGAATACCGGACGTCCCTTTTAAAGGAACGGACGTCCTACATAGCGTTGGAATGGACGGCGTTAGACTTGGAGAACGGTGGATGCCCTTTTTAGAAGAACGGACATCCCTGAAGGCTAAAGAAATTGACAGACGCTTAACGGGAGCTGACGACGCTGGGGTGCATCAACATCACTACACTATAACAATATTCAATTAAAAATAAAAATGAGGTAAAATGATGAGTATCCAGGGTGCATCAACATCACTACACTATAACTTAAATAAAATCATCTCTTTATCTATAACTAGAACATTATCTACAACTCATTCTCTAACCATGATATCCTTTCAGTTATAGTTAAAATGCTTAAACTAAGTAAACACTTACAGTTGATGGAGTATTTTCACATCGAAGCTTGTGTTGTAGGTAGTCTACAGAACCATTTTTAAAACACAATTGCTCTAATACCAACTTTGTAACGACCAAGATTTTTCTTACTTTAAAAATCACGTTAAATTTAAAACTTTTCTTTTCTTTTGTAAAACAACGAAAAGCCTTTTTTTTTAAACTTCTTTAAATTGTGATCAGAGCACTTTTCTAAAAAGTTGGACCGTTGAAAACCCTTTTCCTAAACTCATTACGAAAATCGTTATAAGCATGGAAAGTTATAATTATAAAATCTTTTGACAAAACGTAGCAGAAGCATAAATAATTCATTCGACAAACTATTACGTGTTAATTACATAACATTTTTCTCTTTTACTTTCCTTACCTTAAAAAGCCACAAGTCCCGCACATGCAAATCCTTCATCAACTGCTCCTTCATCTGTTCTTTTGCATGTACATACACCATTAGTAAACTGTGAGCCCAAGGCCCAATAAGAAATGAGATATGCAATATGATGTATGCCTTTAACTCATTATGTCGGAATGGGTACCACCCCAAAGCATTCTTTTCTTTAAGTTTCATTCATTCATTCATTCCTTGTAAATCGAGTTAGGAGATTGGAGAAATCTGTGTTGGAGAGAATAGCCTCTTTGTTAGCTTCTAACCACCTAAGGTAGACAGTCTCGTAACCCAACAAGGGAAGGGCTTAATTCTTCTAGTCTACTTGGTTAGATCCAAACTACCCCTCTATCCTCCAACTCCCTTTTCTTTATGTTTCATTCATTCATTCCTCGTATGTCGAGTTGGGAGATTGGAGGAATCTGTGTTAGAGAGAATAGTCTCTTTTTCGGCTTCTAACCACCTAGGGTAGACAGTCCCACAACCCGACAAGGGAACGGCTTAATTCTTCCAGTCTACCTGATTAGATCCGAACTACCTCTCCATCCCCCAACTCCCCTTTTTCATTCATTCATTTTCTTTATTCATTTTCATCACTTAAAGGCATATGAATACCCCCTCCGACGTAGTATTTCCTACTTGTTTCTATTATCATGATGCATGAAAATGAAAAGCAGTAATTACAACAATATAAAAGTATGAGACATGAAGCAGTAATCACAACAATATAAGAGCATGAAACATGAAAAATCTACTAACATACTATACATGGTGATATACTTTAAAACGTGCTTGGCAATTTAAAGGAAACAATAATAATTTACTATAGGTATGCTTGGCAATTTAAAGAAGACAATAACGATATAGGCACACTTGGTAATTTAAAGAAAGTAATAACAATATAGACATGCTTGGCAATTTAAAAGAAACAATAACAATATGCTAACATCTTAAACATGCTTAGAGATTAAATTAATAACGTGTGAACAACATAGGCATAATAAATAAGACAGCATAGTAGAAATGCTAACAACCAATCAAAGAAAAGACACTGCTTATGGTGTAAGGCCTCCACAGGCCTACAACTCTACTCAATTTCTTACCTCGAAGCTTTAACGCATATTAGCACTTAATTGTTATCCTTCTTCTCCTTTTCAATGCCTTCATAATTAAAACATTTACTCATTAATAACAACCTCTTTTAAAAACAATTTTGTTCTAATAAAAACATATTCCTTGAATTCCTACATCACTCATACTATCCACATTTATCTCAAAACTTTTCTCTGACTTTTGGACTTAACATAATCAAAATATGAATATCGAATAATAATCATTAAACTGTTAACACCTCAGAGTACAAAATCCCCCAGCGGAACTTGTGATGACCCGATTTTTATAACCTTTTAAAACTGCGTTAAATTTAAAAATTTGATAAAACAACTAAAATATTTATTAAAACCTTATTAATTAAATAAAAGTTCTTCCCTAAATAGCCGGACCATAAAAAAAAAAACATTTCCTTACACTTGTTATCAAAATCTATAACAATCTGACTTTTTAAGTTGAATAATTATCGGGGTATTACCAAGGACGTAATTGACGTATTATAATCTAAGGTAATTATTTAAATTATACTTCTAATAATCGTTAATCAGTATTCAAAATAAGTTCAAAAAAAATTGTGAATAAGTCGACTAAAAATATGGCATGTGCATTTGACCTAAAGTTACACATTAAGTAAATAAATAAAATTATATGAGTAACTTGATATAATTGGGGGATTGGTTATGATTAAAATATAAGAAGATAATTAATGGGTGGATTAATTGAGTATTAAGTGAAAATTTGAAATTAGGTGGAGATTGGAAGGGCTAAACTTGTTCGGGCTGACAGCCGGTTCGATTCAATAAGCAAATTAAAAAGGGAAAGGAAAATTTGGTTAGTGGGATTAATTGTGTAACGACACAGTTTTTATTTACTTTAAAAATCGTATAAATTTAAAACTTTTCTTCTTATAAAAACATCAGAGTATTTATCTTTTATAAAACCCGGTCATTAAAACAATTTACTTAAAACATTTATCAATTGCTGCGAAAATAATAAAATCATTTTCTGAAATGCAACAAAATTAAAACAAGCATTAAAGAATATTAAATAATCTACAAACTCTTTTACAAATAATTTTCATTTAACTCTTTAGCCCAGCCAGCCACAAGATCCACTCGTGCAAATCCTTCATCGACTGCCTCTTAGTCTGTTCACCTGTGCGTGTACCTACATCTCAAGACTTAACTAATGAACCTAATGCTCAGTAAGTGATATAAAATAAAAGGTATGATGCACATGTCATGTAAATTTTAAATCTCTTTTCGTTTTCTGTTTCTGTTTCTCTTATTTCTTTCTTTTCTTTTCTTTCACCGTTTTCTTGATCTTAACTTGGCTTTATCTTGGCTTTACTTTACTGTTCATTTCTTTACTTGATGTTACTTTGCTTTATCTTGAAAGGCGCTGGAGATGTCTAAACTTGACAAGGAGGAGCAACCAACTCAACTTCACATCCCCAGACGACCCTGTTTATGTTTATGGTTGTCTTAATCTTGAAAGGCATTGGAGATGTCTAAACTTGATGAGGACGAGCGACTAACTCAACCTCACATCCCCAGACGATCCTGTTTATGTTTATCTTTATCTTAAAAGTGTTAGAGATGTCTAAACTTGATGAGGAGGGGCGGCTAACCCAACCTCACATCTCGTCACACCCATTTACGTTCATTTCTTTACGTTTCACAACCGTCTCGTTTCTTCTTCATTTCCTTCTTGTCATTTTGTAATCGTTTTGTTTCTTCTTTGTTTCATTCTTGTTATTTTGTAATCGTTTTGTTTCTTCTTTGTTTCCTTTTCAAAAGTATGCATGGAGACCATTTTCGTATCTTTTGAAAACTATGATGCATGATGCTCATGAATGCATACATTCTGTACTAGAGGAATTTAATAAAACAACCAAAATACAATTCACAGATCATGCTTATAAATTGTAGACATGCTTATAAAAATAGTAAACAACGAAACATGCTATTTAAAACTGTAAACACAGAAACATGCTGTTTAAAACTATAAAAATTGAAACATGCATCTCCTATTCTTGCAATGTAGGGCCCTAAGAACCAAAGCACATGCATATCACTTACTTGGCATCCCTAGCGCGGTTTAGAAATTAACGTTGTCATTCTTTCCTTTTATACCTTCAAAATAATTATAATTTACTTATTAATATTTCTATCAATCATAAATCTTAACTTTGATCTTATTTATTATTTAATAATTTAATTATTGCTTAACGAATTTCTATTAATTTATCTTCATTAATTTCATGGTCAATAACGAATAACCTTAATTTATACTTTTTCCCCGAAATCACAACTGTCCAATTTAAGCGATATTTATCATTAATAACAAATGCTGAATTTCCATAAATTCTAAAACTTAATAAATCTCATTAGTCAACCTAATTACTTAGCAACCACACAATAATAATCCCAATATCTTAACATGTGCAACGGGCTAACAATAACCCACAATAATTGCTCATTCCATCAATGTGACCTGATGATGGAGAGAATTTACTTTACAAAACTGAATAGTATTTTATCCCAAAATCATATTTTCCACAGCAGAGTATAGAACCATTTAATTCATTTTATCCAAATGATAACCAACATAGCACATTTATTTATCCTTTTTTATCTGATTAGAAAGAGTGTAGATAATTCATCCAAATGTACAGAGCATGTATTAATGTGCAAAATACTTAACTTAATTCTCACAGTAAATGAATTTAATCCAACATACATGCACAATATCTCTAGCAACTAAAACCAATCTCAACATATTCATGATTCCGGTAACAACTAAAAAATGATCTCAATTAACAGCTAAGTTCTCATTCACTAAGCAACCTATTAACATTAGAACAACCAATCTCGAAGCATAAACAGATTAAGCCTAACAACTATTTCCTAACTTCTAATCCTAGAGGCAGTGAATGATTCAACAACATATACAGATTGCTAATTTGCCATAAAACAATGAATTAGTTACTAATTAATTCATAGATTTTTCAATCCTCTCGTCGCGAATAACATTTCAACTTGACAGTGCGTAAAGAGAAGATCAATAACTTCTGCTTATAGGTCAAATTCCCCAACTTGAGGCAGTAATAAGTCTTTCCATTTATGTAGTCCCCATACACAGAAAATGAATAGCAACAAAACGTAATCAATTTCTAACTCATTTGCAAAGTCCATAAAACATTCAGAGTCCAACACAACATCATCCTTAAACGAAGATAACAGAACCAACAAATTCAATTTTAACAGACAGATTTCTTTTGTGCACTAACAACTAATAACACAAAATTTAACCAACATCTCCCTTACCTGAAGACAGGAATAGACCTGAGAGCAGCACCTCAAAATCATTCACTTGCACCTTCACTGCTAGCTTTCTCCCTTCACGTTTCCCTCTCATTCTTCACTATCACTCTCCACTTCCCACTTTTCAGTCACTTTTCCTCTTCCCCTCCACTGAATTCCTCTGCACCAACTGACTTATAGCCGACAGAAAACTGGAAAATTACACAATTCAAGGAAGGTGGTCCAATACACGATGGCCATGAGAAAGTCGCAATCGTTTCGAGAGAAGAAATGAATCGGTTCATCTGTGGTCCAACAGACTCGGACCTGAACTGGTCCCCTGCTCCAGCCTTCACTGATCGCACGCAGCCATCCCTGTCAATGCCAAAACGCTGCTGCAAACACCCATAACCAGAAGTCAAGAATGAATGCTAAATGTAGAGCATCGACTTACCTCCACAGGCGATTTCGTAGCTCCAATTTCAACTCGTACCCTAGCCTCGGGATGGCCGTTCGTCACGTCGCCCGAAGCCGTCGCCAGTAGCTAGCATGACGAACAGCGTGCACCCGAGCCTTGCCGGCGTCCGTCGCCCCCCGCTCGCCGTCGCCTTCTGCTCCTCGTCGTCCTTCCTGATCGCTCACTCCCTCTCTCATTTTCTCTCTGTTCATCACGAAGGGCCATATGCCAAAATAAATCCCCCCTTCATTTGTTTTCCATTTGACGCGTAGACCAGCCCTGAACCAGTTCACAAGCTGAACCAGTTCAGCTCCTACACCCTTCCTTCCATTAATTTTTCTTCGATATAATTAATTTTTCATTTCTTCTTTTAAATAATTACTTCATTTCTCTTCCTTTTAAATAATTTCATTCCAATTCCAATTTTCTTTTCTCCGAATATTACTTGATGATAATTATCGGTCCAATTTAAATTATTCAATTCGGTTTCCAAAATAATTTTCCAATAATCAATCTAATTATATCCCAATAATTATTTTTCTAAACTTATTTTCATGATAATACATTCCATAGTAAAATTTCTCCGAATAATCCAATTATACCCCAATTAATTTCTCATAAAAAAATCCTTGATTATTATCCAATTATTTCCCCCAAATCAATTTTCTTATCAAATAAACCTCTAATTATCCTTAATTAATTCTATGACAAAAATCGGGGTATTACAAATTGGTGCTAGGTCTTCTGAAGAAAAAGAAAACATGGAGAGAGAGAGAGAGAGAGGGACAGCGATCGGGAGAACCCAATGAGAGAGAGGAGATAGAGAGGGTGGAGACGAGGATCGCGTGAGAGCTCACAGGGTGGCACAATGGCGACGTTTGGCAAATGAATGAGCTACTGTCGGCGTCGCGGGACGTTCGGCGAGCTGCTGGCATGGAGCGTCGGCTTAGGGCTCCAATTTGCCGTGGGTTTGGATGAACCATAGTCGCGAATTCTTCCACAGTGCTGTGAATTTGTTGTCAGGGTAAGTTTGTTGTTTAACTCTGTATTTGTGTTCTGATTATTGGATGACTTATTGGAGGCGAAATTAATTGATGTGGCAGTGGGAGACTTCTGGATTCGGCTGGGGATGAATGAACTGCTGCTGTTGCGGCCTGGTCCTATCTGGTTTGGCTCACTAGCTCTGGCCACTTGAATGGTCCAATCGAGTGATGCTCTGAAGTTGTGAACTGTGAGAAAGAGCATTGCTCTATGGAGCTGATGACTGAGGGTGAAGCTCCTGGATGCCTCGAGTCTGCCTTGTTTCTAGTCAGGACATGTCGACAGTTTGGTTATATTATGTGTTAATTAGATTAATAGAAATTAACGAGGAAATATTGACCAGCTATTGAAAAATGATTCTGCTTCTTGTGTTGAGTTCTAGAAATGTACACTGTTGTTCGACGATTTAACTATTGTTTTATTGAGATGAAAATAATGGAATATCTTGGTTGTTATTGGGATTAATTTATTGGGCTATGCTATATGCTGTTTAGGCATCGGAGAAGTACTTAGAAATTGTACAAGTTAGAATACGATTCATTGATAAGCTATAATGTTTTAATTGTGAAGGTATCAAAAAGACAAAGAAGGATAACGATTATGTGCTAAACATGATAAAAAATTGAGGTAAAGATTAGGTAGAGTCTTGGCCATCAAAGCCCTACGCACAAGTATTATGTGTGAATTGTATTGCCTTCCCTTGATGTGCATTCTTGACCATTTTGTGCAGTGTATTCTCTTGGTTGTGATTCTTGTTGAGTTCTTTAATTTCCTGTATATTTCCTACTATAAATGTTGAATTGAAATGCTTAGGAATGGAACGATTGATGAATGGAAAGTGATAGGATGATAATATGTGCATGAATGAGTTATGAACTGCATAAGTTAGAAATTCTGTTTTGTGAACTGCTTTTACTTTCTATAAATTCCTTGTGATGCTTATTGCTTTCCTTGGTTTTGGTTAGGAGCTATAAATGCTCTAGATTTAATTAGCATCAATTCGTTTAGCATGATTCTCGTTATATCAAATTGTGGAGCATGTTCTAATTGTGATTTGTTAGGTAGATTTCCAGCTTATGATCTAATTAGTAGGTTATGTTATGTTTTAATCGGAATGACATGCATAGATAGTTTAGTTTCGTATTTTGAAATCTAATGTTGTTGTTTCTTGGTTCTGCTTAGGAAATAGAATTTGTATCTCTTATTGCAAATGTTTATTGTAGAGAAATGTGATGAATGAATGATGAATAATGATGTTAAGTTGTAGGATAGAATGACGAAATGAATGATGACATGATATGCATGTATTATCATTAATGAATAGAGACTTTAAATTCTGTTGGTTACATTCTCTTACTGTAGTTTCCTACATAATTCACCTTGTTATTCGCTGTAGCTTCTTAATTGTTAATACTTGCTTCATTTCCATAAATCAAACATGTGTAGATTAATTAGGATGATTATAGGAATATGTTTAGCGTAATTAACTAAATTGAGCATATCTAATTAAATAGGACTCTTTGCATGTTTAATTAACTAGACCATGAATTGTAATATCTTTAATCAATTGGAAATAAAAGCATGATCAACCAATTAGAATGAAATCTATCATTTGAGTTCCTTAAGCAATCTGAGCATGCTTAGTTAATGTAATAAATTAGCATGTTACTTTTGAATGTATAAAATCAGTTAGTCTCTTCATTTATAATTGATTATGACTTTGGTTGATATGAATTCATTGAGCATGTTTCTAGTAATATCAAAATATCATGCACATTGTCATTAATTGTGTTCGTTTATCAATTATGTTATGTTATATAGTGTTTGAGCATAATTCCAAGTAATTGTTAGTTAGACAAGCATGTATAATTAGTTAGTTTATTAAGCACATTTCCAATATTTGTTTGAGAAGCATGTTTATATTCTATTTTATTTAGAAAAGTATGTTTCCTTTTATTTATTAATATTACATCTAAGCTTTTATAATAGTGTTAAGTATGTTAATTCACTTAGATACCTCGTAGTTAATAGTTTACTCGTCTTGCTATATCTTGAGTGTTATGTTCGATAGAATTAAGCATGTTATATGTCGCTTTCGATTTGTTTCTGTGTTTGTTTCAATTAATGTTATTCTTGTCATTCGTTGTTTACTATTCGTGTTATTCTTGCTATTCATTGCTTGATTATTGTTTTTTTCTATATTATGTCTCATGTATCATGATAATAGAAACAAGTAAGAAGATCCCCTCGGGGTGGTACTCACATGCATGAGTGAGGAAAATGAAATGAACAAATGCAATGAACGATGATGAATGACGCAATGGGGGGTTGAAGGGCGGATGGGTAGTTCAGATCTAGTCCACATAAGGTTTGAAGCCCCGATCAAACTATTCCATCTAGTACTTGTTCCTTAAACTTCTAACTCGATGTACGAGTAATGAACGAATGAATGAAACGTAATGAAAAGATTGGTTTGGGACGGATCCATTCCAAGTGAACTAAAGAGAGGCATGATTATATTGCATATTCCCTTTCCTTACTAAGCCTTTGGGCGTATAGTTTACTTGTGGTTTAGGTATGTGTATGATGAGAAGAACGATGAACAAAATACCAAGCAGTCGATGAAAGGTTTACACAGGCAAAGCTTGTGGTTGGTCAGGCTAAAGATGAGTAAAGTAATTTGTAAAACTTAATGATTTACTTAGCATGTTTTAATTTGAATGTTTACGCTTCTGCCATGTTTTAAAAAATTATTATTGGTTCTGTTATGTTTTGATAAATGATTTTCATAACGAATGGATTTTGACGATTCAGTTTTAGCACTCTAATTATGAAGGATTTTTATTGTCTTACAAAAGTTTTAAATTTCGCACATTTTTAAAAGGTTATGAAAAACCGGGTTGTCACAAAATCGTTCTAAACAGTGGAAAACTATAGTTCTAAAATCTTTTCTCAAAACATAGTGGAAGCACAAGAAAGTCATTTAAGGAATACTAAACAAATAATTACGTTTCAATTATAAATAACTTTCTTTTTTATTTTCCTTAGCCTAGCCAGCCACAAGTCCCCCTTGTGAAAATCCTTCATCAACTGCTCATTGATCTGTTCATCATTTTCTCGTGTGCATATACATGTACCTACACCATTAGTAACTATGAGCCCGAGGCCCAGTAAGAAATGAGCTATGCAGTATGATGTATGCCTCTCTTTAGTTCATTTGGAATGGGTACCGCCCCAAACCAATCTTTTCATTACGTTCGTTCATTCAACATCATAACTCGTACGTCGAGCGGGAGATTGAAGGAACCCATGTGTGATGGTATAGCTAGATCGGCTTCTAACCTCCTGTGTGCAACTAGTCCCGTTCCCAACAAGGTAGGGGTGTAGCCTAGCTATCAGACTAGATCTGAACTATCCATCCACCCCCTAACTCCCCATCATCATTTATTCATTTCATTTATCATTTTTTCTCACATAATGCATATGAGTACCTCCCCAAAGGTGGCACTCCCTACGTGTTTCTATTAGCATGATGCATGTACATGAGAAACATTATCGTGATGCATGTTACTGGAAAGCAGTAAGAACCATGATATAAAAGCATGAAATAAGAAACAGTAATCACAACCATATATAAAAGTAAGAGACAGAATAAAAGCTACTAACACCTCATACATAGCTATACATTCTAAACATGCTTGGTAATTAAGAGAGACAATAACAATTAGACATGCTTGGTATCTTAAGGAAAGCGGTAACAACACAGACATGCTTAGCAGTTGAAATGAAACAATAATCATATGCTAGTATCTAAACATGCTCGGAAATTAAACTAATAACGTAATATTTTCATAGGCATGATAATTAAAGCGACATGATGGAACGTAAACAAACAATTGAAGTAAAGACACAGCTAATGGTGTAGGGACTCCACAGGCCAAAGACTCTACTCAATTTCTTACCTCAAGGTGTTATCGTGATTCATACTTATTCGTTATTCTTCTTCTTCTTTTCGATACCTTCACAAATTAATAACATTATCATTAATAAAATTGATTAATAAACTTATAAATACAATGTCTCTTTCTTTATCCTTAATTCTTATATAGTTTCATAATCTAACTTCAACTAATCGTACAATAGCTCTATGAACACATTTGACACCCCAAAACGGAACAAAATCTATTCCAATAATTTAACCCAATCCAAATGACAAATTATCGATTGGAACATACATCTAGCATGATAACCAACAATAGAGACATCAACTTATTAACCAACCGCAAAGCTAATCTAACACAATAGATTATTCCATCTAGATCATTTACTCTTAACATGCTTTACAGAACAACGGATCATCATAATAGTCAAACCATCCCAACAACAAAGCATAATATCTCAACATTTCATATTAAGCTACCATCACCAAACAACCACAAATACAAACATCAGCAAACATCAGAGAGGGAAATCCTTACCCCGAATAACATTTGAGATTGCAGCTGCAACAACCATTTGGCCATCACCAATAGCTCCCATCCAAATCGTGCACTGCCACCACTCCTTCCAACTCACCCACACAGAACACAAACAATTCATTACTGTCAAAGGAAAACCACAGCCAATCCAGAAAACCAATCCATCCTGTTTGTAGACCAACACAAGCAGAGAAAGATTATGTTACTAGAGGAACTCGAGGACAGCAGCCAACCCGAGCTGCCCAGCACCAAAACGCCTGAACTGCCCATCACTAAAACAAATCCATGAGGATTCCATTATTTTTCTCTAGGCCATCCACTTTCATCCAGCAACTCACCCCTCTGTCCTAGCTTCACAACACATCGCAGGGGAACACTCTCTGCCTCAAATTGATAGCAGAGAGTATAAGCTCTCCCCCACTCCGGACTGCCCATGCCTCTTGTCTACACCTCACCAATAATTCATCCCACATTTTCTCCAAGTTTAAAGGGGCTGCCCAACATGTAGAGTGCGATTCCAGGTTTGAATAAACGTGGGGTTATCTGCGCAGCGGACAACGGTTCAATCCGAACCTGCCAAACCTGGTTCGGAAGCACCCGAATCACAGGTCACCATCCACACTTGTCTGAAATCACCCTGCCCTCTCGAGAGGCCACCGCCGATCACCAATCCATCCAAATTATAGAATGTAGGGAGAAGAACAGAATTACCTCATCTTGACGCCGAAAATTGCAGCAGCGAGAGCTTCCAATTCATCCCATCGGATTTAGTCAATCTTGAGCCATAGCTCCGCTGCTCAGGTGCTTCTCTGACGCCCACCCCCGTGGTTACACTTGCATCGCGCTTGCCGGAAATGCTACTCGGGACTAGCCATCTTCTTCGCGATCGTCTCTCTCTCTCTCGCTCTCTAGCACTCTCCCTCTCTCATTTCGTGAAATGGTCGAAGGCTAGACGAAAACTCCTCCTCCCCTTTTTGCTGGCAAGCTGGACTAGCTAGAAGGCCTGAACCGGTTCTCCTGCTGAACCGATTCAACTCCTCCTCTCACTCCCTTATTTCAATTCTTCAATTAATATTAATTAATCCCCTCTATAATTATTTTCTTGAATTAAATCTCAATTAATCCCATTTTATTTTTCTCCTTTTAATCTAAGGTCTCTTAATAATTTTTCTTCAAAATTAATTGTAATTATCATCCAATAAATTCTTGAAATAATAATTTATCAGTTACGCCCTTGGTAATATCCCGATAAATATTCAAATAATTCAAATACCCCTAATTACTTTCCAATTGTCCATATTAAATTCTGATATAAAAAAATCGGGGTATTACAGAACACAACCAAAGAACATATTTAACTTTAACTTAATCCAACTTAATAGCTTAATCCACTTGCAATAATCACTAGAAACTTAACCCAACAAAATTTAGATATCAAAGCAGTAATTCATTCCCACCAACAACGTCACAGTTCCACTCAATAACTGCAGGCAATAATTAATCAACAACCAACAGAGTGCAACGCAGCAAAACTAATTCCAACATATTCATGCTTCATTATTGGACAATAAGAACAGTAGTTAAAACCACCCAAAACAATTATCCAAAAGCAAATCCAAGAAATCAACACGGAACCAGATAGAATTAACCATATGCTTCAATATTCCAAAAATCCTAAAACAACTACCAAAACCAGAAACCATGAATCCAAACATCCAAGGCAGCAGAGAAGGAAATCCAACTTACTAACCAGGCGGCCAAAAGGGAGCCACACCCAATTCCAAAATGCCAGAGAGCACATGGTTTAGCACTTCAAAGCCTTGAAAACCATCCAACAAATTACAGAATATTCACTCCCAATATTATCCATTAAGTAATTTGCAGAAATCACTCACCACAGGACCCAAGAGGACATACTCGGTCATCACTAGAGAGAGAACTCCCATCTCTTTCCTCTCCTCCTCGTAGAAGCTCTCAGACTCCACTTCTCTAGAGAGCATTTCTCCCCTTTGTCTCCATTTCTCACCCAAGAGCACTTCATTGCCAACCTTCCCCCTTCCTCTGCGTTTCTAACTCACCAAATAAGCACTCCTCACCATGCCTCTGCCACGGACACCCACAGATGTCCCAAAACCATACTCTAACTTCACCCTTCCACATGCACGTCCACGCTTTCCCCTTCTAGTGCAAGAACTAGTAAGAACCGGTTCAGACCAAACCACAAGCCACCCCAGCCGTTCCTCTTTGTCTCCACTTCTCACCCAAGAGCACTTCACTGCCAACCTTCCCCCTTCCTCTGTGTTTCTAACTCACCAAATAAGCACTCCTCACCATGCCTCTGCCACGGACACCCACGGATGTCCCAAAACCATACTCTAACTTCACCCTTCCACATGCACTTCCACGCTTTCCCCTTCCAGAGCAAGAACTAGTAAGAACCGGTTCAGACCAAACCGCAAGCCACCCCATCTGTTCCTCCCGAATCGCCCGTCCCCTGCCTTTGCCAATCCAACTTGTTGATCACTGCCTCTCCGCTGTTGCCAATCTGTCGTCACCGAGCATCACCGTACCCCCTGGAAACGTCAGAGCATTGCACCTCACCATGACCCGATGCTAATCCGTCCACGCGAACCATGACGCCGGAGCCCAAGCCGCGACCCATGACACCATCAGCAACCATCATGCCTAATCGTCGGACAACGCACGACTCGAGCGTCCCGAGCATCCCCCACGCTTGTCTCTCTCGCTCGCCACTCTCGCTCTTGTTCCCTTTCTCCCTCTCTATTCTCTCTTTTCTTCTCGAAATAGCCACATGCCAATTTCTCCCCCTTCTCTTCTTTTGTCTTCCAGCCTACTTCAATTGCGTGAATCGATTCAGCTCTCCCATAACAAATTAATCTCTCCTTCCCATTTTATCCCCCTTTTAATTCTAATTCTATTTTAACCACTTTTCTTTTAATCTCTCACTTAATCTTCATTTAATCATCTCCTCATTAACTATCCTCACATTTTAATTCCAAATAATCCAATTTCTTTTTCTCCTTTAGCTAAAAAACATGTACTCATTAATTTTCAGACTGAGCCGAACCAAACCAGTTCAATCTATTATTCTCCCCTTCAAAATTGTGATTTCGATCGAGGGAAGGCGTCTGCGCCTTCGATCGCATTCGACCAAAAAGTCAACCAAATTGGACAGATTCAAACATTACCTGACCGCATTCATCTGCATGCGTCCTGACTCGTCCGAATACTTCCAATTACTTTTCAATTTATCTTTATTAAATTTTCGATATGAAAAGTCGAGGTATTACACAATTGACCGATGAAATCAGTTGCAAGCCGACTACATTGAGTTCATTGTTCAAACCCGATTTCTAATGTAGTAGACCATCACGGTTCAATTCACGATTTTGAATGTCAAAAACCACAAAACCGAACATAACTATGGTGAACCATGGGTCAAAAAATATGACCCAAATATGGTTTAGACTCCGCTCAAAAAATTAAATTTTATTTTAATTAGTAATTGCTATCGATTTCGTTCTATTATTGAAACTGATAGTTCTAGTTTTAATTAGCCCGAAACTGGACTTAACCAACTAGTGACCCGTCATGGTAAAAATTAAGCAATTTTGTAATAAAAAAATCACCAATAACACTTTGAATACCTTATGTTTTTTCGACGTTGAGGTTCCTCACTTGATATACGATGCTTGTCTAGCAGTCGCTTCGGGTCGCTTGTCCCTCTTTCGTGTCCGACTAAAAGTAGTGGTATATGTACGATTGTGTCCCCACAACTATGGAGAGTTCTAGGGAAAATGACAAATTAACCATCGTGGTTTGCAGTCAATGACAAGTCAACCACTATCCTTTAATTTCTGACAAATTAACCACTAACGTATGGAAAAATGAAAAAGCTAACATCGCTGTCACGTTTGCCGTTAACAAGCTGACAGGGTACCGCGGCGTTTGTAGACAAAATGCCGCGGCGCCGTGGTTTTCCGAAAAAAGAAGGCCAAAGTTGGCCTGGACGTCGCGGTGTCCAGACCAAACCGCGCCGTCCAGGTCAACTTTGGCCTGGACACCGCGATGTCATCCCAAGACACCACGGCGTCCCTCTTTTAACTCAGCGGTATACATAAACCGTGAACTCCCCACAATTTGCGATATTCTCAGTCATTTTGTAATCGATTAGCTAACCTTAGAGAATTTGGAGAGTTGAAGAGAACGACATTTTGGCGAAGTTGAAAAATTTGTTGAAAAGCAAATGGCGATTTTGAGTGTTGAAGAATATGTTATTAACCGTCAACTTGAAGTGAGACCCATAGCCACATGTTTGGCCAATGAGAATGAGGTATGTGGAATTGGAAATGAAGCTGCGATTGTGTTGCATTCCGTCTTAGCAACTCTACACGAGGAGGATGATGAGGACCTCCGTTCATTATGTCAATCCACCAGTGACGAAGACATGGACATGGCTGAAAGTAGGCCTAGACGCTTAACACAAGCAGAAGGCAGCTTCGCTAGAATGAGCTTTGGTAAAAAGTACAGTTCATTGAAAAAAATTAGAGAAGAAATTATCGATCATGCGTTGAAGAATGGGTACGGGATAAAATTCACCCACAGTGACGCTCATCGATTGAGGGCTGCTTGCCAGGAAGGATGCCCGTGGCAGTTACACGCTTCAAAAATGCAAGGTGAAATGATGTTTCAAATAAAGTTTTACAACGACATTCACACTTGCTCAAGAAAGATGGAAAGTCGTCATGCCACTACCAAATGGGTGGCCATGCATTACTTAGACAGATTTAAAAGTCAGGTCGATTGGGACCTTGCTTCCATAATTGAGACAGTGAGGAAGGACTTTAATGTCAACATCACACCCAATCTTGCTAGAACGGCAAGAAATGCGGCAAAAAAATATTAACGAAGGTGATGGCCATGAGCAATACAAGCTCATATGGTCCTATTCTGAGGAGATTCGGAGGTCTAATCTTGGAAGCTCGGTGCTCGTTGACCTGGACATGAGTGCATTTAAAAGAATGTACATGTGTTTGGCTGCATGCAAGATGGCTGTCCTGAACCGTGGTAAACTAGTTATTTATTTGGATGGTTGCCACTTGAAGGGAGCAACTTCAGGCCAGCTGCTCTCTGCTGTCACCATAGACAAGAATGATGGTATGTATCCAATTACTGTAGCAGTGGTTGAAGTAGAAAATAGGGCTTCATGGAGCTGGTTTCTAGAATTGTTGCTCGACGATCTAAACACCTCATCTGGCAATTGATTGACAATCATTTCTGACCGACAAAAGATGCAGTTGATTGCCTTTGCCTTCTGTGTTTATGTTATGCATTTTGTACCAATGTCTTACTAATATTATGAATCTTTGCAGGGTCTATTGCCAGCTGTTAGAGAGGTGGCAGGGCAAGTAGACCATCAGTTTTGCATCCGACATCTGTATACCAATTTTCAAAAACAATTTAAAGGCTAGTTGTTCAAGGATGCAATGTGGGTCGCATATAGAGCCACAACTATGAGGCAGTTTGAGAGAGAGAAGGCCAAGTTATTTTTGCTTGACCCGGCGACTGACAACTATCTACGAGGAATAGATGTCACATTCTGGGCCAAACATGCCTTTGTTCCATCCCAAAGTGCGACATAAGCCTCAACAACCTGAGCGAGTATTTTAACACCTGCATCCTACCAGCCCGGGACAAACTGATTCTAAGAATGTTCGAGATCATTCAAAAGGACATTATGGGTAGGATCGTGAAAAAAAATGAAAAGGTGGCTTGCTCAACCGACCTTTTGTGTCCAATGATCAGAAACCGGCTCGCCAAAGTACAACTTCCCGATGGAAATTGGAGCCCCCAATTTTCAGGAGATGCGCAGTTTGAGGTCGACAATGGTAATGAACAGTACTCTGTCGATTTGGATAGGGGTACTTGTACCAATTATCGGTGGGAGTTGATCGGCATCCCATATGTCCATGCAGTCCCGTGCATTCACTTTATGAGAAGATCTCTTGAGGAATTTGTGCATGCGTGCTATCACCTAGAAACATACATGGCGATGTACTCCCACTTTCTCCTCCCCGTCAATGGACCCATCAAGTGGCCTCCTGTGATGAATCTTGATCCAATTATCCCACCGCCATTTAAAAAGGCTTCTAGGAAGGCCGCAAAAACGTAGAATACGGAATGTGGACGAGGCCCCAAGCCGGACAGTGCTGACCAAAAGACATCTGAACGTCACTTGTGGCCGGTGTGGGGGTGTGGGGCACAATTCCCACACATTCGAAGGGGGAGGCGAGTCTAGTGCTGGGGCCATCAGAGGCGGCAGAGGGAGAGGGAGAGAGACAGCCAGGGGCAAAGGCGGTAGAGCAAGGTCGGCGGGCACATTTATGGGTTTCAGAGTCCCCAAGACAGCGCCCGAGACAATTCCTTCCATAGTCCCTGAGACAGTCCCCAAGAGAGTTGTCGAGACAGTTCCAGACATAGTTCCTGAGACACAGATGAGCCCATTATCACGTTTACATTTTCAAATGTTATTTAAACTATGCTAATTTCATTTGCAATGTGTTCTGCAGGAGTCTGATGCGCAAGGTCCACAAACACAAATGTACACAAATGTGGACTTTCACCTTCTATGATACATTAGTTTGATAGATTAGGTTTGATATATATGTGATTGAACTGTACGCTATATTTTTAAATTTGAATTGGTTTTGTTTCAGCAAGTTGAATTCATATATTGAATCCATACATTTAGTTGGGGATATGCAAGTTTTAATTATTGTCCCGGGTAAATGACAAATCAACCATCGTGGTTTGTGGTCAATGACAAGTCAACCACTATGGTATTTTTTTTTAACAAGTTAACCACTGACGTACAGGAAAATGACAAGCCCAACATCGCGGTCACGTTCTCCGTTCATCGGCGTTTGAGAAGAAAGACGATGCGGCTTCCGGAAAGAAAGATGCCCAAATCTGAAGATACCGCAATTTCATAGCAAGGTTTCTGGTGATCTGTGTGTGATTCGAACAATTAATAAAACTTTGACATTAATGGTAGCTTGTAATTTTGGGACTTGATGATATTGGTGGTGATAACTGGGTGTGAGAGTTTCAAACGAACTCTGGGCTAGGAACACTCAAGCTGTGAAGTTTGCCGTCTTTGTCGTCTCCTCGACTATAGTGGCGATCAGAGTGGTGTCTTGCGTTGCGAGACACCTCGAATGTTTGCGGTGTCTACGCAAGACACCGCGTATTCGCTGTATCTTGAGACGGTGTCTCGTCAATTTGTTAACGGAAAACATTACCGCGATGTTGGTTTTGTCATTTTCCCATACGTCAGTGGTTAAATTGTTAGAAAAAATACCATAGTGGTTGACTTGTCATTGAGCACAAACCACGATGGTTGATTTGTCATTTACCCTATTGTCCCATTTTACAATTAGCTAGCTCATTGGAATCTTCGATTCTATTACAAGACAATGGATCGCATTTTTGTCTTTCCCCTCCCATGTGTTGTTCAAGGGAATGAGGATGTAATTCTACATCAATGGCTAGCAGTTTCTCGATTACATTTATCCTCACCCCAATTTATAAAAATTTTGCCAGAGTCTCCCTTTTTTCTTTACTCCCCCAAAGCTATTCTCATACATCTTGCACAAAAATCTCAAGCAGTTCCAGTATTATCCAAACATATAATTCATCCACTAAATGTAAACTACACATATCATCCAAACATATCATTCGCAAAGTAAATGTAAACTACACATAAATTACAACGTAAATGTACACAAATTCAACTAAACACAAACTACAACGTAAATCATTGAACTAAACTACACCGCCTTCTTCCTGGTCCATTTCGGGGGCAAATCCTTGACTGCAAAAGATAAGTTCTTGTCAAGGAATACTCTATTTGCTGGGGCGAACTACGGACCCTCATACTTAAAGGTTGCAAGGTCGTGCTCGTAGAATTGTTCATAAATAGTGCATTGTCGCAGCACCCTCATCCCCTCACTCATACACCGCAAGACGTCGACCGGCCTGCAATGCAAAGGGAACAATTACCGGTCAAATACGCGGAAAGTAATATTAAGAATTTACACAAGGGAAAATACATACCACTCTTTGTCAGTGGGAGCTACGATGATGGAGATTGATTCTGGTAGCAATCGCTGGTAAGCGTATTGAGTGTGCAGGTCCACGGACGACACAAAACAATTATGCTTTGGGTGTGTCTGCAATGTAAACAACGCATTAGATGATCTCAGTAAACATGAAAAACAACTCGAAGAAGCGAGATGGTTACTTACGTGAATGCACCATAATGTGAGTAGACGGTTTTCTGGTTGATACTCAAATACGGCTTCGTCATCGGCTGCATAGCACACTACATATAAGTTCGGATGAGTACAAAGATAAAATCTTATACACTAGCATACAAAGAAGGCTTCTCACCGTATTAGCATCGCGACTTGCTCCGGGAAGATGAGATAAGTGACGACGTAATCATCGTCGATCAGCTTTCTCCCAAGAATTGTGCAAGTCTCTATGTTCTTTCGAGTATTTGCGTTGACATACTTCTTGAACATGCTCATCAAATCATCAGCTTGCAACAAAAATTTCAAAACACCGTCAGACTAACAAAGCATAAACATGAATGAACACACATATATAATGAAATGAAAGACGTAGCATGCGCACAGTTCTAAGGGGCAGAGGCTCGAATAGATCGTTCCCCTCCACCTCGACAGGCACGGCTAGAGGAGCAGGTTGGCGGCTTCCGACACGGGTGCTGCAAATCAACAACACGTCATTACGTGAAACACAAATAAAGTAAAAAGTGAACTTTGCGTACAAAGTAAATAACTTACAAGCGAAATGTGGCATCTAGTGCTTCAGAGGACGATGACACGGATGCTGAATGGGCTGATCGCCTCTCACCTCTCTGAAGTTGACACGAGACGACCTGCAAAAGGAAATACGTGTTAGCAACTCACGAAGAATGACAGGGACGGAGATGTAGACCTTTGATCGGATCCGGGAACTATCTAACGTTAGGTTCACGGATTCTAGATTTTCGAAGAAAATCTACCGATCGCGGGCAATGGTTCGGTTTTCCCTCGCTCAAACTCCCAATGGAAGTTTGAAAAGGGAAAACTTACGAGTTAGCTCAAGCACCACGAGCTCGCTAACAAGGAAGTCCTCTACTTCGTCTCGGATTCGAAGATCCGGGGCGGCCGCTCGACGGAGTCGGAATCTCCTCACAGGGAAGGGAAATAGTAATATATTAATCTTGTCAAAATTGTCTTTCAATGCGTCTAACCATGGAAATTTATAACCTAGGTGATGATGAGTAGGGGTGATGGACGGTCGAGATGAGGCAGATGATGGACGGCCAAGATGAGGCATGTGGGTGGCAATATGCAGGCTCTTGGATGAATGTGGAATGAATGGCCGAGATTAAAGCTGGTGGAAGAACATGCATGGCGTACACGTGGCAGCTCCTTGATGTTTTCTTTGGGCTTGCTCTTTCCTTGGGCTTGAAAAGGATTGGACTTAGCCCATAACTCAATCATCACCATCTAACCTAACCAACAATCTAAATGCATGAATGGGTAAAGCTTATAACCATGCTTTACCCTCACAAAATAGGCTCAATGTTTGCCATGAAAATAAAAATAAGAAATAAATAAAAATATGCAGAATTGAAAGGTTACACGTTTGGGATGCCGGGAAGACAAATTCCCGTCTGATGAAGCTCATAACAATCACGTGTGTCCCAAGTCAAGACATGCACAGGTTGCTCCTTATCCGTTGGGACAACATCCCAAATAGAATCATCCTCGAAGTTAATACCTGCAAAAGAAATAAGATCATCAGTAATTTGACTAAGTGACAGTAAGGACCTTGTTTGCGATCGAGTAATAGGCCTCGGCCCCCGAGGCATGTCAGAAGTGTTGGCACCACCTCACGGTGGCACTCTGCTACTTGCATATGTCACTCTCGTGCTATGTGATGCCTCTCTTCTGCTACCTCCTCCACTCTTCGTATCTGGACTTGTTGCATTTGTAGGTGCTCCTCCATCATTTGCATTCTAGTCATCCACGTATGATGGAGCTCCTCCATCTTGCTCATCCAAGCAGACATCTCCTCAGGCATCGAAGTAAAGTGAGATGACTGAGGAGGGGGCGGTTTTTCATGTGAGGGGGCTGAATGTTGAGGCTCTGAAAGGGGTGGAGGTGCTGCCTGCTTATTGGACTTATGGAACCATTCCCCTCCAACTTGGGTGATACCCATTCGGTCTAATATAGCATTGTTGTACACGTCATTAGCCGACTCTTCAATTCTCGACTCTTTCTCTGAGATGGGTACCCCAAACTGCTCAACGATACTCTGGATGAGCCAGTTGTACGGCAGGTTCTTAACCGGGTTGTTGAGCACCTCCTGCATGTAGCTCACGATGATAAATCCGATGTCCGCCTTTTTCCCCGTTAACACCTTCTCCAGCATATAGAGATCCATGCTGCTAACATGTTCTCGATGCCCATTCCTAGGCAAAATCGTGTAGGTGATGGTTAGGTGGATCAATCGGGCTAGGGCATTCAACTCCTTGCCCTTTGGCTTCTTGTACTGGGCAACCTCGGGATCCCGATGCAACAATCTAAGCACCGCTAGCCCTTCTCCTCGGTTGACGAATGGTGGCTCCCCAGACATGTGATAATATTCATTGTTTGGCCCGTCTAGCACACATCCAAGCACTATATTTACATCGTTGGGAGTGAACCTCAACTCCAGTCCAAAAAGATACGTCCGCACCTCTAATGGCTCAGTGGACAGTTTCAAATTTGCGTAAAACATTCTAACAATTCTGTCAGAGTAACTACCCCCCATCTGGCACAACTTTGCTAATCCACCATCTTGAAGCATATGTTTAATTCTCATTTCGCAAATTCTCATTCTTGCGAAAAAGTCCAAATCTACTCTTTTGGAAACAATAATTCCACGGTGTTCTATATCTTCTTCATACAGTCTTTTGCAATTCGCTGTCCTTAATAGTTTGGACCTTAAACCTGCTGTAACGGATTGGAACCGAACCAATGAGCCTCTGGCTTCTCCTTGTTTAGGCTCAACGGTCTCTTCGTCTTCCACCGCCGCTGCGAGTTGAACATCTTTCACCGCCTTGGGTTGAACATGTTCCACCGCCACGGCTTCCACTGCCACGGTTTCCACCGCCACAGTTTGAACGGGTTCAACAGACTCCACCGTTGCCTTCCCACGCTTCAACATCAAATTCTTAACTCGAGAATACATTGTGATCGCTGAGAGTAATTCGCTAACCTGCAGTATAATAACCCAAAGAATAGGCCTAAGTTAGCATAACATTATTTCCTCAAATAGAAATCAAACTAAAGAACAAAAAATCATTTTCGAGCAGCACAATATTTCTCACAATCAAAATGAAAGAGTCTTCCTTCCATCAATAATTCTCTCAAAATGTTAGTTAATTGGTGAAGAAAACACCTCTGAATAACCGATGATTCAATTAGTCTCCAAAGAGTTTACAAAATGACATTTGAATTATCGATTCAATGGATGCTGACTAGATGTTGAAGATCATCCAAGGCACCAAACATGGAGGTTTAGACAACCTCCACTATCTAATAATCTTCTACAATAATTGTCCATGGTTTGAATATCACTTATTTTGATTCAACCATGAAGTTCTAAGGTGTGTAAGAGAGATGATTTCATAAAAATTTTTGAAAAACAGGAAAAAGTGGAAATCAAACATATGGAGTGATTCGATTTTGGAGCAGAAACAAGCACAATTTGCAAAACTCTTTTCAAACTATTCCTGAAAAACATACTAATCCTAGAAAACAGGTTTTGTATACACATTTAGATCAATTGTTTTCAAATGATTCTAGTTTTTCTGTTTCCACAGACAGTTCAAACCCCTAGCCTGTAACTCCCTATAATTTTATTTCCCATCCTAAGTCGTATCATCCTCCTCCAAGTTAGACAATGAGAATTATAGTATCTTTCAAATCTGATACACAAAAATAGCACCAGACGACGAAAATCAAAAGCAAGAGTGAAATGAAACCAAAACAATTGGAGATAAAGTAAGCATCTAGTTTAGTTGAAGCAATTGTTAGACGAAATCAAGAACTAGAGGCAGCATTTTCACTCAATTCCAAGTAAACAAACACATACCTGTTGGAAGCTCTTAACTGTTTTCCCAACACTTTTTCCAATTTTCGGCAACTTCTTTGGACCAAACACCAAAGCAGCAATGCCGGCGATAACAACCAGCTCAGGCACGCCGAGACCGAACAAAGCGTTGCAGCTCAACCCCTTGCGCAACCTCTCCGAGTAAGCTCTGGTTCGAATTTGATTCTTTAGACTGGGAGAAAAAGCCCTCGCTGCCCGGAATCGCCTCAAACGCAGGGAGCTCGAACGGTCTCTCTGCCGCGAAGCCTCTCTTCCTCTCCGTATCGCAAGAACGCAGAATGGGGTCTGAAATTTTGCCGTAAATCTTGAGACACGCAGTCTCTGTCTCAAGAGACCGCTACAGCGGTGTCCAGTCTAAATTTGACTTTTTTGTTTTTTAAAAACTTTGGCGTCGCGATATTTTGTTTACAAACCGCTGAACACTGTGGCATCTTGTCAACTTGTTAACGACGAACGTGATATTGATATTGGCTTTATCATTTTTTCATACGTCAGTGTTTAAATTGCTAGAAAATAAAGAATAGTAATTAACTTTTTATTGATCACAAGTCACATTGTTGTTAATTTGTCATTTGCCCCGAGTTCTATAACGGACCGTCCATGGTGGGCATTAGGGTACAAGATTGAGTATACTTTTTTGTGAGCAATGATTGGATCATATGGGGTGCACTTGATCACATCCTAAACCGTAGACTAGGCGATTGATAATGGCATGTAATTTTTATGATATCCTCCTCTTTAATGGGCCTTTCCACATCGATACCTTTTTCCAAATAAACGTGGGCCCATTAAGTTGAAGCTTTATACGTGGCGTGTGATGATAGAACAAAATACAAGCGCTTCTACCACGTGGAGTGTAGGTCCCAACACTGGACTTATTTAACAGACCGCCCCCTCTCTTTCCAAACTGACGTCGATAATTCCAAAATGGGAATTCACCCTCCCATTTACAAATATATTCCAGCCAGCAATTTTCCAAAATAAAAAAAAAAACTAAGATATATTATTAAATTAATAAATTTTGTTTTCGTTTATTCTTTATAGATTGTAGTTTTTAATCAAACTTTTTAGACCTTTGAATCAAGTTGTTTTATTTCTTCGACACCAAAAAATAAAATAAAATTACTATTCTGAAATTTATTTCAAAGTGTGATAGAAAATTAATACAATACCTAAAATTAATATAAAGCTATTTGTAAAAATTATCATAAAACTTTTGGATATTACTCTTGAAGAGCTCAATCTCACTTGTTGATATAACTTCTAAGTTATATGAAATGTTTAAATAGACAATAGGTTTGTGACAACTTTATAAAATAACCTAATGAATATCTAAGACCGCGAGATAGCGGTCTCTTGCGATCAGAGATCTCGAGATCGCAGTCTCTTGCTATCAGAGACTGTGATGGTTTGAGAATCCACAGAGCTGGAGACGAACAGTAGATAAAGTAGAACGGAAAGCTTGGGATCCATGGCAGCTAAACGTTGGTGGAGAAAGGTGAAAATAATTTGCAGGATTTCAAGGTACTGGCTATGGTGGGAACTGGAGAGTTTTAATTCAATTAAAAATTAACAACGTTCCCTTCAATTATTGAAAAAGGGGGTGATATTTGAAGAGGGTTGGACCAGAGACTATGATCAGATAGCCAGACAACGCGAGATCGCTCTCTGATCGCCAGAGACCGCGAGAGATGGCGCTCTGATCGGCCCAGCATTCTGATTTTTTCAAAACGATGTTTGGCGTTCTGAATTCTTCAGAAGGCCCTGCGTTTAGTATTCTGAAGAATTGGGTGTTCTGAATTTAGAATGCAAGTCGTTCCAGCGTTCGGAATTCTCCAGGCGTTCCGGCGTTTTGACCGTGGCACCCAGCTTTTTAATGGTGAATGTCCGTAATGTTGGATTTGTTACTGACCACAAACCACGATGGTTAATTTGTTAGTAAATAAATAATAGTGGTTAACTTATCATTAATCAAAAATTACGATGATTAATTCGTCACTTACCCTATTATTTATTAGTTGTTTTTTAATTAAAGACATAAAAATACTTAAAGAACACTTGCACTGTCAATCACCCTTTGTTCAAAGTAGAGTTAATTAATTAGTCCACTCAATGAATACCAAAGAACGCCAGCAATAGCCATCAGTTCGCATACAAAATAAGCAAAACCATTAATTATTCATAATAGAAATGGAACACCCTCTCTCTATTTCTACGCGCCTTTCCGAGAGTGGAAATCACGTTATTAGGAAAACTTATTTCTTGTTATCAATTATAAGATAATTATTAATATGCTTCCAACTATGGACTCATGTAATATTTTAAACTTTAAATTTTGAATAATAATACCTCAATGTTTAAGAATAAAAAGATTCACGTGATGAATTTCTTTTTCTTCTCTCTCTTAACTCTATTATTTTTCTTGAGAGAATTCGAACTCAGATTTTCTTGATCTTCTGCTTCCACCTTTTTTAATAGTTACAGCAATGAAGAGATTCTACTGAAACTCTACCAGAGCTTGATATTATTCTCAGACCATGGTACTGCTGAACCACCAAAATTGATGTCGACGTTGAGCTTTCTGGCTGCCATGTTCTTGATTTTCGTTGTTGTTTTAACAATAAAAAAAATTATTTTTTTGAAGGAATAGAAAGAATCTGCTGCAAACAATGAGATTAACTCATAAACTCATAATGAAAAGATTACATCTAACAACTATTTAAAAAGATAAAAGTAACAAACTAACAATAGATCCTATTTTTTAAACTAATTCGAAAAGATCAAAGATTTATTGAAAAACAAATAAACATGTGGACCCGACACACGTTGTAACGACCCAAATTTTCCTACATTTAAAAATACACAAAATTTAAAATTTTTGTAAGATTATTAAAATTCTTCATAATTAGCATGCAAGCCGGGCCATTAAAAACCATTTTCTTCGTTAAAATATAGCGGAAGCTTAAATCGTTTACAAAGAAAAAATCTTTTGTTTTGCTTTACTGCTACAAAATTAAATATAATTTAATTACAAACTGTTTTATTTCTTACTCACTTAGCTTGGCCAATCACAAGCTCTTTCGCGTGCAAATCCTTCATCAACTTCTTTGTGTTTTGTTCATCGTTCTTCTCGTCATTCACATATACATACACCACAAGTAAACTATAAGTCTAAAAGACTTAGTAAGGAAAATGAAAAAATGCATATGTAATGTCTCTCTTTAGTTAACTTGGAATGGGTCCGTCCCAAACTAAACTTTCATTACGTTTCATTCATTCGTTCATTCATAACTCGTACATCGAGCTAGAAGTTGAAGGAACACATGTGGAATGAAATAGTCTGATCGGCTTCTAACCCTATGTGAGCTAGATCCAGACTCTCCATCTGCCCCTTAACCTCCCATCATCATCATCATTATCATCATCATCATTCGTTCATTTCATTTTCCTCACTCATGCATGTGAGTACCACCCCAAGGGTACTCCCTACTTGTTTCTATTATCATGAATGCATGTTGACATAACATAAAGAATAATGAATTAAGACAAACAACAAATATAGGAGTGATGCAATATCAAATTAAAGATTAAAGAAAGTTTCAAACTTGGCTGAGAATCACAACAAGAAGATCTTGAAGAAAGAGAAGATATCACAGCCTTAAAAGATAAAACAAACTAAAGATTTTAGAATATTTATTAGAAGATTTTAAAAGATTTCTTAGTAGATTTTTAGGAGATTTCTTATCTTTTTTAGTTTCCTAATTTTTAGGTTTTCTATTTTATTTTAGTTTCCTAATTTATATTCGCAAAAGGCTATATAAAGCCACCTAATCTTATGTTTTAGAGGTTGTTGAATTTTGAGAAATAAAGCTTTTGCTTTTTTTGGAATCAGAGTCATCCTTTTCTACCTTTGGTGCGTAATATCCAAAGACCATTTCGTGTGCATTATATCACGAGAAAAAACCTTGCAACTGCGTCCTTATCCAAGGAGGTGTGAAGAGTTGCAATTCATCCCACAGTTTACCCATTTAGCCGTATAAAGTTCCCAACTTTAATATTGCCGATCATTCCCTCCGTGCGCCCATCATCTAGTATCAGAGCTAAACATATCCTTACACAAATTGTTATTTATGATAACTCGAGGAACATCCAAGGCAATGCAAAAAGACGAGGTTACAACCTCCACGATGGCCGAAACTTCAACATCTCACTCTAAAGAAAATTTGAGGGAACTCAACTAAAGATGAATCAAAAAAATCATAACACCGACGAAGAGGTTGAAGAGACAAGCACCTTTCCGCAAAGAAGGCCAATACAACGAGATAACTTAAGCCTTGTCAAAGTATCAATCCCACCATTCAATGGATCCACTAACGGTCACAACTACATCGAATAGAGAGATAAAATAGATCAGATATTCAGTTGTTATAACCTCCAAGACGACAAAAAGTTACAACTAGACACGATTGAATTCACCGGTTATGCTCTTTCATTGTCTGATCACAAACTCAATTAAATGAATGTAACCACTCAAAATGAATATCAAATCTTTTCTTTCTGGCTTGATCTTGATTTTGCGTCTATTTTGTTCTATCTGAAAATCGAAGTCAGAAGAGTCACTTATTCTAAAAAAAAAATGCAATAGTATATATATATAAGAATAAGGCTTCTTTGCAGCTGGACTCGTAAATGTGAATGGAATGCCCTTCGAATCCATAGATGGATGTTAGCGAAGCGCTCAAAAGTTTTCTGCTTTCCCCTTATTTAAATAGAGAGCACTTCTTGAAAAAAACGAAACTAGCAGGACATCTGTCAGCATTTCAATCCGCACGCACATAACATAAAGCGGACGAGTCTCGTTACATTATATCATCCATCTAGTGGAATAGCATAAAACAACTAAGAGGAAAAGCAATCCAAACATGGTCCTTGCTCAAAGAATTTAGGGACGACAAGTTCATTCTTAGCAATTACATTCAAGACCTTTACCAACAATTCCAAAGACTCAAACAAGGAACCTCCACGGTAGATGAATATGTTGTCAAGTTTGAAACTTTACAAATCCAATGCAATTGGGAAGAACCGACATAACAAACAATTGTCTGATTTATCCAAGGACTTCAGTACGACATCGGTGACATTATCAAATTACAACCTTACACCACCTTGGAGGGTGTAATCAAACTAGCTCAAAAGGTTGAGAGACAAAGAAAAAGAAAGGAAAAGGAGAAGACTAATCGACTTCCACAAAGAACTACAAACTTCTCCAAGCCACCACTTAATCAAGATGACATCAAAGGTACTACTACTCAAGCAAGCGATGACAAGCAATTATCTATTGAAGCAAAGCCAAAATCAAGAGAGATCAAATGTTTCAAATGCCTTGGAATCGGACAATATGCTCACCAATGTCCAAATATGAAAGTGATGGCACCAAAAGAAGGCACTAATGAGGTTGAGAGTGAAGATGATGGTGAGATACAAAAAACACACAAGGAGAAAGAACAAGTTGAAACAGTATATGCTCACGAGGGTCCCCTCCTTATGATCATTCCAAAGGTACTCACTACTAAGGCAAGCATCGACGGTGGTCAAAGGAGAAACATTTTTCATAACCGTTGCGAGGTCAAAGACAAAGTTTGCTCCCTAATAATTGAAGGAGGAAGTAGTGCTAATGCAGTTTCTACGGATCTAGTCAGCAAATTGGACATAGCAACAACCATGCACCTAACACCTTATAAGATAAGTTGGTTGAACAACGACGAAGACATCAAGGTTAGTAAGCAAACTCCAATTGAGTTCTCTATTGGGAGTTTTTCAGACAAGGTACTATGCAATGTGGTTCCTATGAGCGTTAGCCACCTACTTTTGGGAAGACCATGGCAATATGATCGAAAAACAAAGCATGATGGCTTCACTAATTGTTACTCATTCAAGCTCCAAGGAAAAATAGTCAAGCTAACCCCACTTCCACCAGAACAAGTAGCCAAAGATTGCAAAGAAATAAAGGAAGGAAAGTTAAAGATTACCTTATTCACATCAAAGAAAGAAGATTTGATATCAAATCGTCAAAAAGCTAGAGAGGATGATGCAATATCAAATCAAAGATCAAAGAAAGTTTCAAAATTGGCTGTGAATTACAACAAGAAGATCTTGAAGAAAAAGAAGATATCACGGCCTTAGAAGATAAAACAAACTAAAGATTTTAGAATATTTATTAGAAGATTTTAAAAGATTTCTTAGAAGATTTTTAGGAGATTTCTTATCTTATTTAGTTGCCTAATTTTTAGGTTTTCTATTTTATTTTAGTTTCCAAATTTATATTCGTAAGAGTCTATATAAAGTCACTTAGTCTTATGTTTTATGGGTTGTTGAATTTTGAGAAATAAAGCTTATGCTTTTTTTGGAATCGGAGTCATCCTTTTCTACCTTTGGTGCGTAATATCCAAAGACCATTTCGTGTGCGTTATATCACGAAAGAAAACCTTGCAGCCGCGTCCTTATCCAAGGAGGTGTGAAGAGTTGCAATCCATCCCACAGTTTACTCGTTCAGCCGTATAAAGTTCCCAACTTTAATATTGCTGATAATTTCATTTTCCTTACTCATGCATGTGAGTACCACCCCAAGGGTACTCTTTACTTATTTCTATTATCATGAATGCATGTTGACATAATATAAAAAATAATGAATTAAGACAAACAACAAATATAGGAGGCAATAAATGGCAAGCATAGCACAATCAAAGATAGGCACAGATAATAATAAAGAGCAACGTACAACATGCTTAATTCTACTAAATTTAACAATAAAGATATGGCAAGAAGAATGAACTAATAACATGCGAGCACATCTAAACGAATTGAACATACCTATTAATAATCTAAGAGCTTAAGCATAGATTCAATAATTACACGGAAACATATTCGATAACAAACTAATAGAAACGTGCTCAACAAACAACAATCGTAAACGTGCTTGATAAACTAACTAATTGTACATGTTTGTCCAACTAACAATTATGCAGAATCATATTCAATGAATTGATACCATCTAAAGTCATAATTAATTATAAATAGAATGACTAATTGATTTTATACATTCGAAGTTAACCATCTAATTCATTAATTTAACTAAACATGCTCGGAATACCTAAGGAATTCAAACTAAGCATATTCAGATTATATTTAAGAAGCACAAATAATAGATTACATTTTCTAATTGATTGATTATGCTTTTATTCCAATTGGTTAAAAATACTACAACTAATGGTCTAGCTAATTAAACATGCAAGGGATTCCATTCAATTAAACACGCTCACATAATTATTATCCTAACTAATCCACACATACTTCATTAACGAAATGAAGGAAGTATTAACAATTAAGAATCTACAGCAAGAGAATATAACAAACATAATTTAAAGTTTCTATTCATAATTGGACATATGTGCATATCATTTTATCTTTTATTTCGTCATTCTATCCTACCACTTAACATCATCATTCATCACATTTCTCTACTATAAGCATTAGCAATAAGAGATACCAATTCTAATTCCTAACCAGAACCAAGGAAAGCAATAAACATCACAACTAAGAAAATACTCTATACAAACTAATCAAACATGCACACCAAAGAAAAACAATACAATTCATACAATACTTGTGGTGTAGGGCCTCCACATGGCCACGACACGCCTAATTCCTTACCTCGAAGCTTTAACACGTTTTGGCGCTTAACCGATACCATTCTTCTCCTCTTTGTACCTTCACAGTTTAGTAACATTTATCATTAATAATTAAGACTCATAAATTCACCCCAATTGATGGCATCTAGAAATCAAGTTTCATACAAGGTGAAGGCCTACTTAATTCGATCCACAGATTACAGACCCATAATTACCAATGTCCAATATTAAGATTTGAATCAAGTCGTGAAACTTCATTCATCTGCAAAGCGAACATTGAATGACATAATCTAATTTCCAGCATGTATTTATCCGATTAGTAAACCATATTCGAAGCCAGAAATCGTCTAACGATGAGCATTATCCATATACTTAACGGCCAATAAGATTCAGCCGACCATAGCCAAAATAACACAGTAGGTAACTAGAAACCATTTTTAAAACCAACCGCACATACTCAACATCCAAATTTATCCAGAACACCAATCTCAGCGTAACAGCAGACTAATAACAGTTAGAGGGGAAAAATTCGTTACCTGCAACACACCCACGGTCAGCAGAGAAGACCAGAACCATCCAGACGACCTCCGACGCTGGAGACCGTCGTTCGTCGCTCGCCTGACCAGAATCTAAGTTCACATACCACATTGCCGACCACAGCTCGCAGCGTCCCGTGCCGTTCGTCGATCCATTGTCGCCGGCCACCGAAATTGACAGAGCGTCGAAGTTCGACACCCGCTAGAGCCCTAGCCCAGCAACCCGCTTGTCGCCACCGTCTGCTCGTCGCCACAAAGGAGCCGTCCTCACCGTTGCCTGAGCTCGTCCATGCCCTCTTCCTCTTCATCGTCACCGCGTTCATCTCGACCTCCCCTCTCTCGGGCCCTCTCCGTCTCTCATTTTCTTTAGTACCAAAACATAACCTAATTTTTCTTCCCCTTCCTTTAATTTGATTTTCTTGAACCAGCCAGACAACTTGAACCGGTCAGCAGTGAACCGGTTCACTCAATCACTCCTCTCTCTCATCATTCCTTCCTTCTTATATTTTAATCTCATTAAATTTCTAATCTCTTCCCTTACTTTATTTTCATTCAATCCCCTTACATTTTTATTTCCATATAATTTTATTTAATCCTAATAAATTCCTTAAATTTAAATTCAACGAATACGTCCTTGATAATACCTCAACAATTATCCAAATTCTACGAATACGTCCTTAAATTTTACTTATTAATTTCTGACATATAAAAGTCAGGGTGTCACACACGTTGACTTTTATTCATAGAAAACTAAAGCATATTCTCAACACTCCTCCTTGCTTTAGAGACTGCAAACTCCAATCTTCTTTCTTAGAAACTTAAGACGGGCAACTGATGCAAATGTATTTGAGTAGTCAACTCCAAATATCTGAGCATAGCCCTGCACCACTAGCCTTGCCTTGTGTTTATGAACTGAACCATTAACATTGAGTTTGGTTTTAAACACTCATTTGACTCCAATTAATTTCTTGCCTTGAGGTCTCTCCACAAGACACCAAGTCCTGTTTTTCTCTATCATGGACAGCTCCTTCATTGCAGTCATCCAATTTTTATCTTTCTTGGCTTCTTCATATCTTTCTGGTTCACAAACTACTATGTTGCATCTATGATAGATGTCAGAGAGAGATCGAGTACCTTTAATAGAAGCATCATCAAAAACTTCTTTTTTCCGGCCATCATCATTCTGATCTGGTGTTTCAATATCAGCCAGATTTTGAAGTTACAATTGCTGTGAAACTTGATTTGCTATTGGTGAAGTCTTCCAATCCCATTCTTTGTCTTCCACAAAGTGCACATCTCTGCTTACAACAATTTTTCCATCTTGTGGTTGAAAAATCTTATAAGCTTTACTCACATTGCTATAGCCTATAAAGATGCCTGGAGATGCTCTTTTGTCAAGTTTATCATGCTTGCTATGTGGAACATGAGTGTAACACGAACAACTAAATATTTTAAGGAACTTTAAAGTTGGTTTGTACTCATACCAAGCTTCAAATGGTGTTTGATCCTTGACTGCCCATGTAGGAAGTCTGTTTTGAAGGAAAACTGCAGTGTTTGCAGCTTCTGCCCAAAATCTCTTTGGTAAATTCTTCTCATGCAGCATACACCTTGTCATCTCTATAACATATTGATTCCTCCTTTCACTAACTGCATTTTGCTTTGTAGTATATAGAGCAGTCAGTTGATGTTGAATGTTTGATCCTTCACAAAAATAGATTGAATGCCTCTGAGGTGTACTCCTTTCCATTGTCTGATCTAAGAGCTTGAATCTTGCAGCCACTTTTATTTTCAACTTTTGCTTTCAAATTCCAAAAAACTTGTGCTATTTCTTACTTGAACTTCAAAAAGAAAATCCAACACATGCGTGAGAAGTCATCAATGAAAGCAATGTAGTATTTGCTACCTAATAATGATTTTGTTCTTTGAGGACCACACACATCAGTGAACTAGCTGCAATTTTTTTGTTGCTCTCCAAGCTGTCTTGGGAAATGGCTTCCTACTTTGCTTTCCAAATTGACAAGCTTGGCAATCTGGAATTTATTCATCAAGGTCAGGCAGATTGTTTGTGAGATGGTTGGACTTCATGTATTGCAAGCCTCGAAGGTGATAATGATCGAGCCTCTTATGCCATACTTCAGTGATGCTTTCCTTGGCAGAGAATGCAACATAGTCCTCCTCAATTAGGTTGAAAGAAAAACTTCTCTTTTTCATCTTGATATTGAAGATTTCTATGCCTGCTAGGTCTTCCATCAAACAATAACCATTGTTGAATGTCACTTTGTACATTAATTGACCAATACTAATCAAGTTTTGATCAATTTCAGGAACATAAAGTACATCTTGAATTAGTTTGGTTCCTGGAAAGCTTGTTATTGCTATGGTGCCTTTGTCTTTTACCTAAATGTAATCACCATTGCCAATTCTCACTTTTTTTGACTCCGCATCCCTCAATTCTCTAAACAACTCCTTGTCATTGGTCATGTGGTTGGTGTAGCCACTATCAATCAGCCAATTTTCAGACGAAACATGACTTGTATAACATGTTGCATCAAATAGTTGATCATGATCTTCTTGGTCTACAACTTGAGCTTTAACATTTTGTTGCTACTCTTTGATTCTGCAAATTAGAGATTCATGTCCTTGCTAGTTGCACTTGCTGCACTTTAAATCAGGTCTTGGCCAGCACTTGTAAGGAGGATGACCCTTCTTGCCACAATATTGACATGGAGTATAGTTTCCTTTGTTGCCACCACTTCTGCTTCCTTGCTTGTCTTTATTGTTGGCTGTAGTTTCAAGACTTCTTACTCTTTTATTCTTCTTGCCCTTTTTTCTCTTGTATTTTCCATCATCTTGATGATTAGCTGCCAAGGCTCCTTCAACTACTCCTTGACTCATTGCTCTTCTTTGTTCACATCTTTAGAAGGCTCGAAGTAGTTCTGCCACAGTAACATTAGACATATCTTTAGTATTTTACAAAGCTGTGATTGTAGCTTCATACCTTTCAGGCACTATTATAAGGAATTTTTGAACAATTCTTGAATCTTAAAGGCTAGATCCAAGTAATCTAATTCTTGTGCTAAGTTAAGAAGTCGAGCAACATACTTCTTTATGTCTTCAGACTCCTTCATCTTTTGTATCTCAAAACTACAAAACAAATTCAAGACTTGCATACCTTGAATTCTTTCATCTCCTTCATACTCAGTTTTGAGATTTTCCCAAATCTCTTTGGCTGATTCTAGGCCAATGATTCGAGTAAAGATGGTTGATGAGACTGCTACAAATAGACAGACTTTTGCTTTTTCTTTCTTTGTCCTTCTTTCCTTGTGTGTTTATAGTTGTGCCATGGTTGGATTGGTTTGAAGGTTTGGGAATACATAGTCCTCTTCGACTGCTTCCCAAAGATCCAAAGTGATGCGTACACAGAATGTGACAGATGAACTATGTATGAATGCACCACTTCTCACCTCCTTGGATAAGGATGCAGATGCAAGGTTCTCTTGTGATATAACTCACACAAGATGATCTTTAGATATAACTCACCAAAGACCTTTGGATATAACTCACCAAAGAAAAGAAAAAGGATGACTCCAATTTCCGAATCAAAGCAAAGCTTTAATTTGTATTCAATTCTCAACTATCTAAAACATAAAATTAGGTGACTTTATATAGCCTTTTACGAACATAAATTAAAAAACTAAATAAAAGATAACCTAGATAAGTGGATATAGATATCCTAGATAAGTAGATCTAGATCTCCTAGATAAGTGGATCTTTTTAAAGATAATATCTAAAGAGATAATATCTTTCTCTCTCTTGTCCTCCAAGTTTGTCTTCATGGGCTTGCTCTTGGGCTTCTTTTCATATTTAAATCGTCCACTTGGATGACTTCCACATCTTGAGTTTCTTGATCTCCAAGTTTTGGAACTCGGGCATCCCTTAAACTTTTGCTCTCTGTTCTTTGGGCTTTTACCATAGCAAATAGATTCCAAATTAAACGATATAACATGCGTTAGAAAGCTTAAGACGTTGGTTACAACCTTTGTGAAGAACACGTCTTGAAATAACATAGTCTTTATTTTCAAAATAGTCGAACTATTGGAAAAGGTCCGAATGAAGACAGTTTTGGAAAGATCTTCAATTATTCTCTTGACCTTCCACTTAAGCTTGATCCTCATTATATTCTTTGAGGCTTGATAAATAATGGAATAGTCCCATTTCACATCATCCTCCCCAAGTTGAAAAGGATTCGACCTTGAATCATATCTCTTGTCACCATATTTGTACGGAATGCCATGCATTAATTATATTTCCAAGCTATTTCCTTTAAATATGATCAAAAAAACCATGTGAGCACAAATTTCATCTTTAACATCTAAAGAGAAAACCTTGTTCACGTGGGAGCATGAAGTATGAAAAGGTTGCCCCTTTTTGTGTTGTTGTTGTCAAGGAGTCAACTTGGTTGTCTATCGTTTTGGATACTTGCTCTTCTTGACACTTTTCCTCAATTTGTTCAAGAGTATCTTCTAATGCCTCATCGCAATCTTGTGCTTTTAAGGAAGCGGAGTATTTTAGTTCTTGTTTCCTCGCCAAATAATCATACAGTTTGCCGAGTGTTATATATATATATCTTCCAAAATGGCTTGTGTGCGTTCGGATTGTTGACATTGGGAAAATCGTGGGATTGGCGGTGAGGATGGAGCAAATTCTTGCCTTAAGACTCGCCTCATTAAGTGCCGCATGGTGATATTTTCTTTCCATTCCATCCTCCGGCGACATAACAAATTGTTCCACCAACTTGAAGCTTTCCATATAAATCGTGAAGAAATAAGTCTAACCAAGGTCGTTTCTGAAAGTGATGAACTTTGAATGGTTTCTTCTACTTATGCTTCCCAGTTCAAGTAATCTCCTCATATGTTGATCCGCTAAAAGTAGGAACGTTGGATTGAAATGTATCCTTGTCCTTTTGTATCACCTCGGATTCTCCCCATGTCATCATGTGTAAAAAGATAAAAAAATTTTGGTTAGGAACACTTTAGCTCTGATATGAAATGATGCGCGCACGAAATGCCGACGAATGAACTATGGATGAATGCACCACTTCTCACCTCCTTGGATAAGGATGCGAATGCAAGGTTCTCTCGTGATATAACTCACACAAAAGGATCTTTGGATATGACTCACCAAAGGCCTTTGGATATAACTCACCAAAGAAAGGAAAAGGATGACTCCAATTTCCGAATCAAAGCAGTGCTTTAATTTGTATTCAATTCTCAACTATCTAAAACATAAAATTAGGTGGCTTTATATAGCATTTTACGAACATAAATGAAAAAATTAAATAAAAGATAACCTACATAAGTGGACCTAGATCTCCTAGATAAGTGGATCTAGATCTCCTAGATAAGTGGATCTTATTAGAGATAATATCTTTCTCTCTCTTGTCCTCCAAGCTTGTCTTCATAGGCTTGCTCTTGGGCTTCTTTTCATGTTCAAATCATCCACTTGGATTGATGTGCACCCACAGTGGACCATGGTCAGCCCAACATGATATTGTCCGCTTTGGGATACATGACTGGCCCTAGCCAGACACCACCTCGCAAGGATACATGACCGGACAAGCCCGACACCACCCTCACGGCTTTGCTCTTAGGGCGAACGCTCTGAAGAGAGCCCAGGCCCCAAAATGCCTCATGCTGGGAGAGGGCCACCACCCACTTTAAGTGAGACTAGTCCAGTTGTCTCAAATCCGATGTGGGATGGCGAAACATCACACATCACCCCCTCCCTCTGGAGAAAGGTCTGCATCTTCATGGACGAGGATGTCGCGGACACACCGAACTTGGTTGACTCTGATACCATATGATAGGTCCACGACTCTTTAGTGTTCAACAACTCCAATCGGCTAAACGCGAAGGAGGCAACCCAGTCTTCAGATTTTAAATAAGTGTAACTCCCGAAGCTTAAAGAATTAGAAGTTGAAATTTGTAGAAATTCACATAACATTCCAGAGAGCAACATATCAAAAATTCAGATTTAAACTCGTTCTAAACACGGAGATATGCTTTGACAAAATTAACCCTCAGATTAGGGTTTTCTTGGCAGATTCTGGCGACTAGAAATTAAACAACGAGATCTCGACTTGCATACATCCAATCACTGCCAAATTTGGAGGATCAACAAATAATAATCCCTAAATTACGTCTGCCAAAAATGAGCTTCATCCAATAAGTATAAACAGAGAAAAACGCAACCACAGAATGGAGCAGAATCTGTCCAGCGCAAAAACAGAATCTCGGCCAAAATATATTTTCTTCCAAAACAAAGATTAACACATCCGAATCTCAACAAAACCCCACCAAATCCAGAACAGCACAGATATAGACCAATAACTTCAAGAAATCAAAATCCCTTTTCAATAGATAGTATGAAAAATAAGTAATAAACCAAAGGAGTCTGCTAAACCTCCAACACAAGAGGGGCGACTAGTTCGGCCAACACCAAGGAAGACTCTCTCCAATGGGGGATGCTAGTTCTTCTACCTCCACACCACAAGAACCACCACACAAGGAGGAGGTGCTAGAAGAGGAAACAAAATTCGACTCACTTCAGACCTAGCAAGAACAAGTGAGGAGACATTTACGAATGGAGATGGCTGAAGTGGGGATCTCCGCGGGTCTTCACGCAAGAACAAGAAACAAGTCTTCTTTAGGGTTTTCCAAATTCAACCTATTCGAATAGGGTTCATTAGAGAGGATAAAATACCTCTCTAATGGAACATTACAATTTACAAAAGTACCCTAAACAGCAAATGACAAAATTGTCCTTAAGAATAACACAAACACAATAATTCTGAGTTTGGATTTTTGTCTCTATAAAGAGGACATTTTACATAGCAAACAAAAACTAAATATAATGCCAAATACCTCTTTGGAAAGCTTTGGATGTCTGCTACAAGTTGTATGAAGGATAAAATTTTAAAGGAAGTCTTCCCGATTGCCAAAAGAACTCTTGAACGACCAGAGGTCAGATTCTAAGCGGAAAAGAAAGCTCACCATTTCTTCTATGATTAGCATAACATCCACTAGTCCAAATGCACAAACTCCTCTTTGTTAAATTGATCAAAACTCTCCTCCAAGTTAGCTAGAGAAGAAACACCTACAAAATAAATAAAAATGTTAGAAAATAAAGGAACTCTTTGCTCGGGCTTAGGTGACAGGACCTTGGGGCACATCATGGATGGCTTCCACATCTTGAGTTTCTTAATCTCCAAGTTTGGAAACTCGAGCTTCTCTTAAACTTTTTCTCTATGTTCTTTGGACTTTTACCATAGCAAATAAAGTCTGAATTAAATGATATAATATGCGTTAGAAAGCTTAGACAGTTGGTTACAACATTTATGAAGAAAACTTCTTGAAAAAACATAGTCTTCATTTTCAAAATAGTCGAACTATTGAAAAAGGTCAGAATGAAGACAATTTTGGAAAAATCTTCAATTATTCTCTTGACCTTCCACTTATGTTTGATCTTCATGATATTCTTTGAGGCTTAATAAATAATTGAATAGTCCCATTTCACATCACAAAATTTCAATGTGTCTCCAGCCGAACTGCCCAAAGTTTTCTCTATCATACATAGGTGCAGGAAGAGATGAGAAACTTGTTTTTACTTCCATGTTTACACTCGCACAGATCCCTCAAGAATAATCTCTGATACCAATTTGTTATTGTTTTAACAATAAAACAAAACTATTTTTGAATGAATAGAAAGAATCTGATATTGCTGCAAATAATGAGATTAACTCATAAAGTCATAATTGAAAGATTACATCTAAAAACTATTTAAAAATATAAAAATAACAAACTAATAATAAGCCTTATTTTTTAAACTAATTCCAATAGATCAAAGATTTATTCGAAAACAAATAAGCTGCACGTCGACTTTTATTAATAGGAAACTAAATCATATTCTTAACAATTTTGAAGCCGTGGAGGTTCTTCCTCTGTTTCTCCCCCGTTTTCTCTCCTGAAAAGGTTTTGCCTAAATTGCTTTCAGATTTTACGATTCAGAAAATGGAACTCGATCAAACGATTTCATCTAGAAAAATTTAAATAATTTAAGAAAAAAACTTACCTCTGATTCTTCTTTAGTTTCTTCCAATTCGTTTTTCTCTGATTTTCTTGCTGATACGAACAGGTTCTTCTTCATCTTCGCCTGTTTCTTCTCCCTCAGCCCTTTCATAACCTCTAAAACCCCCAAAAATCAAATTCTCGTTTCAAACATTTTCAGCTAATCCTTAATTTAATTAAACACAAACCAAACCTCGTGTAGGGATTAGTCGATAAACGTGGCCAAGACAAAGAGTCTCCGATAGCCGAAGAAGCTTGATATGCGTCACTTGGGCTTCAGGGAAATTTGCAGAAAACTTATTTTCTGAACAATTTTATAAGCTAAACAATTTTATCGCAGAGATTCCAGATTGAAGGAGGCAAAATCTCACTCAATAAATTATTACTCAAATCAATTTCAAAAAGAGACGAGTTGTAGCCAATTTCAAGAGGAATAGCTCCGGTCAAAGAATTAATGCTGAGGAAGAGGCTATGGAGGAAAGAGAACTCACCGAGCTCGGGAGGAAGCGAGCCGGTAAGGTTGGCAGCAAGAAGCTGCAGAGACAGGAGATGAACAGGGGTCTTTGAAGAGAGTGAGGTTGGTCCACTGGGGTTGGGAATGGTCATCGCAGAGAAGAGAAGAGCCATTGGAGAAAATCCATTTGAGTCCTCGCCATTCGCAAAGAGGAACAGAAGTATTCTGTGAAGACAAAAGGAGGTTTTGGGAGTTACCTTGCACCGAAGCTTTAGTTGAACATCTGCAAAAGAAGAAGAAGAAGAAGAGGAAAATGCCAGAAAGAAAAAGAAGATGTATAGCGAGAACTGATGATCTTTTATTTTAGAAGAGAATTTTATTTTAGAAGAGAATTTGAATGAAAAATAGTTAATATTGGTAAAAAATAGATTTAGAAGATTTTTGATTTTGTAAAAGATTGAATTTAAAAGATTTTAGATTTTATAATTTAGAAAATTTTGTTAATGAATGTTAATATTTTAGATTTTGGATGATTTAAAATTGTTTTATTGTCCATGGGAGAATCACATTTGTCTGTATTGTCTATATTTTTTCTATAAAGAAGACAATATATATATTTTTTTGTAAACTTTTCTCTACGGAAAGATAATTTTTTTCTGTCGAATGTTGTCTTTCAGCAGCAGAAAATTATCTTTCTGCAAAGTAAATACGACATTTATCTACAGAATGTCGACTTTCTTGAATTCTATTTGAAAAACTCACTTTCTGTAATGAAAAGGAAATATTTTACTGTGAAAAGTTAACATTTTGCAGAGAAAAGACAACGTTCTGCACAAAAATAATAATATTATTTAATAAAAAATGTAATTGCGATATTTATTTTGTTAATTTATTATAATTTAGTAATTAAATTGTTAATAAAAATTGTTCATCAATTAAATTGTTAATTTGTTATTGATTTAAAAACAATAGTGGTTGATTTGTTAATTTCTGTTTTATTTTTATTGCATGAAAATAAACTTTAATTTGAAGACAGTTTTACGTACTTGATTGCGATGGCATCATTCGGTCTCACCCTGCACCGTCGGAGCTTTGAAATGCAGAAGAAATGAATAACAAATGCACATTCAAATGCAACTCCTTTAAAAAGGAGAGGCTATATATACATCCACCGTTTCCAATCCCAGACTGCGTCTCTGAGTTGCTTACTATAATATATTTGTTTGTTTATATTGATTGGAGTAGTAGTTTAATCAACCACTTATATTGTTCAGTAGATTTTTCGCTTCCCGGAGTGGTCACTGGCCGCCCGGAAATACCCTTTCCTAGCCGGATTCTTATAGCATGTTATATTTATGGCCAAGGGACGGAGATTGACATCAAGCCGTAACGAGCGACTGCTCGGGGCAAACAGTTATGGTAACAGCATGATTTCCGCCGGCGAGAGCTCACCGGAGCTCGGAGAAGAAGATGTTTGGTCAATGGTTGACAGTATTACCAGCGGCGAGGACTTCCCAAACGGTAATTCCATTTCGAATCCGTATCTGAATGAGGAGAGTAGTGGTATGAGAATTTTTACTAGGAGGCGCCGGAGAATATCCGGCGAAGATCGCCACGTCGGCGGTCTTTCGATGGCTTTTGAAGATTCCGGAAGTGGGGCTTCGTCGAGGATCGTTCATCAGTTTCGGGGAAACAACATCGAAGCGCCACCTCGCAGCCACCACATGGCAGCTTCGGCGCCGGTGAACGTGCCTGATTGGAGTAAGATTTTGAGGATGGACTCGATCGAATCACTGCATGAAATGGACGACAGAGTGGAGAATGATGTATCGGAGATGGTCCCTCCGCATGAGTATTTAGCTCGGAGCAGGAAGATGGCAGCGACTTCGGTTTTTGAAGGAGTCGGCCGGACCTTGAAGGGGCGGGATATGAGCCGGGTTCGAGATGCCGTGTGGAGTCAGACCGGCTTCGATGGCTAAGCCTTGATTTGGTTGTTTTGGGGATTAAAAGGACTTTATTTAATTCATGTGTAGAGGGCAATGATTAACTCGGCTGGGGTGAGTTAACTCAGCAGTCGAGTGAGCCCGTGGGATTCACCAATTTGTTTTTGTTATATAAATTTCAAGCTTATTAAAAAAATGGGTAATTTGTTAAGAAACAAATTGAAATTTGGTAAGCATTATTTTAAGAACATAGAAAGGTGTTTCTGCAAATATTGGGTGGCCATCATCAGCTCGTGGCCATCATCAGCTCGTGGCCATTTCCATGAGCACTAGCACTGAATATGAGCTAAACATAGAAAGGTGGCAGAGGGTGAGTGTTTTGCCTTTTAGAAAACGAAAGTTGAGAAAAATGCCAAGAAATCAAACATCTAGTAAACGAATGGACAAAAAAGACTGGGGCCACATGCTTTTAATGGAAGGGGACGGATGGTGATATGAGATGGGAGAGGCTTGGGCCATTGCTCCATCGACCTAAAAAAAAAGAGATTCAAGCCATGTTGGATATTCTTCTTTTATTTGCCTTTTCTCTTCCTCCATTCATTTGATTCTAAATTCAAAAGTTATGCTTACATTTCTTGTGGTTGTGTTTCATATTGTCCCCCATGGCGGATTGGCTTGAGCAATACCAGCCAAAACCTGGCCTAAAATTTTCACGACCGGATCACTTTACGCAATTCGGCTTAGTTAATGTTTTAAAACTAGTAATGCTAAGCTTGGCATGCTTGTATATTCATTTACACCTATATATTGACATAATAGCACACACTCTATGCTCAATGTGAAACTTTAATTTTTGTTAAAAACAATAACGGAAGCACTTTACCGTAGCTCGCAACTATAGGATAAAGAAATAGTAAACACAAAAGTGTCTTCTAGGTTAAAGAAAAGACATGGATCGTAATAAATGAAGATAGGGTTGTTGGAATTAGAATCCGCTGTGCACGTGAGGATGGTTTCTAATTTTTTATTTTTTATTTTTTATATGCGCTTTGTCTGGGTAAAAGGGAGTCAAAGGTACAGATTCAATTGAATGAACACCCATTTATTTTTCCACCCTTTCTTATTCCGTAATCACGTAACCTCTGATCCCAAAAATCCACCAAGACCAATATCTTTAGGAGACAAAAGAAACTCAAACACAAAAACAAGAATAAAGAAGGTAAAAGAAAAATCAGAATTTTTAGTGGAGAATGTCTAAAAAAGCAGGTTCAAAAATCATGATCCAAAAGTATTGAAGAGCTTGCTAAGCATTGCAGAAAAAATAAAAGAGGAGATACATATCAAATGATGCAAATGAGGCCATTTGTTTTTTCAAAAGCCTGAAAGCCCACTTGCACCGTGCGCATTTAGTTAGTGCATTCAACGGGCGCACCCATTCAGACAGTGCGGCCCGTACAGAGCGCCCCAATACGCTACCCAATGGTTCATTCCTATAGCGTGCATGGGCCATCGGCGCATTCGTTCCGATAGCGTGTGCGGCCCATCAATGCATCCTTCCGACAACTCCACGCATTCTTCGCTAGTTAACTTGTCTACGCACCCAAGCGCCCACGCTTGGCCAGCCCGCCCGGGAACCCGTATCTCCTTCCGACAGTGTGCGTAATCCACGTGCCCCAATCGTTTCCCAACGCGCCTCTTCGCGACCAAGCACATCCGCCCTACGCACTTGTTTCTCTGACTGCGCGCATTCTGAACGACCCAACCAGCCCACCAACTGCCATTCGCGCGCAGCCCAACAACATCATCCGAAGCCTTCACGTGCCTGCAGGCCATGTGCGCCCAGCAGCTTACCTTCCATGCCCACGCGCTCCTGCAGCCAAATCTTCTAAATTTGATTTAATTTAGTTTATTTCTTTAATTTATCTTTAAGTTATGTTTCCTTATTTGATTAGAATTAGGTTTAATTTATTTTGGCCTATAAAAGCACCTTAGGGAATAATTATTAGAACATTTTGAAAAATTAATTTTAGAGCTTTTGCTTTTGGGAGATTTCTTCACTTGAGTTCTTTGCAAAGAACTTGATATTCTCAAGTATTGACTTGAAAGATCAAATCTTTTGATAGATTTGGTTCAACCAACAAGTTTGATTAGGGTTAGACTCCTCATGTGATAACTCTGGTTCTAGTCAACAGGTTTGGCGAGGGTCAATTTTCTCTTTTTTACCTTGATTTGTGAGACGATTCGTTGTCAATTATGCGTTGTTGTTGGGTTTAGGGATCGTTAATATCCTAGGTTCGCATTAGTTAGTATCAGAGCGTTGGCTCGATCAAAATCAATGTGTTATCTTTAAATTTTCGTATCAATTTCTTTTCTTTGATCCTTACGATCAACTGTAAAAAAAAAGTGATCCTTCAATCATATATCAAAGAATTTATTTGCTTTCTCTTCCTCTATCAAAAAGTTGTTCCTTTTCAATCATCTTCTACAAAAAAAAGTGAGCTTTTTATTTCACGAAAAACATATTGAAAATAAAAAATCACCTTTGATCTCATCTCAGAAAGTCGGCAAGTACTTCAACCACCAATAGCTAAAACATGCTAAACTGTTAGTTAAGATTTACTGGGCATACTTGTCTAAACGTAACAATGCTCAACTATGCTTAAAGAATAATGGAAATCAATAACATGTTTAATTATCAACTACAAATAAATTGGTTGGTAGTTTACATGCTATCAAACGAAATGAAATTATGCAACAGCAACACAGAAAACGGAACGAGCGTGACAACATAAAGCAGCGTACAATAAGCTAAATATAGTAACGAAAACATGCTTATGAAGGCGACAATAAATAGCAGTAAATCGACAAGACAGAATAGCAAAACGTGTAGTTTAAACTATTACATACAGCAGCAAAGTATGGAAAACAGAATAGCGAAAGTGCATTTGAACGTCTATGTACAGTAGTGAACAGTAATTAAAGCAAGGCAGCGAGACGTGCTTCTTAAATAGCAATGAAACAGTAGCAAGGTATTGAAAACTAGAACAACGAGGCATGCTTCTATTGACGAACATTACAGCAGAAACAACAACTAATCATGCTTTTAGGCAACTAATAACGCAACAGAAAAATAAATACTGGTCATGCATTAAATAGACTAATAAAACAGCGGTGATACACGACTATATAAAACTACGGATCATGCTTTTAAATGACTAAAAACAGCAGAAATTAATAACGAGTAAAATAATGAATTATGCTTACGAATCCTGCTTTGAACAACTAAAATAACAGTGAGTGATATGAAAAGCGGAACAATAGAAACATACTTCTTAACAATATTAACAACAGTGTGTAATGACGAGATGAAACAACGATCACATGCTCTTTAACGACTAGAAAACTACAGCATCATTATTGAATCGGAACAATGGAGGGCATGTTTATTAAGTAATAATAACAGCAGAATGAGTCATGAAAACGGAACAATAATTCATGCTTTTTAATGATGACAGAACATCAGCGTAATAGTAATGGAAATGGAATCGTAGGTCATGCTTCTTAACAGAAATAAACAGCGGTAAACAACATCGAAAATAGGTAGTCATGCAAGCTTCTTAACGACTATAGCCAATGGTAAGTAATAACGAACAATACGGCGAAAACATGCTCTTTAATATCTGCAACAGTAACTATCGAATATGGACAGCGAAAACATGCTTCCTAATGATAATAATAATCAGTAAGGATTGAAGGAAAACCAGCAGCGAACGTCATGCTTTTCACAACTAAAATATGTAGCAATGGTGTTGAATAAGATAGCGAAAACATACACCCAAACTGATGACGATAGCATTAAGAATAGCGAAAACAAAACAACAACAGTCATGCCTTTCGAATGTCTATATGTCAGCAAGTAGTAACGAAGTGAAACAGTGAACACATGCTGAATAACTATACACATGGAAGCTATTAAGTGGAAGGTTATGATAGGCTCCAAGGATCTCTCAGAGCACAAAATAGAAATCTGTCGTCCCAACAATTTGTAACAATCCAACTAGTAATACTAAAACAGGAATATCTCATAATTCCCACGTGAACTTGAGCTGCACTTTGGAGGGTATCAAATTAACATATGCAGATAACTTGTGTCAAAATTTTGTTACAAAATCCACTTATGGTCGCAACAACAAAACCCAAAAACTAGGGTTTCACCCGAGCAACATTAACATATAGGATTAAAATAGGGATATCTTGAGTTGCATACATCCAATGAACTCCAAATTTGGAAGGCACCAACTCAACATAATATAGATCAAATCCCCAGAAGGAACGAACTTTAAAAGGATAGCTCACAGACCTCAAAACAGAGCTTCAATAGAGTGTTTCCAGCAGTTCAAATAAAAACAGATTCAGCAGCAAGAAATAAAATTCATAGAAATTCAACTTCCACTTGGTTATCACCCTTCAAGAGCTCATATACATTCAACCAAGAGAACAAATAGATACCAAGAGAACCAGATATAACATAAAAACCATCAAGGAAATAGATGAAATCCGAGGAGTCCGTGAACCTCCTAATGAGAGGGACGACTTGAGGTTTGCCGAGAAACAAACACTCTCTAAGAGTGGAAACCTACTTCTATCTCCACTCCACAATCCACACCTTGAAGATGAGGTATTGGAAGAGATAGTATCCCAAAAATGCAAGGCCAAGAGGCTTCAAGAATGCCTTGCAAGGGTGATGGAGGAATCGGCGCTAAGGAGAGGGAGGCCGCGGGTTTCTTCTTCAAAGAGAGAACCAAGTTTTCTATTTTATCATCCAAAAGTCCTTTCTCATTCTCAAAGAGGGGTTTTAAAACCCTAAGTGTTTACAAAAGATGTCAAAAGACCAAAATGACCCTAAGTAACAAATGACTAAACAACCTTTAACACTAAAAACAAAAACAATAAATCCAAGTCCAGGTTTTGGTCTCTGTAAAAGAGACATTCGACATAGGAAATGATAACCAAATATAACGTTCAATAGCTCATTCGAAAGCTCGAGATGTTGGATACATTTGGTATGAAGGATCAAAGTTGAAAAGAAGTCTTCCCGAATGTCAAAATAGCCCTTGAACGTCCATAGCTCAGTTTCTAGGCGGAAATGGAAAACTCACAATTTTCTCCAAAAGATTATAAGACCTCCATTAGCCCAAATATCAACTCCTCTTTGTTTATTTGATTCAAAAACCTACAAAATAAATAAAAAGTTAGAAAATAAAGGAACCCTTGGCTCGGGCTCAAGTGACAGGAACTTGGGGCACATCAGGTTACTTAGAGATTACTAATAAAACTAAATCACCATTATTAATAACAATAGAAATCCATTAGTCATTCAGTCATATTTCTCATCCATTTGAACATCTTCTCTTTGATTCATTCAAGCTCAACCTAGCACTTTCACTATCATTCCAATGAAAAAAAATGAAAAAATGTTTAAGGCACACTAACAAGGAAAAATAGTAAGGAACAACCACACATTGGGGTTAAGGCAACTAATAGTTCACAGCAACCAATTTCACAACAATACCTAAGCAACAACAAGAACTACAAGAACGTCACACACACACACGCATTTACTTGGGTGTAGGGCCTCCACCTGGCCAAGACTACCCCATTCCTTACCAATTTGATGACCTAAAGCAGGGACAACCACTTCCTCAGCAACTCCAGCAGCTCACGGTTCCAGCTCCACCAACTCCCTACTTCAGCTCACAACTTCAACCCCAGTTCTCTCTCTCAACTCATACCTCACTACACTCACGGTTACTAAAGGAAACCCCCCTCTCTCACAGGTCTTGCCCTTGTTGGAAAGGAAGGCTCTCTCGCAGGAAAGGGGAGAGCGCAACTGTGGAATGGGAGAATGAAGGCAAGAGGAAGGCTTATGTCTGAAGAGGGGGTAGAGGGGAGGTTGGATGGGCAGGGTGGTCGGCTTCGCGTGGCCTGGGGGTCGGATTCTGGTCGGAGGATCGGGTTCTTATTGGCTAAGGGTTGTTTTCATTCGAATTTTAAATCCCTTCTATCGTAGTTCTGCGATGATTCGAACAAGTGCGGACGCATTGGGCTCGTCCGCATGTGTAAAATCCCTAAGGCTAAATTGGGATTCGGACAAGGAATGGCATCCACATACATCGTCCGCACATCGTCTGGAAGTGTCCAAAATCAGGACGAAGGCAAAACGGATGACACTTCTCCACATCCGCAGCCATCTGGAGTCATCCAAAACTGTCCAGGATAGAATAGATTCGAAGCGGACGCAGCTCCCCTTCGTCTGCATCATCCGGACCTCGTCCATAACATCACAATACAGTGAAGTTACGACAAAATATGGCGTCCTAAGTCGTCCTATGTCCAGGGGTAACGTGGCTAAGCTCTGCATGTTGTCCGCATGCGTCTAAAAGTCCACATTTCAGACACATAAGGAGGCCTCTTTTCGTCCTCGCTTCGTCCCAAACTACCGTGCAGCCACGTTATACACATGTAGACGATGAATTCTTGCCCTCACCTCGTCCGCAACACTAAAATCCCCACTTTTCTTTATCTTTTCACACTTAACTCCTATCCCATAACATTTTCCCCATAAATACATGTCATAAAATGACACATTTAGATACGCGATGTAATATCCCCAAACTCCAACACTTCGATTACATCACGTATACGGGGAAAGTGTAACGAAAATGCTGCTCGACTTAACGCTCCGAACACGATTTTGGTAATACCCCAATAGTTAACCAACTTAAAAAGTTGGGGTATTACATACTTCCCCCCTTAAAATAAATTTCTTCCTCTAAATTTGCCCTATGTAACTCTCTCACTACACTAACCCACGCATCAAATCTCTTCTTAGCTGACATGCCTCGGGGGCTGAGGCCTATTACTCGATCGCAAACAAGGTCCTTACTGTCACTTAGCCAAATTACTGATGATCTTGTTTCTTTTGCAGGTATTAACTTCGAGGATGATTCTATTTGGGATGTTGTCCCAACGGATAAGGAGCAACCTGTGCATGTCTTGACTTGGGACACACGTGAATGTTATGAGCTTCATCAGACGGGAATTTGTCTTCCCGGCATCCCAAACGTGTAACCTTTCAATTCTGCATATTTTTATTTATTTCTTATTTTTATTTTCATGGCAAACATTGCGCCTATTTTGTGAGGGTAAAGCATGGTTATAAGCTTTACTCATTCATGCATTTAGATTGTTGGTTAGGTTAGATGGTGATGATTGAGTTATGGGCTAAGTCCAATCCTTTTCAAGCCCAAGGAAAGAGCAAGCCCAAAGAAAACATCAAGGAGCTGCCACGTGTACGCCATGCATGTTCTTCCACCAGCTTTAATCTCGGCCATTCATTCCACATTCATCCAAGAGCTTGCATATTGCCACCCACATGCCTCATCTTGGCCGTCCATCATCTGCCTCATCTCGACCGTCCATCACCCTTACTCATCATCACCTAGGTTATAAATTTCCATGGTTAGACGCATTGAAAGACAATTTTTGACAAGATTAATATATTACTATTTCCCTTCCCTGTGAGGAGATTCCAACTCCGTCGAGCGGCCGCCCCGGATCTTCGAATCCGAGACGAAGTAGAGGACTTCCTTGTTAGCAAGCTCGTGGTGCTTGAGCTAACTCGTAAGTTTTCCCTTTTCAAACTTCCATTGGGAGTTTGAGCGAGGGAAAACCGAACCATTGCCCGCGATCGGTAGATTTTCTTCGAAAATCTAGAATCCGTGAACCTAACGTTAGATAGTTCCCGGATCCGATCAAAGGTCTACATCTCCATCCCTGTCATTCTTCGTGAGTTGCTAACACGTACTTCCTTTTGCAGGTCGTCTCGTGTCATTAGCTATCTTATTTGATGACGTAGTTTCCCCGGCATCCTAATACTTCGTTTTATCTAGACGATCAACTCCCTCTTTTACCTATAGCTAGCCACTTAACTTCGTCTAATCGCGTCTCTTGCACCAAAAGCCGATCAAACTCTCCTGTTCACTCGCCACCACGCTTACACTGCGCACTCTGATTACATCATTCCCAAAGGAAAAATTTCCATAATCAAAGCCATTCTTCAACATCAAGAGAAAAATGTCAACTCTCTTGTATCCAAACATCACTGAAATCCAATAAATATCCCACCATTGCGTTTATCTCGCGAATTCGTAGCATTTCTCTCATAAATTTGATGTTCCACATTAAATTTCCCACTTATTCCAAGTAATTCAACACCAAGAGAGACTCTCCATGACCTTTTCACCACCAAAAGACTTCTAACTTGACGTCGAACTCACCCCTCCTTCACCGTTCTTCTCTTCAGATCCTCCGCATTACATGACTTAAGGCCTACCACTTATATTTTTCTCTCTCACTTCACAACTTAGGCATACTCGAACGTATTCTCCACCGTAAAATCCGTCCATCTAAGCTTTTCCGAGTTATGAGCTACATCGCTATATGGCTGAGTAGGACGCGTTCCGACTTGCTTCTCTTTTTTTATCTGTACTCGTTTCTGATTGGGTTTAGTTTTTGTTCTCGTTCCTGTTTCTGTTCCCGTTTCTATTTCTGTTTCCGTTTTCGTTTTTGTTCCCTTATCCATTTCTAGAAATCACTCTGGAAACTTTATTTTTGTCTCCGTTTCTGTTTCCATTCCTGTTTCTGTTTTCGTCTCTATTTCCATCTCTATTTCCGTTCCTGTTTCTGTTTCTGTTGCCGTTCCAGTTTCTGCCCCGTCTTTGTTTCTTTACTCATTCCAGGAGAAGCTCGATCGGTAGGATCCGTGATGCAAATTTGAATCCATCAAAAGATATCAAGTCAAAGATCATGGAAATTTTTCAAATCGATCGAGAATTATAACGAAAGATACACTTTTTTAGGAGATCTAGATCCACTTATCTAGGAGATCTAGATCCACTTATCTAGGAGATCTAGATCCATTTATTTAGATTTGCTTTTATTTAATTGTCTAATTTATGCTTTTAAATTGGCTATAGATAAAGCCGCCTCGTTTGATGTTTTTAGACAGTTGGAGATTAATACAAAATATCTTTTGCTAAACTCGAAATTGGAGTGATTCCTTTTTCAAATCCTTTGGTAAGTTACATCCAAAGAACCCTTTGGTGAGTTATATACAAAGAACTCCTCGTGTAAGTCATTTCACGGGAGCCCTATCACAAAGATTACTTTTCTAAAAAGTAATCATTTTTCTTCATTTATCTTTTTCTTTCTTTAAACCCCTTCCGTGGTGACATCATCTAGTATCAGAGCTAAACATATCCTTACATAAATTGTTATTTATGATGACTCGAGGAACATCCAAGGCAATGCAAAAAGACGAGGCTACAACCTCCACGATGGCCGAAGCTTCAACAACTCACTCTGAAGAAAATTTGAGGAAACTCGTTCTTTCACTACAACGAGAAGTTGCTCAACTAAAGATAAATCAAAACCATCAAAACACCGACGAAGAGGCCAAAGAGATAGGCGCCTTTTTGCAAAGAAGGCCAATACAACAAGATGACTTAAGCCTTGTCAAAGTATCAATCCCACCATTCAATGGATCCACTAACGATCACGACTACATCGAATGGAGAGACAAAATAGATCAGATATTAAGTTGTTTTAACCTCCAAGACGACAAAAAGTGACAACTAGTCACGATTGAATTCACCGGTTATACAATTATTTGGTGGAATAGCATAAGACAACTAGGAGGAAGAGCAATCCAAACATGGTCATTACTCAAAGAATTTATGGACGACAAGTTCATTCCCAACAATTACATTCAAGACCTCTACCAACAATTTCAAAGACTCAAACAAGGAACCTCCACGGTAGATGAATATGTTGCCAAGTTTGAAAGTTTACAAATCCAATGCAATTGCCAAGAACCGACAAAACAAACAATTGCCCGATTCATCCGGGGTCTCCACTATGATATTAGCGACATTGTCAACTTACAGCCCTACACCACACTAGAACAAGTTATCAAGATAGCACAAAAGGTGGAAAAACAATTAACAAGGAAAGAGAAGGAAAAGACTAGTCGGCCTCCACAAAGAACTATAGGCTTCTCCGAACCACCACCCAAGCTAGATGACATCAAAACTACTACTCAAGCAAGCGACGATAAATCATTATCTATTGAAGCAAAGCCAAAATGGGAGAGATCAAATGTTTCAAATGCCTTGGAATTGGACACTATGCTCACCAATGTCCAAATATGAAAGTGATGGTACTAAAAGAAGGGACTAATGAGGTTGAGAGTGAAGATGAAGGTGAGATACAAGAAACACACAAGGAGAAAGAACAACTTGAAACAATATATGCTCATGGGGGTCCCCTCCTTATGATCATTCGAAAGGTACTCACTACTAAGGCAAGCATCAATGATGGTCAAAGGAAAAACATTTTCCATAGTCGTTGCAAGGTCAAAGACAAAGTTTGCTCTTTAATAATTGATGGAAGAAGTTGTGCTAATGTGGTTTCTACAGATCTAATCAGCAAATTGGGCATAGCAACAACCATGCATCCAACACCTTATAAGATAAGTTGGTTGAATGACAAAGCAGATACCAAGGTCAGTATGCACGCTCTAATTGAGTTCTCTATTGGGAGTTTCTCGGATAAGGTACTATGTGATGTGGTTCCTATGAACGTTAGCCACCTACTTTTGGGAAGACCATGGCAATATGATTGAAAAACTATGCATGATGGCTTCACCAATTGTTACTGATTCAAGATCCACTTTTTTAGGAGATCTAGATCCACTTATCTAGGAGATCTAGATCCACTTATCTAGGAGATCTAGATCCACTTATTTAGATTATCTTTTATTTAATTTTCTAATTTATGCTTTTAAATTGGCTATATATAAAGCCACCTAGTTTGATGTTTTTAGACTGTTGGAGATTAATACAAAATAGCTTTTGCTAAACCTGAAATTAGAGTGATTCCTTTTTCAAATCCTTTGGTGAGTTACATCCAAAGAACCCTTTGGTGAGTTATATCCAAAGAACTCCTCGTGTGAGTCATATCATGGGGGCCCTATCACAAAGATTACTTTTCTAAAAAGTAATCATTTTTCTTCATTTATCTTTTTCTTTCTTTGAACCCCTTATGTGGTCACATCAATCCGCCTTTGCCGTACAATTGTGTAGTCACGTTCTTTGTTACCTTGAATAGGTCCAAACTGAGATTGTGGACAAAATCCAAGTCCGTCATAAGTTCCACCATTCGTACAACTTGCTCCAATACTCAAGTACTGTACTTGATCAAGTCCTAATGAAGGGTACCTCATGTCGTAAGCCGTCGTCAATACTAATCCTAGTCAGTCATCCTACCCTTCATAACCCATTATCGTCCTTGTAGGAATTCTAACATAGCGCTCTCTTAGTCAACTACCCTTCAACAACTTGGTCCTTAATGTCCTTCTCCTCCTCGTAACTAATCTAAGCTACTTCGTTTCTCTATCTAGTAGGTTTACCCTGTCGTTACCTAGGCAATTTGGGTTAGCTATCTAGTTGATCTAATCTCGCTTGGGATTCTATTTTCAATTATTTTCTAAAAATTTGGACAGAGTCTCTTTTGTTTTTACACTCCCTCAAAGCTATACATCCTACATAAAAATCTCAAACCATTCAAGAATAGTTCATTCATTCACCATCCACATTTCGAAATACATCGGGGTCTGCTATTTCTAAAGTTTAATGAAACACATAGTCGCTGCTAATCTACCAAGTCTACTAGTCCCCTTAGCGTTCATACACAAAATACGTAGGCCTCCCATGGCCCTTGGTCTACTCGTACTGTAATATCAAGATTTTTATATAAAAAATTTAAAAAGAATAAATCAGAAAATAATTGACAATATTCAAATTATTTGAATAATTAACGGGGTATTACCAAAGATGTAATTGTTAAATAAGGAAAATAAATAATGATATTATTTGCAATAATTAATTAAAGATTCAATTAGCGATTAATTGGATTAATGAATTTAGAGAAATTAAATAAAAGGATAATTAAAAATGAAAATGGGATTAATTAAATAAAATTACGGAAATTGAAATAAAGAAGAAATAAGAGAATAAGAGATGAAAACCGGTTGAAGTTGGAGTTAAAACCGGTTTGATTTGCAACAACATTGGCCTTCTGCCATTTGAGAGAGAGAGAGAGAGAGAGAGAGTTCGAGAGATGGAGAGAAGAAGGACGTGAGGAGATATTGGGACTGGGCGAATCCGTGGTGTCGGTGTGCGTGATGGTCCTGCGAGCTGCTGATGGCTCGAGTTCGGTGCTTCTTCGTGGCAAAATGTGTGGACCGCGGGGCTGCGATTCCATACGTGGTGGTTCGAGGTAGGCATTTCTACTACTATTACCGGGTAACTCGACTCTGTAACTGATGATTGTCGGACGATTCGGTGATGGCATGCGATGGCTAGGCAGCTTGGCTGATGGGTTGCGATTGAGTGGGATGAATCGGCTGTTGCTAGGGATTCGGTTTGGGTCAGTCTTGTTGGTCCATTGTTGAGCTGGTTTATTCCTCCTGGCTGGCCGATGAATTCTTCCTCCCCGAGAAGATGGGGTGTTGCCCATCTGGCACTCGCTCATTGAACATCCCCCTTGAAATGAGCAACGTCCAGTTTCTTTAGCTTTCATGTGCTCTCCTCTGTTGCCTTTAAAATCTCTGGATGACCGAGTGAAGTAGGGAACTCTCCATTTTTGTCCTTGGTGAAGCAACCGTGAAGAGTAAATTGGAAGCAGTGAAGGAATCGGCTGGTGAATGCTCTCTGAAGAATTGGAGGTTGTGGTGTTGACTGCTATGATAGTTAGGTAAGTTTAATTCCTCTCCTTGCTGTCCGAGTATGGAGTCTTGAATATTAAAGTTATTGACAGCCTTTGTTGGAAAATTGTATGGGATAATGTGTTGTGTTGGTTAGTCTTGGGTTGTGACAAATTGTCTTGTTTTTTGTTTGAAAGTTGGTGCAAATTGTATAATGGACGAAGAGCTACTAGTGGATGGCCGAACTGATGACAACTTCTAAGGATTTTGGTGAGATGTGCTGCTGCTTTGGGCATGCCTCAAGTAACGAGGTCATTCTCTGTTTGATGTTGGTTTGGAGCATGTAAAAGAGGAAATATTCTGGAAAATTTGGATTACACCACTGTACATATTGCTCTCTTGATAAATGCTCTCTGTGTTGTTGTGAACCTCTAATTGAATGCTTGGTTCATTGAAGTTGATTTCTCTGTGATAAGTTCTGTGTGAAGTTAATTAGGATGTTTTCTATAGGTTTCGATTTTGAACCGTAAGAGTGTATTCTCTGTCATTGGTCATTGTGGAGAATGTCATTCTGATTGAAATGTTTGGTTGTTAGTTGGTTCTGGCGAGGGATATAATTTGAGAGGATGTTGTTAAGTGTTGGCTATTACTATTTTGTTGAATATATTGGACATTGAGAGGTTGTTATTGTGAAGTTGTTTGATTGTTGTGGGCATATTAGAATCATTATGCTTTGTTAGTTGAAACAGTTCTCTACTTAATGACAACTTTGATATGTACGGTTTTCCGTTGGGTGTTATTGCTTGATATTGTTAGATTGAGAGAATGAATAATGTCCTGTAATTCATTGTTGAATGTGAGGCTTGGATAATTAAGGGTATATAAAGTAGACTTTGTAAATTATTCACTTGATAATTCAACGTTAATGTGGGAATTAAATGGTTCTCTACTCTGCTGTGGGAAATATGGTTTTGTGATAAAATGCTATTTGGTTTTGTAAAGGAAATTCTCTGTATTATCTTGTCATATTGATGGAATGAGCAACTATCGTGGCTTATTACTATTCCGTTGTGATGGGGAGTGTTAAGGAAATGAGTCGTAGAAGTAAGATTTATAATACGTGATTTTAATGGTTTTGAATGTGTAGAGAAGGGAGAAGATGCAGAAATGCGCTACGGACGCCAGGTAAGTTGATACTTACTGTGTTTTGGTCTTCGAACCCTACATTGCAAGAATTAGGATTGTATGTTGTGTGTTTACTAGATTTAGGTTCTTTTAATGATATGTTTACTAGACATTCATATCATCATATAGGGTTGTATGTATTCACGAGTATATTGCATGACATAATTAATATTTGTAAATAGGCGTGTGAGGGTTCGGGTGATTGGTGACTTTCCATACAGTAGGATACTCCCATGTATAGAGCAGGGTGAGATGAAAGTTAGCTACGTGGAATCTATGGTTCACACTTTCCCCCGTTCTGAAACCCCCAACGTCTTTAACAAAAGTGAGGATACCGGCATGTGGAACAGCCCCGATGGATATATCTCCTTGTCGGAGTGACTGGTTAGGCCACATGACCCTAGGGAGTATTCCACCCTGACTTCCAGAAGAGATACGGTTCTCTTCTGTAATGCATTGTATGATCACGCATATCATCTGCATTATATTTCATCCTATCACTTACTGAGCGTTAGGCTCATTAGTTTAGGTCTTGTGATGTAGGTATGTACGAGCAACAGGTGAACAGGTCAAAGGTAGTTGATAAGGATTTGCACGAGTGGATCTTGTGGCTGGTTAGGCTAAAGAGTAACTGGTTTTGTAATTAATAAAATAAACAACTTGAGTTTAATAAATGTTCTATTTAATGCTTCCGTGATATTTTGAGAAAAATGATCTTTATAAATGAATGTTGTTCTGCAGCTAAAATGTTTTAAGATTTTAAGTAATGTATTTAACACTCAGTTTTAAAAGAAATGTCGTACTCTGATTTTATAAAAGAAAAAGTTTTAAATTTCATGCAATTTTGAAGCAAATAAAAAACTGGGTCGTTACACGTAACGATTACTCTACAGGAGGAAGGCCCTCTCCAGTCTTACCTTCTCTCCTTCGGACAAGATGGGCCACTGCCGAGCTGCATGGCCATACCGTGTGCACGTGGGGCATCACTCTAGTCGTCTCTCCGAGTTGCAGATTTCCTCGAATTTCTTCCACCATTTGACGGGTCGGGTGGAATAGTGTTGGGCGGTATGTCCAAATTTCTTGGACCAGTAGCATCACTTTGACCCCATCAGGCATGCGTTAGAATGAACCCTAGCACACCGCAGACATGGCTTCCCCTGTGGTGATGCGTCCGTAGTCTCTTTGGTGATATCATCTACATGGAGACACTTCTGATCCACTTGTTGCTTGCCCTCCTCCAATGGTGTTTTGTTTCTCCAAGTACTCGATTCTCCTTCCTCATCCAGTAGTGATAGCGCGAACTCCACAAACTTTTCGTTGATAGTCATAAATCCTTCCACCATAGTCGCGAGGAGTCGGAATTGACTATCCATGTAATTCCACAGCTACTTCACTATCTCCTTTTCGTCCTCCACTTCCTTGTCCATGTTATCTCCTACCTCACACCTCGCTTCCTTATTCATGTTATCTCCTAACAAAACATTTACAAAACTAAGATAAGGAAATCATGCATTAGTAAGAGTTTAATAATATACTTACAGTGACGAAGGATTTCCCACGTTGAGACTTGTGCTGTCAGGCAGGCTACTTTTCTTAGTCTGACTTTTACAAAATCATTTTACTTAGTAAATGTATCAGAGCTCATTTAAAATGTGGTAAAACAAAACAAGCGAGCTACTGACAGTTTTAAAAATGATCAGAGCAGTTTACAAAAATCGTTTTTAAAACTACTGCTCTGATACCAACTGTAATGACCCAGTTTTTCAAAAAATCCTTTAAAATGCGTGAAAATTAGAAATTTCTTTTAAAAAAAAAAACGTATCAGAGTGTGGCTAACTGTACCGCTACTAAAATCCTTTGTTAAAACTCTCTTTCGCAAAAGCATTGCAGAAACGTATATAGAAATCATTTATTTGAAATGTTGCGGAAGCATAAATTATTAATAAATAATTTTAATGAAAGAACTAAATAATTAAATACACTTAAGAGGAGTAAAAACCGAAGAATCAAATACACTCTTATTACAACCGTGCCCTCTTTGGTTCTAATCAGCCTTGCTAGCCCCAATCCTTGCACGTGCAAATCTTTCATCCCTACTTTGGATTATCTGTTCATCATTTTTGCATTGACTTCTAACTCTTTGCATTAACTTTCATGTACAGGTACCTACACCACAAGTAAGGACGTGAGCATGAAGCCCAGCAAAGAAATGGGTTAATACAAATGATTATGACTCTCTTTAATTTTTCTTGGAATGGGTACCTCCCCTGACCAATCTTTTCTTATGTATTTTGTTCGTTACTAGTACATCGAGCAGGAAATTGGGAGAATCCATGGCGGGAGAGTAGATCTTTGTCGACTTCAGCCACCTAGGGTAAACAGTCTTGCAGTCCCAACAAGGGAAAGGTAACGTTCTCTAATTTCTATCTACCTGACTGATCTGTATTTACCCTACCATCCCCCAAGTCCCTTCATTCTTCTTTAAATTCTTTTCCTCACTCAGGGCATATGGGTACCACCCTAAGGTGGCACCCCCTAGTTGTTTCTATTGACGTGAATGCATGGGGACACTTCCAAAATAGCTAGCACATACATGAATGAAGCATCAAAGATTCTATGATTAACAATAAAAAAACGGAATTCTAAACATATAAGGAAAACAAATGTATATCCACGTATTATATAGAGCACTAAAAGGGGTAACATATGAAACAATCTTAGAAGTCATTTACTGGAAATACTTCCACCACTAATCGCTAAAACATGCTAAACGGTTAGTTAAGATTAACTAGGCATACTTGTCTAAACGCAACAAAGCTCAACTATGCTTGAAGAATAATGGAAATCAATAGCATGCTTAGTTATTAACTACAAATAAATTGGATGACAATTTACGTGTTATCAAATGAAATGAAATTATGCAACAGCAACACAGAAAATGGAACGAGCGTGACAATATAGAGCAGCGAACAATCAACTAAATAAGGTAACGAAAACATGCTTCTTACGGCGACAATAAACAGCAGTAAATCGACAAGACAGAACAACAAAATGTGCAGTTTAAACGATTACATACAGCAGCAAAGCATGGAAAATAGAATAGCGAATGGGCATTTTAACGTCTTTGTACAGCAGTGAATGATAATTAAAGTAAGGCAGCGAGACATGCTTCTTGAATAGTAATGAAACAGTAGCAAGGTATTGAAAACTAGAGCAACGAGGCATGCTTCTATCGACGAACATGACAGCAGAAACAACAACTAATCACGCTTTTAGGCAACTAATAACGCAGCAGAAAAATAAATACTAGTCATGTGTTAAATCGACTAATAAAACAGCGGTGATACACAACTATATAAAACTAAGGATCATGCTTGTAAATGACTAAAAATAGTAGAAATTAATAACGAGTACAACAACGAATTATGATTATGAATCCTGCTTTGAACAACTAAAATAACAGCAAGTGATATCGAAAGCAGAACAATACAAACATGCTTTTTAATAATATTACCAGCAGTGCGTAATGATGAGACGAAACAATGATGACATGCTCTTTAATCACGCTTCTTTGTTCGTATGTCATCCGCATGCGTTCAAAAGTCCACATTTTAGACATATGAGGACACCTCTTCTCATCCTCGCTTCGTCCCAAACTACTGTGTAGCCACGTTATACACATGTGGACGATGAATTCTCGTCCTCACCTCGTCTGCATGTGTCTGCAACACTAAAATTCCAACTTTTCTCTATCTTTTCACACTTAACTCCTATCCCATAAAATTTTTTCCATAAATACATATCATAAGATGACAGGTATAGATACGCGATGTAATATCCCCAAACTCCAACACTTCGATTACATCACGTATACGGAAAAACGTAACGGAAATACTGCTCAACTTAATGCTCCAAACACGCCCTTGGTAATACCCCAAATAGTCAACCAACTTAAAAAAGTCGGGGTATTACACCTGCGGGCGTGGGTTCCGGCGACGATTCAAGGTACGTTTGATTCAATTTTCCTCCTCCTTTGCGTTCTGTTGATCGAGTGTTGGCTGAAGGGTGTTCCAGTGATAGAATCCAGTGAGCTTGCAGTGGCAGGGTGCTCCAACCGGGTGCTCCGACCTAGGTGTGACCGAATTTGGTTTGATCTGGTTAGGGTTAAACCATTGCCTATTGAGCAGGCAACCCCATGGTCCTTCCAACTTGGGATCACACCTAGGCATGGAAATGAATTTTACAGAGTGTGGAACACTCTGTAAAGCTGGACATTTCAGATTGGATGCAGGGCTGGAGCTCAGTAAGATGGTCCCTTCCTACATTTGTAAATTCTATTTATGTTTTTACTTAGAGGAATAGAAATGGATGATTTGTTGGATGGAATAACCTGTTGTGTTTGTTTGGCTATTACGATAATTTGTGAAGCATGTTGTTGATCTGCACATTAGGATGAGTTATCTGCTACCCTATTATTTGGATCAAAAGGATAAATAAATAGTATGTTCTATTAGCTATTCCCAAAGCACAAATAAGTTGAATTTAGTTTTTGTTGCGGATATGTGTTCGGCTGATGATTTGAGATTTCATTCTCCGTTGGTCTGAGAATGTATACCCTGCTGTTAGTTCAAATTGAGATGGGTTATATTCCGTTTAGGCATCGATGAAGTTCTTAGAATTTGTACAAGTTAAAATATGATTCATTTTTGAGTTATAATGTTTTAATTATGAAGGTGCCGAGAAGAGGAAGACAATGATTAACTGTCAAACGCAATAATGATTTGAGGTAAGGATTGGAGTGTGTTTTGGCCAGAGGAGGCCCTACCCACAAGTAGTGTGCATGAGTTTTATGTCTAGTGTCCTCTGATTTTCTTATTGTTGCTGTTGTAGTTAATTGTTAGTTAATAGTTGATAGTTCATCAGTTGAATTACTGCTATTATTCTTTGGATGGTATTCTGTTGTTAAATTTCCTATGATTTTGTTATGGCACTTCCTTTAGTTTCTTGATTGAGTTAATGTTGTGAAGAAGGCTGAATGAACTAAGAAATGACGAATGACCGAAGGGTTCCTTTGATTTTATACTGCTATATGAATTTTCTACCTTACTTCCGGTTAATATATTGCTTGTGCCATATATATAGACATATACATTGTTTTGTTATTTCAATTTCTTAAATATCTCTATGATAGTTAGATGGTTTTCCTTATTTAATCAAACTTGTTAATTTGAGCATGTTAATCCTGGAATAAATCCTTGAAGCATGTTTAATAATATGTTCATCACCTAGGTTATCTAATTAGCACATTTGATTTACAAAAGCATGTTTAATTAATGACATAGTCAACTAATTAACTGTTGTTAATCACTTCATTGAGTGCATTAATTAAGTAAGAACAATCAATTTACAAGTTGAGCATGTTTAATCATTGGATTAAGTCTTGATGCATGTCCATCAATTAGAATGATTAACTAACTAGAGTAATTAAATTAGACTTGAACATGTTAATTAACTTAAGTATGTTAATCAACTTAAGCCTGTTAATTATAACTTAAGCATGTTAAATAACTTAACTAGACTGATTAACTAAACTAAAGTGATTAATTAGACATAAGCATGTTGATTAACTTAAACATGTTAAGTAACTTAAGCATGTTAATTTATTACTTAAGCATGTAATTAATTAGGTTATTAGATTTATCAATTAAATTAACTATTAATCTTGATACATGTTAATTAACTACTACTTGTTTAATCTTCAAACATGTCAATTAACTATTAATCTTCATACATGTTAGTTAACTATTGTTTGATATTAATTGATTTATTGTTGCTTCCATGCTCAAATGCCTTACCTTGTTGGTACTCTTTAGATGCTTCCTGTACCATTAGTTCATTTTTTGTATTGCAAATGCCTTACTTGATAGAAATCAATGCCGTGAATGCTTAGTTAATGATGGGTGTAGAATGACGAACTAAGGAAAGAAGCAATAAATGAACAAGAATTCCCTTAACTATTTTGTTCTTTACTAATTACTTGTTGTCTATCTTAAGTCTCTCCTTGTTTATTGTCATTCCTATTGATCTATGCGTATATCATTCTATCAATTCCATTTCCTAATATGAATGTGTGCAGTTAATTAAGATGGTAGTTTGTACGAGTATGTTTAACTATTTGTTAATTATTCCTTGAGCATGATAACTCACTGGAGTAACTAACTTAATTAGAAGTTGAGCACGTAAATTGGTTAGAGTAATTAACTAGACTTGAGCACATAATTAACTAGGATAATGATTTATAACTATGCTCGTATGTTTAATCGTTATTGTAATACTCTGACTTTTTAAGTGGATTGACTATCGGGGTATTACCAAGAACGTACTCGTTAGATTATATATTATAGAAATTAATGGGAAATTAACGTAATCAAAATAAAATAAATATCAAATTAATGAATTTAAAATATATAGTATTTGAGATTAATTTGATTTACTTTAATTAGAATTTAAATACAAATATATAAGTAAAGATTTAATTGTGGGGGATTAGGTTTGAATAACTAAACCGACTCATTTGGAGAATTGGTTCAGGCATTTTCATTTCAAATGGCCTTCGGCCTTCCCGAAAAAATGGAAAGAAGAACGAGGGAAAGGGAGAATGCAGAGAGAACGAGGAGAGGGAGAGACAGGGGAAGCCCGAGAGAAGGAGAGGGAGCGACAAGCGCCGGTAAGTTGCGAGACGGCGACGATTATGATGGTGTCATGGGCGATCTTCAGCGTGCAGCACAATTGAAGCGATGGGATTCGAGAGAGAGGCGACGACGGAAGCGGCGATGCTCTGTTGTTCCCGGTGATGCTACGTGATGGGATGGCGACAGTAGTGCGTTGGCGACGGCAAGACGGATGGCGACAGTGATGCTCAGCAAAAGCCTGTTGTTGCGGTGTTCGGCTCGGGCCGTTGGGCAATCTGGCGATTCAAGCTGGACCGGCTGAAGGCCCTAGTCTAGCTTGTGGTTCAGTTTCTTCTCCTGGCCCTTCCTCTGCTGGAAGCAGACAGATGAGACGTGGTAGACCTCATAGCTGCGGATGGCAGGGGATAGCGTGGTGGAGTGCATTTACTCTCAGTGGTGTAGAGAGGACAGAAGTAGGGTGATGGGTACCCTCTGGGAGACGTTGAAATGTAGTGGAGGAGGGGTGATTTGAGAGTGTTTTCGGGTGTGCTAGGCAGAGAGCAGATGTTGCTCTCTGGTGGTGAAGCCGAGTGCAGGGGAGGAAGGGAATTGCTCTCTAGAGAGCTGAACTGTGAGCAGAAGGAGGAAAATGGAGGCATGAGCTGGGAATTCTCTTGATGTTGGGGTTGGCCGAGAGCTTCATCTTGGCTGCCAGTGAGTTCTTCTCCAATTTCTTTTTCTTTGAGTTCTGTTGGGTAATTGTTAGTCTTTGTGAGTGTTCATTTCCTTGGTTGGGTGGTAACTGTTGTGGAAATATTGGATGAATGAGTTTAGAATTGCTCTATATAACATGAACACCCTCTGTTGATTTCTTCTGCGTGGTTAGTGTGAGTTTAAAAACTCTCTATTGATGGCTTCTGCATGGTTAGTGTTGGAAAGGTTGGTTGGTTAATAATCTGTTGGTTGGTTGGTTAATAATATGTTGAGTGTATGCTTAGTGATCTGTTAGTACGAGTTTTTCAAGTTGTGATGTCGATTATGCACTCTATTGGTTAGAAATTTAAAAGGGGTAATTGTGTGTGTTGTTGGGTTTTATACTCCGTGTGTTGTTGTGAATATTACGTTTAAATTATTATTGGATTTCAAATATGTTAGATAGGAACTCTAAATAGTGAATATATGGAAATACTATGTTTGGATTGTGTTATGTGAACTCCATGTGATGAATGAATACACTCTTTTGCTGGATGTTTTTGTGATACACTGTTTTGGTAACTGGTTATGTCTGGATGTTGTTGTTGAGAAATTGTGTTATGCATTTGATTGTTATTGGCTGGACATTTCTTGGACGTGGTTTGTGTTCTCTATTTGGTTAAATGTCCTGTCTTTTAAAAAGTGTTGAATGAAAGAATCCTGTTATGCTGGAATACTTTATTTGGGTTGGATGTTACTGCTCGGTTGATTTTATTGGAAGCATTGATCGTTGATTGTTTGCTAGGTTATGATCGGTTAGGCTCTATTGATATGAACTGTCCATATTAGATGTTCTTTCTATCAAATAGAATAAATTGTTGAGATGGAAATATGCTCTGTTAATTATAGTTATGTAGTGTTTGTTGCGTGTTTTGATTGTTACAAACTAATGTGTTGAGACTTTTAATTGAATATTGAAATTGGACTCGTTGTATGAATAGCTATATTGAGATATAAGGAAATTGTTATGTGAAACTTATCTGTGAATTATCGAATATTATTAATTTGCAATTTAGCTATAGCTTAATGTTCGTTGTATTTTTATAATGGAACGTTGATATGCTGGAATTTGTTAGTTAATCGTATACGTTGGATAATCTATTGGCCTGATTTTTATGCTAGTTAATATCAAGTGCAATGTATTGTGGGAATACTGTGAGATTTAAGTGAGTATTATGCTGGTTGATAAATGCTTTAAATGTTTTGACAATTCAACTGTTTTGTTTTATGATAAAAGATAATGAAATGCGTTGGTTATTGTTGGCTATCTATGGCTGTCTTGATTAGGTTTATGGATAATACTCTCTGTTTGACAATATATTATTATTGGGTTGAATTAGTATATTCTGAATATCAAAAGTTAAGTCGTACAATGATTGGCAGTTGATGCCATTGGTTTCATACCCTTCTTGGATATTAGTATAGGTCATTGGCTTTGTCCGGGTACTTATTATGTGGGTGATGTTAGGTACAAAGAAGAAGAGAAGAAGGATAACGACCAAATGCTAATGCGCCTTAAAGCTTCGAGGTAAGAAATTTGGGTGAGTCTTGGCCATTTGGAGGCCCTACCCACAAGTAGTGTGCGTGAGTTTACGTTGAGTTCACTGTAAATTCCCTTATGTTATACTTACTAGCTTAATAGGTCAATAATGATAATACTTATTGTTAGTGGATATTTTAGGACTTGCTACATTTCCTTGTTGATTTCCTTACTGTAATTGCTTGGTTATGAATTGTTTTAATAATAGTTCTATTTAAATTCCTGCAATTAGTTACTGTGAACTTCCTTGGTAGAAATTGATAAACTGAAGAAAGGAGTATGTGATTATAAGAATAAGCATGAATGAGATACGATTTCCTTTACGTATGTTAATTTTATTTCATTACTTATTTCCTTGGCCGCTGTGAGTGAAATCTCTTTGTATGTCTTATTGGCTATCTATCCCTCTGTGCACTTTACTTCCTTAATCAACAAATGCATCCCTAAACTTATAATAAGCTTTTAACTATAATAAGTTGAGTATGTTTAATTGTTGATAGACTTCCTGAGTATGTTTAAATGTTAATTAGAATTCTAATTTCTATTACTAGTTGAGCGTGCTAATTAACTTAACTAGAGTGATTAAGAGCATGTTGATTTACTTAATTGGAGTAATTAATTAGACTTGAACTTCTTTAGTTTACTAATTAACTAACTAGTTGTTAAATAACCGATGCAAGTATGATTAACTAGTTGTGTAATGAATAATCAATCCTTGAGCATGTTTCGTAACTAGTATGTTTAACTAGTTGAGCATGTTTGCATGTTAATCAACTCAAACATGTTAATTATAACTTAAGTGTATTAATCGACTTAAGCAGGTTGATGTGAACCAGGGTCCAATGACTCGTGGCCGAGCCAAGAAACTTATTTCTTCCTTAACACATTCTCATTTTGCAAGTATGTCTAAATTATGGGATTTTACGGAAGGGACAACTCATGATGACAAGGGAAGACCATTTCATGTTATTACTTGGATCGACTCACTACCAACGGATTAGTTGATTTCTCTCTGACTTTGAGTTGCCTTAAGGTTGCAATTTTCTTGATGTTTAAGAACTTATCTAGTCGAGTCTCGATGTGTTGAATTTTGTTTGGTTGGATTTTTGTGTTTAGTGAGCTATTTTGAGAGGTGCGCGGTTTGCATGTAAACCGCCCCCTCATCCCAATTTTTGGCACATTAAGGGCATTTTGTTCTTTTTCTTTGTTATAAAACTCTTGGGGTTTAAAGCCCCTTTGCTGGAATGAAAAGATCATTTTTGAAGAAAAATAAAAAACCCTTGTGTCTTGAGTGAGAGTGACCGCGCGGAACCC
>CM039468.1:29860984-29891693 GCA_022433065.1 Begonia loranthoides | reverse complement strand
TTGGAAGAAAAATAAAAAACCCTTGTGTCTTGAGTGAGAGTGACCTAGTGACCGCGTGGAACCCCCCCCCCCCCTCGGCCGAACTCCATAGCCTGAACTTGCTGCTCTTTGATTGCTTCTTGAGCAAGATGAAAGGTTGCTATTTCTTATAACTCTTCATCTTGGTAGAGACTTTGTGGTGTGGAAATAGGAGAAGCATCGGATCCCTTGTAGAGTGTTTGATCTTCGATCAAGCCGAACTATCCCGTCCCTCTCACGGCAAAAGGATAAACGGACTCCACGGTTTTCTTTTTGTTTTTCTTGAAGGTTCTTGCAAGTAGTTCTTGGTTCTTCTTGTTCTATTATTCTCGTAACAGGTTGCCACTATCTTATTTGGAGAATATATTCGTTGGTTTTTGTTGAAATTGAATCTTTAGTGGATTTCTTGTTTTGCAGCAAATCTATCTTTAATTTGGCGCTGCTGGATTTATGTGATTGTGACTCTGTTTTGAAGCCCTTGCGCATGTCTTTTAAATTTCATTCCTCCTAATGATTTGTTCTACTATTAGTCAAGTTACTTGCCTCTAAATTTGACATTCATTGGATGTATGCAAGGTGAGATATTTATGTTTGAATTCGGATTGCAAATTCTGTCTAATGAGACCCTAGATTACGGAGTTGTGTTCTTTTCGTCATTTCTGGAGTTTTCGAGTAGTTTTTACACTGAATTTTTGATATGACGTTCATGAACGAGTTGATTTATTGTCCTCCAAATTTCAGCTAATTCTCACGCCAGGTTTGGGAGTTATTCCTATTTGAAGATTGATAGACGGAATATTACGGATTATTTGGCAGTTTTCTATCAAGTGTTCCTTGAGAATTTAGGGACACGTCACAGGTTAATCAATTCAAGCATGTTTAATCAATAACTAATCTTTGAGCATGTAATTAATTAACTAGTTAGGTATGTAAATTAACTAATGAAGCCTGTTAAATTAACTAACTAGTGGAGCGTGTAAATTACTTGGAATGACTAACCAGCTTAATAGTTGTAATCTGTTTTTAGCATGTAACTCCCCTAGGATATCACTTAGAAGAATGAATGTAGGAAGCATATAATTAATAGTATGTTCAAATTCCCTTTCGCTTATCCTTTCGTTCTATTATCATTGCTAAATTCCTTAAGTGCTCTGCTATTTACAATTAGTATTTTAATTGTGCTTTGTAGTGCACTTTCAATTCCTGTTATTCTTTTATACACGCTTTCAATTACAGTTACTTTTTTTTATATGCACACTTCAATTATTATGAATGTTATGTTGTGAAGCATCATGCACATGTTAGGTTGAGAATGTATGAACATGTATCATGTTAATAGGAATTAATACGGACATATGCATGAGTGAGAATAAATGGCGAAAATGGGTAAAAACATTTAGATAATAAAGGTTTCTGTGAGACCGGTAGCTTAGCCCAGCACAGGAACTGGGAAACATTAAAACGATAAAAGTTTATGTGGTACTGACAGCTTAGCCAGGCTTAGAAACTGGAAAAAAATGATAAAAACTGTGAAACGATAAAGGTTTCTGTGGTACCCGTAGCTTAGCCCGGCACAGGAACTGAAAAAAGTAAATAATAAACGAGTAAATGGCTTAATAAAAGGATTGGTTTGGGAGACCCCCATTCCAAATGGACTAAAGAGTGACATTCATGTTGCATTAAACCATTTTTCCTTACTAAGCCTTTGGGCTTACAGTTTACTTGTAGTGTAGGTGTAAGTAAGTGCACGTGAAAAGAAATGCACAGTTTTTGGAGTAAATGCGAAAGACAATAATCAGACAATAAAGCAAGGATGAAGGATCTGAACGTGCGAGACTCGTGGCTGGCCAGGTGAAGAGAAAAATGAGTAAACGGTTGTAATTAAATTGTAATTTATTGTTTAGTTTCTTTCAGTAAATTATTTATTCTTCTACAGTGTTTTAAACAAAAGATTTTATAACGCTTCTGCATTTCATTTGACTTTCACAACGAGTTTAAAGAAGGGTTAGTAGCAATCCAATTTTAGCGTCACACTCTGATTTGCTTTAAAACGAAAATTTTAAGTTCTCGTATTTTCAAGGAATTACAAAAATCTGGGTCGTTACAATTATATGATTAACCAAATTATTTGACCATGCCTAATTAATTAATCAGTTAATTAACTAAGCTAGACTATTAAATTATAACATGTTTAATTAATTAGAATAGAATTATGATTAATCAACTTAGATAAGGAATTTCGAATTTATAAGCATGTTTCCGTGATTTATTGTCTAAGCGTGTTTCCATGTAAACTATTAATTGTAAGCATGTTTAGTTCAATTATACTAAGCATCTGAGCATGTTTGGTTAGTTTAGTTTAATAAGCATGTTTAGTTGATCGCAATTCATTACATGTTTACTTTATCGTCTCTTTATTTGTTCATTCGCTATTTCAATTTAATGTTATACTTATTCTCTGTTATACGCTGTTATTTACCTTCCTTAAATGCACCAATCAAGTATTGTCTTTTAATTCCTTTTATATGGGCTTTCAATTACAGTTGCTTTCAATTACTTATATGCGCACTTCAATTTCTAATAATGTTTTGTTATAATGCATCATGCATCATGTTAGGTTGAGAATGTATGGTCATGCATAATGTTAATAGAAACTAATAGGGAGTGCCACCGGGGTGGTACTCATGCATGCATTGAGTGAGGTAAAATGTTAAATAAAATGAAGGAAATGGAGAGTTGGAAGGCGGATGAGTAGTGGGCCTAGTGTGTAACTAGACGAAGCTCCTCCCTGATCGGGAACGGGAGTTCAAGTTGTAAGTAAAAGGTTAGATCCAATCTACTATTCCATTCTAGAGGCAATCCTCCAATCTTCCGCTAAATTTACGAGAAACGAACGAATGAATGAAAGTAAAGTAATGAACGAACGTATGACTTAATGAAATGATTGGTTTGGGTGGCCCCCATTCCAAAAAGGACTAAAGAGAGGCATATCACGTTGTATTAACCCTTTTCCTTACTGGGCCATTAGACTCACGTATTACTTGTGGTGTAGGTGTAGGTACGTGTACGTGAAAAGAAATTAACAGACTTAGGAGTAAATGCGAAAGATGATAATGAGATAATAAAGTAGGGATGAAGGATTTGCGCACACGAGACTCGTTGCTGGTCAGGCAAAGAGAGAAATGAGTAAACAATTGTAATTAAATGGTGTTTAATTGTCAGTTTACTTTATTAAACACAATATTTCAATTGTTTAGTAATTCCTTCTTAAGCGATTTATTTACGCTTCCGCAATGTTATAAATAAATGACGTTATAACGCTTCAGCGACACTTTCATGAAAAAGGCTTGGTAACAGTTTGGTTTCGCACTTTGATATCGTTTTAAAAAGGAGTCTTTTAAAAGTTTTAAATTTCTCACATTTTCAAGGATTTACGAAAAGCCGGGTCATTACACTAGATGTTTCTTAATTGCAAAGGTACTAAAATAAGGAAGATAGCAATTAAGTTGAACGCTATAAGAATCGAGGTAAGTGATGTGTGTGTGTTTTGGACTTCGGACCCTACATCACAAGAATAGGAAATGCATGTTTTGTTGCTTACCGCTTTCCAAGCATGTCTACAATCTTTAATAGCATGTTTTATTGTTTACTGTTTTAAATACCATGCTTCGATGTTTACCATTTTAAAGCATGTCTATAGTTATTAATCGCATGTTTCATTGCTTACTGCTTTCCAAGCATGTCTACAGTTTTTAATAGCACACGTTTTGTTGTTTACTGTTTTTAAAAGCATGCTTATAGTTATTATTTGCACGTTTCATTGTTTACTGCTTTTACAACATGTCTACAGTACTTATAGCACATTTTGGTGAATCACATATTGAATGTTTATTTATGCTTTCCGAAATTGTATGCATTCACGAGCATCGAATGAAACAAATACGAATAACAGACGAATCATAAGCCATAAAAAGTAATAAGCGAACGAAGAAACAAATCATGAACAAAGAAACCGACAACGAACAAATAATAAGTCATAATAAAGTAAAGAAAAGAGAACGACAATGATATGATGTGAGGCTGTTTAAGTCCTTCGTGGACACGGTCGTTAGCGAGCTTTCGGATTATGGCATCATTGCTAGTAAGCTTTAGGATTATGCCATTGCTGTTTGTATCTGTTCCAACATCCCTCGATTATGCCGGGACAAAAGGCCAATGATTAGCAGACTTTCGGATTATGCCATTACTGCTATATTGGAGGTCAACGATGAAAAGAACGACCAATGAAGGACAATAATAAAGACTCAAAAGACAAAAGATAAGAAGAAAAGACAAAAACGATGATTTAAAACGTAAAAGATAAGAAGATAAGGAAAAGATGAGAACTGAAACTACATATAGTATTTTAGTTTGATAGGTATTATCACTTACTGAGTCTTAGGCTCATAGTTTAAGTCTTGTGATGTAGCTACAAGTATGAGAGAAAAATGACGAACAGATGTAAAAGCAGGTAATGAAGAATTTGCACGGACGATACTTGCGGTTGGTCAGGCTAACGAATGTAAAGAGAATTTGTAAAATATAAAGTAATAATTTAATTAACTGTCTGTAAATGAACTATTTTACGCTTCCGCTACATTTTCAAAGAAAAAGCAATTTACACTTTCGCTAGATTTTATAACCATAATTTTCTACCAAATTACCAAACAATTTGGGTAACAATAAAAAGAAAAAGATTTTAATAGTCTGGTTATAAGAAATGCTCTCTGATTATATTTTAAAAGGGTTTTAATGAAGATTTCAATCGCTTTAGAAAAATTTTAAATTTTAACACATTTTAAAAGGCAATAAATAACCTGTCATTACAGTAGAGCCATCAACCAGATCACGATCAAATATCGGTTTCCCATTCTCTGTCTGTAAGATATGTTAGACGATCTCAGTGGCGCTTCTATTTTTTCTAAGGTGGAACTTAAGAGTGGCTACCATTAGATTCGAATGCGAGAAGGAGACGAATGGAAGACGGCTTTTAAGACCAAGTATGGTCTTTATGAGTGGTTGGTTATGCCCTTCGACCTATCTAATGCTCCGAGCACATTCATGAGGGTCATGCACCATCTTCTATGAGAATTTATAAGAAAGTTTATCGTCGTTCTTGTTTATAGTCGTGACTTGTCAACACATATAGAGCATCTCCGAATGTTATTTGAGGCTATACGATCGGCACAACTTTTTGGCAACCTGAAGAAGTGCTCCTTTGCTCAAGAAAAAGTGTATTTCTTGGGGTTTATCATTATTAAGAAAGGAATGGAAGTGGATGATGCAAAAAGTAAAGCCATTGAGGAGTCACCAATTCCGCGTAGTATTTCTGAAGTAAGGAGTTTCCATGGCTTGGCTTCTTTTTATTGACAGTTTATCAAAGGGTTTAGCACCATTATGGCCCCCATCACAGATTGCACAAAAAAGGGTAGAGAATTCATGTGGTCTGCAGCCAGCCAAACAAGTTTTGCACTATCAAAGAAAAATTGTGCCATGCTCCGTTATTGATGTTGCCAGATTTTTCCAAAGTCTTTGAGGTTGGAGTGTGATGCCTCTGGGTTGGGTATTGGGGCTGTTCTTATGCAAGAAGGCAAACCAATTGCGTTTTTCAACGAAAAGTTAAAGGGAGCTGCTTTGAACTACTCAACGTCTGATAAAGAATTTTATGCAGTCATCCGAGCTCTAGAAGTTTGGCAACACTATCTAATCTCCAAAGAATTTATTATTCACTTGGACCATTAAGCCTTGAAACACATCCAAAGCCAAGGAAAATTGAACCGTCATCATGGGAAATGGGTGGAATTTTTAGAGCATTATCCTTACATCATCAAGTACAAACGGGGAGAAACAAATCTAGTAGCTGATGCCCTTTCAAGAAGATATGCTTTGTTGATTAAATTGAACACCAGACTCTTTGGTTTTAATTGGACCAAAGAGTTATATGCAAAAGATGAAGACTTCGGAATTATCTATCAACATTGTATAACCAAGGCCGAGCACCCCTTCTATATTGTGGATGGTATTCTTTTCAAAGGGGGAAAATTTTGCATTCTAGTTTGCAGCCTTAGACAAATACTTGTGACGGAAGCAGATTTGCGGGGGTTTGGAAAATCATTTTGGAAATATGAAAACTTTGGAAGTAGTACAAGAACAGTTTCATTGGCCTCATCTTCAGAGGGATGTCTAATGAATTATTGAGCGTTGTATCGTATGCAAAAAAGCCAAGAGCTGTGTTCTTCCACAATGGTTATACATGCCATTGCCCATAGCTACTCATCCTTGGGTGGAAGTTAAAGTTGGCTTCGTTATTGGAATTCCTCGAACCGCTAGAACTAAAGATTCTATCATGGTGGTTGTTGATCGTTTTTCCAAAATGGTTCATTTCATTGCATGCAACAAAACTGATGATGCTAGTCACGTTGCAGACTTATACTTCCAAGAAGTGGTGAGATTACATAGAGTTCCCCGATGTATTGTCTCCGACCGTGACACAAAGTTTCCAAGTGCTTTTTGGAATACCCTCTGTAGGAAATTAGGTACTAAATTACTTTTTAGTACTTCCTTCCACCCCCAGACCAATGGTCAAACCAAAGTCATGAATTACACTTTGGGTTCGTTGTTGAGAACTATATTGAGTAAACGTATAGTGGATTGAGATTGACAGCTGCCTTACATTGAGTTCGCCTACAATAGAAGAGTGCATTGGATGACCTAACATACTCCCTTTGAAATTGTGTATGAGTTCAATCCTCTTACTTCAATGGATCTTATTCTGTTGCCCTTGGATGAATATATTAATGAGGATGGAGCCTCCAAAGTTGCGAGGGTCAAGGACCTTCATGAAAGTATATGAAAAACTATTGAGAAGAAAAATTCAGATTATGCTAGATTTGCTAACCGAGGTCGTAAAGAGGTGATATTTGAAGAAAGAGATATGGTGTGGTTACATTTTCGGGAGGATAGGTGTCCGAGGCAAAGAAAATGTAAATTACTTCCTAGAGCAAACAGACCATTCAAAGTGCTCAACAGAATCAACAACAATGCTTAACGGTTGGAATTTCAGAAAGATTATGGGGTTGCCACCACCTTTGATGTTCAAGACTTGTCACCACACTTAGGAGAAGATGATCACGCTTCTAATGACAGTGTGGAGCAATCTCTGGATTTGAGGACAAATCCTCAATCACGCGGGGACGATGATGCACCCCAAGGTCCCATCACCCGCTCTAGGGCCAAGAAGATCATTATTTATCTAATGAGGTACTATTTTGTAGGTAACCCTAGTTATGTACAAGTTTCATTTCCATGTTGTTTAGTACTTATTCAGATTGGCTGAATTATGACTATTTTGGGATTATTTTGCATGTATTTTGGATTGTGGAATGAGGTGCTCAGGTGGCTTAGAAACCTAGCCCTCAAGTCCCATTTTTGCCTGCATTAGGGGCATTTTCGTAGTTGACTCTTTTGGTCCTTAAGAGAGTATTTAGTCTCCCTTAATAGAAGCCCTAATCAGTATTTGAATCCTAATATTTGCTAAAGCAAAATCGTGTGGACCTTGTCTTTCTCAACCTAGGTGTTCGGCTAGCTTTTGCAAACCCACACCGAACTGATTCCTCCATTTGTTTCTTGTTCATTCTTGGGGAGGGATTGGCGCTATTTTCTCCAACATCTTCTCTTGAGGGTGTCTTTGACGTGAGGAAGTTGAAGAACTTTTCACAACAAAGGTGGGAAGGTTCTTTTGAGGAGAACTTGATTCAAATCGCCATTCTCGGCCGAGTGAGGGTGTGCGGACAACTTGGTATTCTGTTTTGATTGCTTTCTCTTAAGTTCTCTTCTATAATTCTGAGTTGAGGACCTGGTACTATCTATTGTTGTAATTCTCTGATTGGAAGTTATGGATTTGGGAATATATATTGCAAGTTATGTATGATTTGTTCAAGGAAATCGAAAACTATATTTCTACACAAACCCTAGATCCGAGTAGGGTTTTTCTTGGAGCATAATTCCGTGTGAATGGCGGTTTTGGCACTGATTTAGTTGCTGTTATATTATTACGTCTCTACTGTTGTCATGAAAATTTGAGGCTCAAAAGCCGTATGCAATTGGAGAACCGTTTGATTTAAGTTCTGTGCGCTGATTGATAAAGCCGATTATTCTTGTTAGTTGTTTGGGCCGATTACAATTTTGGCTCACATCATCCCCCTATAACATTAACTGATTTATATTCAAGGGAGAATATATCCAAAATAACAAAAGAAAACAAAACATCTTTTCTACTCTTCTCCCCTTATATCAATAGCTAATTTTAGTCCAAGGGAGATATCAAACAAACCTACATTTCCAATAATCCAACATTTCAAAATATGTAACTAATGAAAAGAGAAACCAAAGCATTCCATTATCTTTCAAACCAAATCAAGAATAGAAAATCAAATTCAAAAATCAAATTAAATCTATTCAAGTAAAACACCAAACAATTTAATCGAATAAAAAATAACTAACAAGTCCAAATGACAAAGTTGTGTACCTCTATGAGTTTAATTCCATTTACCGCATAGGAGGCAATTTTTTTGAAGCTTCTCCCTTTTGTGTAGGATATTCAAGAATCCATCTCTATAATCTCCTTGGGAGAACTTCGAACCTACAACACACTCAATTATTTTCTTTGGTACCCAAATCTTTTTAGGTCCATTGGTTAAAAGTTTGGTTCCTTTAAGAACCCACACAAGTTTAGAATTCAAATTTGATTTAAATTTAGAATTTCAATCCAAAGGATAAAGAAATTTGGAACTAACATTTGACTTTACATTCACATTCAATTTTAATGGACACATAAATGATTTATGTCGTACACAATTGTAAGAATTATAAATAGTAGAATCAACAAAGAAATTAGTGTAATTCTTCTTTGCAAAGGGTTTATATCCAATTCCGGCTTTATAAAAAATAACCTTTTACGAACTCAAGAGCATAGCGGTCAAGTGTCGAACGAGGTGATTTTGAATCAAGTAGTAAATTCATAGCCACTCCATTTCATCCCTTTAAATATCACTAAGTCCCACAATGATATATATGAACTACATGGATTAGGATAAAGATTGTAATATCCCAAATTTTTGTTAAGCTAAGCACAAGGCTTATGTGATAAATTGGAACGATATGAGTAGAATTGGACTGATCAGCAATATTGGTCAAGAGAAATGTATTTTGGAATAAGTGAATTACGTTGCCTGAATTATGTCCATATTTAGTTTTGGAAGTTATCAAAGTTATGAAGAATATTACAATTAAGACCTTAGATTATGGTTGCAATATAAAAAAATATATGTATATATATATATATAAGGTTGACATATGTACATAATTGCCACATCAAGGAAATAATGTGTGCATTTACATAATCTGGAGAATTATGCAAAAATTGACATTTGCTGATAGCGGTCGATCGACGAGGCGTTGATCGACCGACATCAATCGACCATCATTTACTTAAATGTCACTCTCTGCCTCCTGGGTTATGGTAGAGAGTGTCTCCTCTCTTGTTCGATATACATGGGAGAAGAGGTAGAGAGAGATAAGGGGATTGCTGGATGAAGGGAAGGGCCGAGAGCTTCTATGGCTGGGGATAGCTGGAATTCTCTGGAGCTTGGCCGAGAGCTCCCTAGTTTGCTGGTAAGGTTCCCTTATGGAAATGTATTGGTCTCTGTTTATGGATTTATGATTTTTGTTATGGCTTAGGCTTGGACTTCCATAATAATATGGATTTTGGGTTTGCTCTTTGTTCTGTTATGGGTTGGGTGAAGAAGGTTAAATGTGGATTTCTGTTGTCTGTTGGTTTGTGGAAAATATATGTGCTGTTATGGACAATATGAGCTGCCTTGTGAACTTCCTTGGATAATGTGAATACTAAGATATTGTGCTCAGTTGTTTAGATTGATGCTTTGTGAACTGCTTCCTTGAAGGATGTTATGAAGCATCTATTTTGGTGTAGATACTACCTATGGATATGTAGTTGGTTTTAGTGAGGTTCTGTTAATTTCTATGGGCTGTTATTTTATTGGAATAACTTGTTGGGGTTGGTTTAATGGTCATGGGTTGTCCTTTATCCTATTAGGTTTGGCTGATTGTTCTACATTTAAGAGTATTGTTATTGGGATTAATTTATTGGGACAGTTATATTCCATTTTGACGTTAATGGGTTCTGTAAACTATTAAGAGGTTAGTTGGGATTAGACTATGAAACTAAGTAATAATTAAATATTATTAAATTGTGAAGGTACAAAGAAGAGAAGAAGAATGAAGATTAAGTGGTAATATGCGTTATCGCTACGAGGTAAGGAACTTGGGTGTGTCTTGGCCATTTGGAGGCCCTACACCACAAGTAGAGTGCGTGCGTTTTGTGTTCGTTCTCGAAATGCTTACTGTTAGATACTTCCTTGGATGATTTCCTACGATAGTTCTTGCTGATTTGTGTAGTTCTTCTTGCTGCTATTAGTGGTTATTTTCTGTTATGTTTTCCTTGTTGATTTTTCATTGTGAATCATTATAAGCTCTGTGATATTTTCCTTTCGTTGTTTAGCTCTGTTTTATTGCCTATTATGTGATACAAATGCCTTGTTGAAAGAAGTGATGAATACGAGAAAGGTAATGAATGTTGAGAGTGTGAAAGACGAGTGAATATATGAAGTCTAGAATGAGTTAGGAATTCTATTTTCATACTGAATGGTTACTTGCTATTTAGTTTTCTGCTATCATGCTGTTCATCTTGTTTCTCTACTCTAGCATACTTATTTGCTAATCAATCTAGTTTAATGTTAATCAATAAATGCAAATCCATTGAGTATGTTAACCAACTAATCAGTTGCGCATGTAAAACGACTAAGTTGATTAACTAGCATGTTCGAATCAACTAACTAACATAATCAGTTAGCGTGTTTACTTGTTTAAATATGTTGAACTAGTTGGACTTATAAGCATGATTAAACAGGATGTATATAATTAATTATACTTGAGCATGTAATTAATCAAAATGATATTAGCATGTTAAATTAACTTAGTCATGCCATGCTTACTTATTAACTAGACTACCATGCTTGATTTATTAACTAAGCTAAGTTATTATGTGAGTTGATAATACCATGCATGTGTTAAATTCCTAAGCACGTTTAAATGTTAATTAGAATTATAATTTCAACTACAAGTTGAGCATGTTGATTAATTTAACTAGAGTGATTAAGAGCATGTTAATTTACTCAATTATAGTAATTGATTAGACTTGAACTTGTTTAGTTTATTAATTTACTAACTAGTTGCTGAATAACCAGTTCAAACATGTTTAGCTAATTGTGTAATGAATAATCAATCATTGAGCATGTTTAGTAATTAGTATGTTGAATTAGTTGAGCATGTTCGCATTTTAATCAATTCGAGCATGTTTAATCAATAACTAAACCTTGAGTATGTTAACCAATTTGTTGAGCATGTAATTAACTAGGATAATAACTAGACTATTAAATATAGCATGTTTGACTAATTAAAATAAAAGTATGCTTAACTAACTAGAATAAGGATTTCCAATTTACAAACATGTTAATGTTATTCGTTGTCTACAACATGTTTCCATGTTTAGCCTAGCTTAGTTCAATGAGCAGGTTTAGTTAGATTGTAATTTGTCATATGTTACTTTATTGTCTCATCTTGTTCAATCGCTGCTTCAATTCGGTATCATAATTGTTCCATGTATCTATGTATGCTTTCAATTATTGTTATTCATTATATGCGTAAGTTCAATTATAGTACTTTTACTTCAATGCGCATTTCAATTTCCGTTAATGTACGTTATAATGCATTATGCATTATGTTAATAGAAACACGTAGGGAGTGCCACGTTGGGGTGGTACTCACACATGCATGAGTGAGTAAAAATGTTAAGGAATAAGAAAAAGAATGTTTGGGATGGGCGGGATACGCCTATCACCGAAGAAACCCTGAAGGCAGGATACGCCGGAAAGGAAGAAATCTTGAAGGCGGGATACGCCGAAAAGGGAAAGAATAGGTAGTTGGGGTAGATGGGTAGTTCGGATCAAGCCTAGCAGCTAGGATACACCCTCACCTAGTCCAGAAAGGGACTAGTACGCACATAGGAGGTTAGAAGCCGATCAAACTAGGCCCTCTCAAAGGACAACCTCCAATCTCCAGCTCGAAGTACGAGTAAAGGACTAATAAACGTAATGAAAGAATTGTATTGGTGGCCCCATTCCAAGAGGAACTAAAGAGATACATGTATAATTGTTTTTCCCCAATTTCTTATTGGGCATAAGCTCACGTCCTTACTTGTGGTGTAGGTACAAACGACGAACAGATAATGATATGCTTATATATATATACAAGAACGACGAACAAATAACCAAGCGGAGGTGAAGGATTTGCACGGACGAGATCAGGGCTTGCTAGGCTAAGAGTAAAATGAGAAACGGTTGTAATCACATTAAATTTTATTATTTTGTACTTCATTGTTAGTTTCTTCTTTAAACGATTCATTTACGCTTCCACCATATCTTTATAAGGATTTATTTTATAACGCTTTTGCATATTTTATCAATTAGTTTTCATAAAGAGTTTTAAAGAAAAAGTTAGTAGCGATCCGGTTAGACGCACTCTAATATTTTTTACTTTAAGAAGAAAAGTTCAAAGTTTACGAATTTTAAAGGATTTACAAAAATTCGGTCGTTACATCGGAAACTGAAGAGGTTGCTCTCATCCAGCTTACGAATATATGAAACTAAAGCATGTAGAGTTGTCATAGAGGTTACAGTTGCATTTCATGATTATATTCCTTATTAGGCAATAGGCTCATTATTCCTCTTGTGTTGTAGGTATGTAAAAGATCAAAGATAGCAGTAGCTGATGAGGCATTTGTACGTTGCGGGCTTGGCGGCTGGTTAGGCTAAGGGATTAAAGAAGAAATGTAATATTTGGTAATGACGTTTTGAGGAAAGTAAACCTTTGTTAAAGTATATCATTTTATTAAGAAGGTTTTCAAATTCTATTTAATTCTTTTAGTATTGTGAATACAAGTATTCCGCTATCATAAATGTTTTAAGGTTTTACAGTACGATTTGTTTTAAGTGATAAATGGTTTAACGAAAAAGAGTTTATTTATGCACTTCTTATTTAAGCTAGTTTTCAAATGAAAAGTATTCTGCTGTGATTCTAAAAAAAAAAGTTTTCAATAATCATAAGTTTTAAATTGAAAGAATAAACGAGATGTTACAAACATGTTAGACCATTAAAAATACCCATTTTGAGGGTATTTTCAATAAATACGGGTATAAATATGACGATAAAAGCATTCATAATAATGTCCAAAAAATATAATAATATCAACTTATTAATTTCAACAAAATAATCCTTATTAAGTCATCATCAAAATAAACTAAGCCTAACAAAAAGGTTATCAATCCTTTCATGAATAATCACAATAAACTTTGAGGTTTGTTATATCATATCCGGCCCATAAAATTCAGTTTTACCAACCTCATCACAATGTAGAGGAGATCTTCACTTTCTACCATACAAGGTTTCATAAGGTGTTATTCCTATTGTAGTTTGAAAACTATTATTGTAGGCAAATTCCACTAATGGTAGTATCCTTTCCTATCCAATTTGAAACTCTAACACAAGCTCTCAACATATCCTCCACTATTTGACTCGTACGTTCGCTTTCCTCATCAATTTACAGATGAAAGGCAGTGCTAAACTTTTACTCTGTACCCATGGCCTTATTCAAACATTTCCAACACATGGAGGTAAACCATGGATCTCGATCTGACACAATTGAGACCGTCACTACGTGTAAACGCACTTTCTCCTTAACATACTGTCTTAGGAGTTGGTTCATCTTATAATTCATTGGTACAGGTAGGAAATGAGAAACTTTTGTTGATCTATCATCAATCACCCATATTGCATCATGTCCTCTCACTGTCCTAGGTAATCCCGTGAAAAAAACTATAGTGACATGCTCCCATTTCCATTTATGTATAGGCCTTGGTTGCAAAATTTCCCCTGTCCTTTGATGTACCGCTTTCACTCGTTGGCATACATGACACAATGCTACATATTGTGCGATATCAAATTTCATTACCGACCAGTAGTAATGCAATTTAAGGTCCTTATACATCTTGTTGCATCCAGGGTGAATAGAAAAACTTGAAGAATGAGCTTCTCTTAGGATTGTTAACCGCAGTTCTGACCTGCTCGGTACATACCATCTGTCCTTAAATTTTACAATTCTGTCACTGGACATGGAGTAGTACTGGTATTTTTCAAGAGTTGGGTTCAGTTTAAAATCTTCACACTTTTTAGCTTCCAATTGATCCACTTTAATTCTCTCCAGTACCGTAGGTCTCAATGTCAACATTGATAAAAGAGTGGTTAACTATGTAGGAACCATCTGTACATACAATTCTTGAATATCCTTACAAAGTCCTACAGACATTTCTTCACATAGCATGCTCATAGCCACTACCTGTCTACTAAGAGCATCTGCTACTACTTTTGCATTTTCGTGGTGATATTCAGTCATAGTCCTTCACAAACTCTAACCACTGCCGCTGCCTTATGTTCAACTCCTTATGAGTGAAAATGTACTTTAAACTTTTGTGATCTTAAAGATTTCACATGGTTGTTCATACAAACAGTGTCTCCATATTTTAAGTGCAAACATTACCATAGCAAGCTCCATATCATGGGTAGGTTAATTTGTCTCATATGGTTTCAACTGCCTTGAAGTGTAAGCAATTACTTTTCCATTGTGCATAAGTATTGCGCTTAGTCCGCTATTAGAGGCATCACAGTAGATACAAAAATTAACTTCTTCTATAGGCAGAGCTAAAATAGGAGCTGAAGTTAGACAACGTTTCAACTCTTGAAATCTCTCCTCATAGTCATTTTTCTAACAAAACTGCATATTCTACTTCGTTAAGTCATTAAGTGGTAGTGCAATTTTGGAAAACCCACTTATAAACCGCCTGTAATAGCCAGCAAATCCAAGAAAACTTCTCACTTCTCTCACATTCTTTGATTGTGACCAATCAACCACCACTTGGATCTTTGCTGGATCCACCTAAATACCTTCCTTGGAATTCACATGGCCAATAAAACTTACATTGTTCAGCCAGAATTCACATTTGGAGAACTTCGCATACAATTTATGCTTTGCTAGTACAGACAGAGAAATTCTTAAATGTTCTCGGTGTTCCTCTTTTGAGAGCGAATAAATTAGAATATCATCAATGAATACAATGATGAATTTATCCAAACACTCCCTAAAGACCTGGTTCATCAAGTCCATAAATGTTGTCGGGGCATTGGTTAACCCAAACAACATAACTAGGAACTGGTAGAGCCCATACAGTGTTCTAAATGCTGTCTTGGGAATATCGCTAGTGTAACATCCCGTTTATTCTTTTAATTTTAAAATCATGATTTTTGAAAACTTTTTCTTTTAAAATCATAGCGGAAGACTTTTCATTTGAAAATTAGCTTAAATAAGAAGTGCATAAATAAACTATTTTTCGTTAAACTATTTATTACTTAAAACATATCATACTGTAAAACTTTAAAACATTGCAATAATGGAAAACTTGTATTTCTAATAATTAAAGAACAAAACATTATTTGAAAACCTCCTTTATGTAACGAAATATCATAACAAAAATTCACTTTTCAAAAACATTGTTGTCCAACATTACATTTTTTCTTTAAACCTTTTAGCCTAACCAGCCGCCAAGCTCGTAACGCACAAATGCCCCATCAACTACTACTATCTTTAATTCTTTGTATACTTACATCACAGGACCTAACTATGAGCCTAACGCTTAGTACGTAGTATAAAAGGAAAACATGGTTATATAATACTATTTAAACACACAGTTTTCTATTTTGTTTATCTTCTTTTACCATTGCATTTTCCTTTCACTGTTGAGTTTTCCTTTATTTTTTTTTCCTCTAAACATCCCTTTGAATGAAAGTAATCTCTTTAGTTTCTGAACTCTCTCACCCGTTGGATGAGAGCAACCTCTTCAGTTTCTGAACTCGCCAAAACAAGTTCACTTCTGGTAAGCAGCTATGGCATCAATGAAAAGATATGCTAGTGGTTGTACACATCAATGTACAAAAATCAATTTTGACATCAATTGAGAATGCACTAGCAACCGTGCGCATCAATGCTAGTGGCCTCACTTACCATTAGCTGGTCTGTTTTGACATCAATCAAGAACAAATTCTTAGTATTCTTTTATTTAATTGTCTTTTATTATTATTTATTTTGTGACTCGTTCCCACGTGAGAGCAACCTTTTAAGTCACTGAACTCACGTAGAACTATCCCTTTATGTTATGTTTATTTGTAATTCAATTACGTTTGTACTTTCGTGTGCATTAGAAACAATGATGCAAGCATACAATTCTATCTATCGTGTCTATTAACGTAACTTCAAAACGTGCACCAATTCCTAATTAAGGAGCTAAACTTAAATCTAATAAACATATAGGCCATCATTCAACAGTACGTTTCCAAAAATAACTTAAGCTGTGCATTTAAAAAACAAGCATCAAACAAAGACCCCCTAATTCCCGTGATGTAGTCCCTTTCGGACAAAACACATGAAGTACTACGTACCTTGAGTCCTTAGCTTTAATAAGTTATCACTTAGAGTTATCCTTCTCAAAACCTAATCATAATGTATATGTATAGCTATTAACAATTACTTTTCAATAATAAAGTCCCTTAGTTTCAACTAAAATGCTTAGTATTTTCCACCTAACCTTTAATTAACATTTCCTAACTATTCCAAAACTAATATTTCCAATAATTCTCGATAGAGAGCAACTTCAATACTTAACATCACAGTTAGTAATTTTTCTCATCGGTATATCAACCACTATCATTTCAATTGTCTTAAAACTAACCTTAACAGTACATGGAGTACATATATATATAAATCCAATGATAATCATCAAACCCCATTTATATGCATAAAATAATTCATCCAATCGCATACTATACTAGTAGTACCCAAACCCTATCATTAATCACAATCTCTTAACGATGATAGAACTAAGAAGATTAACAAAAGCAAGATTTGCTTAACAAAAGCCTTGCCATACAAGAAATTCATAGGCCCAGCAAACCTCTCCCACAGACAGCTTCTCACTCTCTTCCAAACTCTTCACTTCAAAACTCAAAGGTTCTCTTTTTCTATTTTTCCTTTGGAAACTCCAGAGACTTCAACTCTCAATGAATTGTTCTTCCTTTGCTCACAAAACATCTTTCATACTCACGGTTTCCATCACTCTACCATTCACACTTATAATATATATCTCTCACTCACGTTAGTTTTCAATAAATTTCTGCAGAGTAACCCTCTTTCTTTTTCTTCTCTTCCAAAACTCTCGTTCTTTCATTCCAATTTATAAGCCTCTTAATAACATTTCATCAATAACTACATGAAGATGGAAGGCCAGACAATGGTGTCTCTTAAGCATCAAGACGGTTTAACATCAGTTCGCTTCATCTTCAGATGCGTATAACGTAAACCAGAAGCTTCCAGAATTACGTTTCAGCTCCTAGGCAACAATTTAATTTGGCGATCAATCAATTCTTGATCATGATCGACCGTCATGCTCATTTGATTAGTCACAAACCCATTTGTTTTACACACCGGTCGACCGGTGTTCATGGGAGATCAACCACAATTCATTTTTTCCCATCCGCCACTCAAAAATCAATATATGTGTATATATATTTATTTCCCCACTAATTTATATATATATTTATAAGTTTATAACCTCATTATTAACTACTAATATTACTTCTCTTAATTCTAACTATCATCTCCTAACTCTACAATTTATTCATGTGGCACATAAACAAACCTCATATCCAAAACTAGTACTAGATTCAATATACACTTAATTGTAATTTCTAATATCTTCCATTAGATTTCATTTTCTCCAAACCAATATACACTAATTCCATATATATATTTGGACATCATCTAAACCAAATTATACTATATATTCCACTATTCTTCCTTTACCTTTGCCCAAGTTCAATTTCAATAACTGATAAGAAACCTATTATTCTCAAGCTCTTAGTCCATACAATATCCAAATTACGTCCAAATATATTTTCATCCAACTATTCATAATTTATCCCTTAATAATCAAAATATATATTCCATAACTCCTCTTCAACCTTATATTTATTAAATCCAACATACTCCAAATTATTATAAATCTTATAATTTCAACCTTATTATATCTAAGTGCATTTTCCCTTACTAATTCACTGACTGCCAATCACTCACTTAGTCCTGATGTCATCTTATCTAAATCCAAGTATCCTCACCCATTCTTCAATAACCCAAATCCTTTTCTTAACCTAATTATGAAAACAACGGGATATCACAATTCACTTATTCCAAATATGTTTATCTTGACCAATATCATCAAATTGTCCAACTCAGCTCCAATAATCCCAAAATCATCACATAAGCCTTGTGCTTAGGCTTAGCTCAATGAAAATTCGGGATATTACTTCCCTACCCCCTTATATAATTTTTTTCCTCAAAATTTGTCTTAGTCTATAGTCTTCAAGTACTCTTTCTCTCAATACTAATCGTATTCTTTACTAACATTGCATAACAATTATCAACCGATAGCAAAATCACATAACAATTATCATTTATAATGCAGCAATTACACAAAAAATGCCTTGACACACATACAATGATTTGCACTTATAAAGTTTAGTCCTTGGTTTTTACTTATTTTACACCATTGGACATTTTCTAGCAAAATGACCAACCTTGCCACACTTAAAACATTGTCCAGAACTAGCCATGCACTCCCCCTTTTGACTTTTCTTACACTTCGAGCACTGATTGACTCGTGAATTCTCAGCATTTCTTTGAATACGCTTCTCAATTTCTTGTAATTCACTACCAATGAGGGTTCTCTTCGATCCTCTTATCTCCGGCTATTCTCCGATCAGTTGTTGAGATTGCATTTCCATTCCCACATTTCTACTACACTCATTAATTCCCAGGACTTGAAACTCTGCATCCTCAACTTCGAGGGCTTTTGCTACATTGTCCGTATAAGGTATCCCTTGAGTACCTGAAACCTTCATGCCTCGATAAATTTCCAACTTGAGTCCTTGAAAAAGTTGGTGAATCTTGTGTTCATTATCGCTTACTAAATGCGATGCAAACCGCGATAATGGTTCAAACTTGCACGCATACTCTAAAACTGTTCCTTCCTGACGAAGCTTAGTAAACTCTATCAACTTACTCGTCCTTGTAGTGCAGTTAAAGTACTTGTCGTAGAAGATTTCCTTAAAATTTTCCCACTGCATATTCTCCACACTATGCATTGCCTTCATGGAATCCCACCAAAATCGAGCATCCTTCGTCAGCATGAACACAACACAACTAACTTTCTCTTGTTCTTCAATCTTGGCGTACTCGAACATGCTCTCTATTATTTCGAATTCTTTCCTCACCTGCTGGATCAGAGATATTGCCTTCAAAGTATGGCGGCTTCAACCTTCAAAACCTTTCATATCCTAATTCTCTAGGATCCATCAGTTGTTGGTTTGTCTGTTCTTCCAATTCCCTACTCCGTTCCATGAACTGAATATGGCGCTTCAACACTTCTGTCAATCTACCGATCATTGTGTCTCTTGGATCACCATTCTAACTTGCTTCCCTCTCCATGTCGTTTCAACCATTTAAATCGATAATCTAATTATTTAATTATTTAATTATTTGGTAAGGTAACTATTACTTCGCTATGGTGTACCTATCCATCTGCCCTATTCTTACTATTTTAGAATTTTATTTTATTTATTTATTGTTTTCCCCTTAGTTTCCCTTGTCATTCTTTTTTTCTAAAATAGTGTTGTACTAGTTGTTTCAAAGTATTAAACTAGTTTTCCTACGGGAATTATATCAGGAAGCACCCAGACATATCAATTTTTTATTCTATTCTATAGTAAGGATAACATAAAATCTATGCATAACACATAACCTCTAATCTATGTATAGTACTAATAACAGAGTCTATCAACTTATAAAATAAAGCAATATACTTACAGTCAATGAAGTATTTCCACGTTGTGACTTGTGCTGGTTGGCAGTATGCAGAAGCGATTTTAAAACACTAGGCTCTGATACCATTTGTAACATCCCGTTTATTATTTCAATTTTAAACTCACAATTTTTGAAAACTTTTTCTTTTAAAATCACAGCGAAAGACTTTTCATTTGAAAACTAGCTTAAACAAGAAGTGTATAAATAAACTCTTTTTTGTTAAACTATTTGTTACTTAAAACATATCACATTGTAAAACTTTAAAACATTGCGATAGCGGAATACTTGTATTTCTAATACTTAAAGAACTAAACATTATATGAAAACCTCCTTTATGTAACGAAATATCATAACAAAAATTCACTTTTCAAAAATGGTATTGTCAAACATTCTATTACTTCTCTAAATTCTAACTATCATCTCCTAACTCTACAATTTATTCATGTGTCACATAAACAAACCTCATATCCAAAACTAGTACTAGATTCAATATACACTTAATTGCAGTTTCTAATATCTTCCATTAGATTTCATCTTCTCCAAACCAATATGCACAAATTTCATATATGTATTTGGACATCATCTAAACCAAATTATACTATATATTCCACTATTCTTCCTTTACCATTGCCCAAGTTAAATTTCAATAACTTATAAGAACCTTATTATTCTCAAGCTCTTAGTTCATACAATATCCAAATTACGTCCAAATATATTTTCTCTTTGACCAACACTTGAATTATTCAACTATTCATAAGTTTTCCCTTAATAATCAAAGTATATATTCCATAACTCCCCTTCCACCTTATATTTATTAAATCCAATGTACTCCAAAATATTATAAATCTTATAATTTCAACCTTATTATATCCAAATGCATTTTCTCTTACTAATTCACTGACTGCCAATCACTCACTTAGTCCTGATGTCATCTTATGTAAATCCAAGTATCATCACCCATTCTTCAATATCCTAAATCCTTTCCTTAAGCTAATTATGAACACAACGGGGTACCACAATTCATTTATTCCAAATACATATCTCTTGACCAATATCATCGAATTGTGCGACTCATATCTTGACCAATATCATCGAGTTGTGCTTAGCTCAACCAAAATTTAGGATATTACACATTTAACTTTGAATTGATAATATCCAGATTGAAGATCAATCTTTGAAAAGACGCAGGCTCCCTGTAAGTGATCGAATAAATCATCTATTGTAGGTAGGGGGTATCAGTTCTTTATTGTCACTTTATTTAGCTCGTGATAATCGACACACATCATCATCGCTCTATCTTTCTTCTTCACAAACGGAACCGGCGCTCCCCAGGGTAAAAAGCTAGGACGAATAAAGTCATTATTAATTAACTCCTCAAGTTGGACTTTCCATTCCCTAAATTTTGTTGGGGCCATTCTGTACGGGTTCTTAGAAATAGGTTCCATTCCAAGATGCAGATCAATCACGAACTTGATTTCTCTATCTCGAGGCAATCCAGGAAAATCGTCCAGAAAAACATCTGGAAAGTCTTAAATGATGGGAATTTCCTCTAGTTTTGTCTTTGATACCACTCTCATGTCCATCACACTAACAAGAAACCCTTTTGTAATGACCCGGATTTTCGTAAATCCTTTAAAAGGCATGAAAATTTAAAAATTTAGTTTTTAAAACAAATCAGAGTGCGCCTAAACCAGATTGCTACCAACCGTTCATAAAACTCGATATAAAAACCCCATTGATAAAACTATGCGGAAGCGTTATGAAAATCTTTTATTTGAAACATGGCGGAAGCGTAATTAAATAGTTTAAGGAAGAAGTGCTTGTCAATTGAAATACTGCTTTTAATAAGTAAAACTGACAATCAATTACAATTTGAATAACTTAATTTAATTACACTATTTCTCTTCTACCCTTTTTATGCCTAGCCAGCCACGAGCTCCCTTGCGTGGGCAAACCCTTCATCCCTACTTTATGATCTGTTTATTGTCTTTTTGTTATCTGTTCATCGTTTGTACCTACAGCACAAGTAATACGTGAGCCTAATGGCTCAGTAAGGAAAATGGTTAATACAATTATGATATCCCTCTTTTTAGTCCTTTTCATTAAGCCATTCGTTCGATTATTACTTCCTATTAGCCATTCATTCGTTCGTCGAGTTAGTCTCCTGTGTGCATACTCGATGCCAAACTATAACTAGCCTCTTGTGTGCATACTCTTTGCCAGGCTAGAAACTAGTCTCCTATGTGCATACTAGCTGCCAGGCTACACTAGCCTCCTGTGTGCATACTAGCTACCAGACTAGACCCGTCTACCATATTATTCTATCATTCATTCTTACATTTTTCTCACTCATGCATGCGTCCTATTCTTTCTATTAACATGATGCATGCTCATACATTCTAAACCTAACATGATGCATGATGTTTCATAACATAACATTAACAGCAATTGAAGTGCGCATAAGTAATTGAAAGCACTATAATAGAAATTGCACAATTAAATAATTGAAAGCAATTGGACGTATAAACAACCAATAATTGAATAATGTACCCAATAGAGCAGAGCAAGGTACACAAATTTAAACAAGGGAGGATGCTCGACTAGGTAGAATGCAATACTATTAATGAAGCATGCTAATTATCCTAGTTAAATTCCTTGTCCATTTACATGCTTCCTACATTTATTATTCTAGGAGATTATTTTACTTTTAAATTCCTTGTCCATTTACATGCTTCCTACATTTATCATTCTAGGAGATTATTTTACTTAGTCATCATAAGTGATTTACATGCTCCAATTATAACACTACCTTAGTCAATTAACATGCTCAATTGGTTACTTAGTTAATTACGCTAGTTCATTGACATGTTCAACGTTTAGTTACTAAACATGCTTAAGGATAGCTTACGATTATTACCCTAGACGCTTTTTTTTTCTTTTTGTTAATTGCACATGCACATTAAGTTCATAGCATATCTAATTAATTATCATGCTCAATAAGAAACCCTATTTAGTATCTAATTACTTCACTTAGCTAATTAACATGCTCATTTATTATTTAATTAGCACTACACGCTTAGATTTGCTAATTACTTAACATACTAAGTTGAGTAACAATTAACTAAATCGACTAATTTGGCAGCGGTAAATAATGGCGAAACGAATAGCCAAATGTGCATCTCAACCGTTGACATACAGCAGTAAAGTATAAAAAATATTAGTAGAGAAAATCGAAAACAGGACATAATGACTGTAGGATCGATATACGCCTATAGAGGGGGGTGAATATAGCGTTTTAACTTTTTCGTGCGATATTTTAATCTCTAATTACCCTAAGTGATTTAATGCATATTATTAAAATATCGATAACAAATATATGCAATAATATAAAGAGTAAAGGTTAGAGAAATGCACACAATATTTGTTTACGCGGTTCGGCAAACTAGCCTACGTCCGCGCTCCAAGTGGCACTTGGAGATACACTAAGTAATTGGCTTGCGGGTGCCAATAAAACCGTTTACAAATTGACTATTAGACGAGGTGTCACCATTGACTAATTCTTAGGTCGTCAACCTTAGACTCTTACGAGTCGTCACCCTAAATTGACTATTGCGGGGCTTCACCCAATGATGAATTCTTAGGGAATCACATTTTACAATCAAGCACAATAATAATTCATAGATTTATTCTCAAATCTATCTAATCCAAATTCTCCCAAAATATAACTCTCAAGTTGGGAATAAGGAGAATTGAATATACAACAATATCGAAAGCTCACAAAGATTTTATCGCGTATGAAAATCGACAGAGCTTCGCTTTAGAATCCTTGGTTCGTTGTGGAGAGATTGGAGTGATCTCATATTTATAGACACTGCTCAAACGGTCGACCTTTTGCCCTAAACGGTCGACCCTTTTACTAGCCGTTGCAATTCTTCCCGTTGAGATTTGACCGTTGGGAAAATACCTATGGTGCGGTCGACCGTGAGGTCGACCTTTTCCTTCATGTAGAAATTCTGGAGCAATCTGTCCATTTTGCGGTCGACCGTACGGTCGACCCTTTCCTTCGTGCAGAACTTCTGGAGCAATTTGTCCATTTTGCGGTTGACTGTGCGGTCGACGCTTTCCTTCATTGATGGACCTCCAATGGACTTTTGAAGACGGTTGAGAAAAATGAGTTTCCAACTGCTGCGGTTGACCTTTTGTCAAAGCGGTCGACCGTTGCCTTCAATGCAAAAATTTTTGGCAAGGTGTTTTTTTTTCTGCTTCACAGTTAGGTCGACCGTGAGTTCGACCATTTCCTTCATGGGTGCCCATCGAGGTCGACCTTTTGTGTTGTTTCGTCGACCTTTTGCTCATTTTTCCTCTTCTTGATTTTCCTAAGTCCCGAAACGATATGTATTCACTACATGGACTTAGATAAACATGTTAGCATATTTTAATACCCTCAATATGGGTATTTTTGATAAATTTGAATATAAGTATAATGAATAAGACATTGAATACATTATCAATAAAAACACAACTAACCAACTTATTATTTTCATTACATTAAACCATTTGGTCATCATCAAAATAAAACTAAGCCTAACAAAAAGGCTAACAATCTCCCCCTTTTTGATGATGACAAAATCCTATAAGTTGGTTATACTAAAATCTAAGCATGTGCATCAAATATTGCATATTAGATTTATCCAATTAAGTTATGCAATTTATCAACTAATAATTCATGCAACATGCTACTAAACTCTCCCTAAAATATATCACAACTTATACACCATTCTCCCCCTTTTTGTCATAATCAAAAAAGTAATTCTAGGGGAGGGGAGTCCAAAAACAACTAAGAATATTGTCAACTTAAATTCATGAAAATATTCATTTAAGCAAATTTCCCCCTTTAACATTATCAACATGAGTAAAGTAAGGGAATAGACAATAAAGTCCAAAAACAATCTCAACCAAGTTCAACAACTAATTTTAAAAAAATATCTTTCCCCCTTAATCAAATAATTAAATCAAAAACTCAAGCAATAGAGGAAAATGACATTATAATCCAATATGTGGTCAAAGATACAATATCGAGTTCATAAAACCACACCCAAGGCAAAATTCTAATAAAAGAATCAAAAGTATTGTTTAAAACATAATCTCCCCATTTTTCAAGTAATCTATCCAAAAATCAATCAATTGAGGGAATTAGCATTAGAATCTAAAGAAAATTTCAACAAATAATTCTACAAAAAAAAATTTCTCCCCCTCAATCAATGAATATAATCAAGAAGCAAACCATGGAGGGAAATATACATTCAATTTCAATTTGTGGTTGAAAGAAAGATACCAATTGTAAAGAACCACAATTATAAAGATTTCTAACAAAAGTATTCTTAATGAGTGGCTAAATATAGTATACATAATTGAAATCAACCACATTCAAATAACATCGATTCTAGAAACATTGTCCCCCTTTTTGTCAATACGCAAAGAATCTTATTTGAGGGAAATATGCATTTAAGTCCAAACAATAGACACCAAAAAGAATGAGATTCAAGAAATTAGAAATCAAATGTAAGAACTAGAATCCATTTAAGTTCAAGAATTGTAAACACATGCTCAAATTCTAACAAGTGATACCAATTTAAGAATTAAGGAAATAACAAAAGATACCAATTGAGAATTCGCAATTTTAAGCCAACCAAGTTTTTCAAAGAATTATATCAATTGTAAATCCAAAGTTAAAATCATATCATTTTACAAAGTATTGATACCAATTGTAAATTGAAAAGAGATTTCTAAGAGAGATACCAATGTGTTAAATCAAAATCAATTCAATTATCTCTCTCCCTATGTTATGCACAAAAAACAATCGATTGGAGATATAATCCAATTTATAAAATTTTGCTCTCCCCCTTTAGAGCAACAATAAAAACCAATTTAAACATTTCTCTCCCCCTATATAATTATCACCAAGCAAATAGGAGAGAATCCAAAAACTCAAGAGAACCATCCAAGTTTAATGAGAAATATATCAATTGAAAAAAACAATCTATGGATGAATTCAAATTTTGTAAGCACAAACAAAATTTTACTCCCCCTATCATTTTGCACATAACCAAGTAGTTTGGGGAATCTAAATATGATATCAAATGAAAATTCAAAGAATATTATACCAATTGTAGAGAAAATATGATTTCATTGATACCAAAACAAAAATAGTTTCATACATGATACCAATTAAAAAAAAATCCAATGATACCAAAATTTTGAACCAATACATAATTGTTAAAATTCAAACTCAAACAATGATTGATACCAATTTAAAGGTTTCAAAATGAAAATCATTATTGATACCAATTGATGAAATGAAATCTAATTTCAAACATCCTAATTGATAGATCTATCGTTCAAAGATATTTAAGTTAAAATTCATTCCTCTCCCCCTAAATCATTGCACATAATCAAAACATTGGGGATAGAAATTCAAGATAGATACCAATTATAGAAGTTTAAGGCAAAATCAATTATTGATATCAATTGAATGATTTCAAATCAATGGAGAATATTGATATCAATTTGAAAAACAACTATAAAACTTCTTTCCCTTTATAAATCTCAAAACTAAAAACATTTGGGGAAACAAGTTGAATCAAACAATTTTAATTTCTCCCCCTAAATCAATTAACAAAATTCAATCTATAGGAAAATCCATAATTAAAAAAAAATCAATTTTCTTTAAAACATTTATCTTCCCTTTCATTAATTTAAAAGCAAGGAAGAATTTTCAAAGTTATAAGCTAAAGAAGCAAGTTTATCAAAACTAAAAATTAAAATCAACATTTAAGAGCAATTCAATAAACTCTATACAAATTTATCTTTTTCTTTTTATCAAAAGACAAAAACAATCCAAAGGAGTATTCCACAACAAATTTTTGAAAAGGTATAATAATTGTCCATAGCAATGATCTCTCTCTTTTAAAAGAATCAAAATCAAATCAAGAGAGTGTTCTTAATTTTTCAAGAATGGAACATTTGTATTTTTCTCTCCCTATATCAATAACTTATTTTAGTCCAAGAGAGAATTCTAAGATTTCAAACCAAACAACGATTGTCAAGCAAATCAATTTTCTCCTATCAATTTAATTTTCTCCTATTTTATCCATGTACAGAATTTAATTCAAAGGAGAAACAAGTCAAAATTAATATCCAACAATTCAATGTATAAGACTAGAAAACTAATTGTTAGAGGCCTAATCTCAAGCAACAAAAATAATCCAAGACAAGAATTATGCAAAATTTAACTTAGAGATACCAATTGTAAAATACAAATTTCAACCTATAGACATTCTATCAATATCTTCCATTCTAAACTCAAAAATATCAAAAATAAGTTCAAAACTATGTATTGAAGAATTTTAGTCAATTTAATTTTAATCAAAAATAGAAAGTCAAATTAAACCACTTTTCAAATCTAATCTATTCATTTTAATTCACATTAAAACCCAAACAAATTTAATTTTGCCATTTAAATCAATGATCAAAATAAAATCTATAGAGATTTTCAAAGTTTAAACCAAGAGTGGAATCCAACTTAGCAAAATTAAAACATTTTTATTTTTCTCTCCCAATATCAATAGTTAATTTTTGGTTCAAGAGAGAAATACACATGTCGAAGATAGACAAGTTTCTCTTCCATTTGATGATAAACATAATTTATAGGCATAGCGGAAGCACTATCATCAAACTTGAAATTTAACAATTTTGATACAAGTCAATGATTTAATCAACTCTCAACAATTCTATTTTCTCCCCCCATTTCGTTATTCAAATTCAATACAAGGGAGAAATCAATAGAACATCATTTTTAACAAATTTTCTACTATTCTCCCCTTATATCAAGCTAATTTTAATTTATGGGAGAAGCACATTCTCAAAAACACAAAACAATTTATTCCTAATAATCATCCAACTAGTCATCCAACAATCCAATGTTCAAATTAACATATTCAATTTAGAGACTAAGTTGTTGGATTACAAATCTTCAAAATATAAATTGAAGGAATATAAGGACATCTCAATTCCTAAATATCAAATGAAGAAATAACCAAATTTACAACCTATGATATCTATCCATTAACTCCAAAAACAAAATCAATTTATCTCAAAGCAATCCTAAGTCAACAAAATTAAACATCGGACACTCTTTCAAAGATATGTAATTTAGAATCCAAGTGTTGGAACCATTCATCAAAATACTAATTAAAGGAATAAAACATATTTCAACCTACATATACAAAAAGATTAAGCTAACAATTAATCCAAGTAAATGTTCTACTAATCAAAGTTAAACAAATTCAAGAATCAAAAACAATTTAATCCAATTCAATTCCTAATCAAAATCCATAGAATTGATTCCAAAGGAATTTCAACCAATTAAAGTCTAAATAATCATCCAAATCAACAACTTATCGTTTAAATCACAACAAATATCCAACTTATATGCAATCTATCAATTGAAGCTAATCAAAGATAAACTAACAATTGAAGCTAATTCAAGAGATAATAGACAATTCAAATCCTAAATACCAATTGGAGAAATAATCAAAATCACGATATATGATATCTATCAAGTCAATCCAAACTCAAGATCATATTATCTTTCAAACCTAACCAAGAAAATAGAATTGATTCAACTCAATTCCAAACTAAGAATTCAATAATCAAATTAAATTAATTAAAAACAAATTGTGTACCTCCACCAAGTTTATTTCAATTTTTAAGGCATTGGAGGCATTCTTGAAGCTTCTCCCTTTTTGGATTGGATATTCAAGTATCCATTCTCCTTTTAAGTTCCTTGGGAGAACCTCGCAATTTTTGGTACCCAAACCATTTTGGGTCCTTTAGTTATAGGTTTGGTTCCTTTAGGAACCCACACAAGTTTAGAATTCAAATTCGATTTAGTTTTTAAACTAGACTTAAATTTAGAATTTACATCTAAGGAATAAGCAAATTTTGAATTAACATTTGCATTCAATCTTGAAGGACAAACAAATTTAGATTCAAAATTTGATTCTAATTTAGTATTCAATTTCAATGGACAACAAAATGATTTGTGTCCTACACAATTGCAAGAATTACACATAGATGAACTAACAAATAGATTCATGTAATTCTTTTTCTTTGCAAAGGGTTCATATCCAATTCCGGCTTTATCAAAAGTGACTCTTTGCGAATTCAAGAGCATATTTAAATTTTTGCTCCCATTTGTGAATTTAAGCACAATAGAGTTCAAATCATTATTCTTTGCTCTCAATTCACAAACATCAATCTCAAGAGAGTTAATTTTAGTATTAGCATCAAACATAGATTTAGATTTAGCATTCAAAAGGCTAATTATATCTTCACATGATTTAATAGAAATATTCAATTTATCATTTCTATTTTTCAAATCACCACAATCATGCTCAAGACATTTGATAGTAGCAATCAAATCACAATTTTTAACATTTAATGATTCAATTTCCTTTTCATGTGATTTGATCAAAATATTCAAACTATCATTTCTAATGTTCAAATCACAAATATCATGTTTATGACATTCATTAATACTAATCAAATCACAATTTTTACAATTTAATAAATCAATTTCATTTTCATGTGATTTGATAGTACCAATCAATTTATCATTCAATAATTTCAAATTACAACTATCATGCTCAAGAGATTTAAAGGAAGCATTAGAACTATCAATCATGCTTTTTAATTCTATAATTTGATCATCAAGAGATTTATTCAAAATAGTATACTTTTTGATCAAATTATCATTTTTCTTTTTCAATGATTTATTTTTACCTTTTAATGCATCCAAACTTTCTAGCAATTCATTTACAAAATCACCATTATCATCACTACTAGAATTTGAATTGCTAGAAAAGTTTGTTACCTCTATTTCTTTATTGGCCATGAAGCATGTATTGGCCACTTTCTCCTCTTTTTCAGAGGATGAACTTTCTTCATTTTCAAGCCTTTGAATTTTGCCTACATGCGTTAGCTCAAGAGATTTCCAAATATCATACGCACTAACACAATATTTAACTTTATCAAATTCATTTTGACTTAAGGCACTATACAAAATATTCATTGTTTTGGCATTTAAATTCCAATTTTGTTTATCTAAATCATTGAATTCACAAGTTGGTCTTGGAAGAGTTATTCCCTTTTCAGTGATTTTCCATAAAAAGAAATCAATAGATTGTATAAACACTTTTATTCTACATTTCCAAGTCAAATAATCATAATCATCAAAATGTGGAGGTGTAGATGTGCATTGTCCTATCTCACACATATTGAAATCCATAATATGCAAATATATATAAAATTTTCAATAAATGCAACCTAAAAAATATTAACAATGTGCACAAAATATCACACAAAAATTTAAATACCCGCTCTGATACCAATTGTAGGATCGAATTAACCAAAAAGAAGGGGGGGGGGGGGGGG
>CM039468.1:29806375-29860885 GCA_022433065.1 Begonia loranthoides | reverse complement strand
GGGGGGGGTGAATTAGGTTATTTAATCAATTTCGTGCAATAACAATTTTTCTAACTAATATCAAATTAATCACAATAAAATCACAATATGATAAGTAATGCAAGAGATAGAGTTAGAAATTGTGACACCGAGTTGTTAACGCGGTTCGGCAAAGCACGCCTACGTCTGCGTTGAATGGACAGAGGCAAAGCGGACGCAAAATCTTGCGTCCGTAACGTCCGCATGAATCGTCCGCGTGAGCTCTGAAAACAGATTAAAATTGGACAACACAGATTGGCATCCGCGCCGTCCTCAGCTTCTTCTCCCGTCCGCTTCGCTGAAGGGACACGGACGCTGAATGGCGTCCGCCTCGTCCGTGTGACGCATCCGCATGAATCTCCAAAATGGCAGATTCAAAACGGACGACTGGAAATGGCGTCTGTGCCGTCCGCACTTTATCAATCCGCGTCCGCATGATTACATAGAACTTCAATCTTCCACAAATGCATCCTCTAAGTCATACAAGTCTTCAATATCACTGTATAGACTTAGAGAAACATGTTAACCAATCCCAACACCCTTGATCAAGGGTATTTCCAATTTAACATCAAAAACGATAATTATAAATTCAATGAATAAACAACTTTTACACTTTAGTTAAAATGTTCATCATCAAAATATAAATATGCCTAACGCACTTAACGATTAACGATTATCACATCAAGCCCAAGACGAAACAACTCAACCTTAAGGTACGTGTTATTCATCATTCCCTTCAGTACTATGTTCTTCCTCGTGCTGGTCACCGAGATCATGTTAGCTACATGGATCTCTATGTTCTTCAGCGTATGTATTCTAACACTCCCTTCAATTTAGGATATATCATTGCTGCTCAATTGGCTGACATGGCCGATACTGTCTCGTGTTCACTTCCATTCAATTTACTTCTTATGAACTTGTTTAAAGAGATGGACATTCCTATTCCCTCATCCTCCAAATTTCGTGAACTTCGCCGGTCCGACATTTATTCTCCACAAACCTTAGGACGGATGGGAATCATTCGGGCTCCAAATGGTGACTGGATTGCCCGTCAAGACAATGTTCCGGTTCCTGATTCTCCTCCTCCACGGCCTTTGGAACCGCATCTTGCTCTTCCTTCTACCGAGCCTGGTCCGTCATCCTATCATGAAGCTGGTCAATCATTCCGCACCGAGGCTGGTACTTCTACGTTTAGCACTCCATATGCTTCCCGTTCGGATTCTGCACGCCTTGAAGAGTATGCTTCAGATGATGAATCGCTTTAATTCTATGGATCGTCGCTTTGATTCTATGGATTGTCGCTTTGATTCTATGGGTAGTCGCCTTGATTCTATGGATAAGCGTTTGGATGACATTTCACGTAGCCTTTGGTCCACTGGCATTCCTTCTCCGGTTGCTCCTCCCGCTGCTCCTGCGTCTCCGGTTGCTACACCTCCGATTGACTTAGATGACGAGGACTTACCGGATGCCTAGATTAGGATTTTATGCTGAATTCAGTATTTTGGTATTTGATTAGGAATGTACAAACACTTTGGTTGTAATGTCTTAAGCTTCTTACTTGTGTTTCCTCTTGACTTTGTTGTGTACTTGCTTCGTTTCTTGAATCTTAAGAATGAAATGCTTAGATTTATATAAGTTGTTGAAATTTCTGAATGTTCTGGATTGTTTTGAGTTTGATAAATTGTGTTTACAGATTAATTTTTGGCATTGAGGGGGAGCTTAAGAAATAAATGTTACCATGCAAATTTTTTTTTTAACCAACATCTATACCTATTTTGTTTAATCGCGAATCAAGTTTGCCTCCTTCACTCAGAGGGAGAATCTTAAATTAAGGGGGAGCAACTTACCTTACATAGGTTTATTTGCTTAAGGGGGAAATTTTTTTTTCAATATTTTGATGAACTTCACTTTCTTAGCCTTTCTTTTTGCTTATGACAAAAAGGGGGAGAACCATAGTTGTGTTAAATTTTAAAAGGGTTTTGAATTTTTTAGTAGCATGTTGCATGAATGAATTAATTTGATTGATTAATTGCATAACTTAATCGAGTAAATCAAATGTGCAATGTTTGTGGCACATGCTTAGGTGTTGGCTATAAACAACTTAATATGTTTTGTCATCATCAAAAAGGGGGAGATTGTTAGCCTAAGTGCGTTAGGCATATTTATATTTTGATGATGAACATTTTAACTAAAGTGTAAAAGTTGTTTATTCATTGAATTTATAATTATCGTTTTTGATGTTAAATTGGAAATACCCTTGATCAAGGGTGTTGGGATTGGTTAACATGTTTCTCTAAGTCTATGCATTGATATTGAAGACTTGTATGACTTAGAGGATGCGTTTGTGGAAGATTGAAGTGCTATGTAATCATGCGGACGTGGATTGATAAAGTGCGGATGGCACGGACGCCATTTCCAGTCGTCCGTTTTGAATCTGCCATTTTGGAGATTCACGCGGATGTGTCACACGGACGAGGCGGACGCCATTCATCGTCTGCGTCCCTTCAGCGAAGCGGACGGGAGAAGAAGCTGAGGACGGCGCGGATGCCAATCCGTGTCGTCCAATTTGAATCTGTTTTCAGAGCTCACGCGGACGATTCATGCGGACGTTGCGGACGCAAGATTTTGCGTCCGCTTTGCCTCTATCCATTCAACGCGGACGTAGGCGTGCTTTACCGAACCTCGTTAACAACTCGGTGTCATAATTTCTAACTCTATCTCTTGCATTACTTATCATATTGTGATTTTATTGTGATTAATTTGATATTAGTTAGAAAAATTGTTATTACACGAAATTGATTAAATAACCTAATTCACCCCCCCCCCCCCCCTTCCCCCGTTTTAGGTTAATTTGATCCTACAATGACATGCTTCTTAATCGACTAATATGAAAGAAGTAAATAACGAACATCTAAACATGTTTTTAATCGGCTATGCAGGAGTAAAATATGAGCATTTAAACAAGCTTTTATTCGACTATACATTAGTAAAATACGAACATCCAAGCATGCTTTTAATCGACCATAGAACAGTAAATTACTGACATCTAAACATGCTTTTAGATGATGAGTATTATCATGATAGCGAGTGACAGATCATGCTTATAAGTGACAACTATATAATAGTAGCAACGCACAAAAACATACTTTTGCAAAGATTAACACAATAGAAGATTTTGAAATAGCAGCCGAAGTCCTATAAACAACTTGTTTAAGGTAGAGAAAAAATCATAACAAACAAGAAATAGATTCATGCTTGGATAGGAGCAAATCGTAGGACAATACACTACCATATAATCGCAGATTAGGGTCGTTATTTTTACGTTTAGCTCATGTTCATCCTTAACAAATTCAATGATCATACATTCAATTTATCCTTACTTTTCCTTTATTCTCAACAAAGCAGACAAATCCTTCATGAAAGTATATCAAACATTGAAGTGAGCTTAACAGTAGATATGCAGGAAACAACCACGAACAGGACGTCCAACAAAGTATTATCAAAAGGTTTACATAGATTCAAGAACAACTAAAGAATCACATGAATCAAAAAATAAGGAAATCATACACACACACACATTTACTTGGATGTAGGGCCTCCACATGGCCAAGACTACCCCATTCCTTACCCTTATTGGCGTTTCTTCACAAGAACAATAGCTCCTCCTTGTGACCACCCTCCACACAGGAACCACCCAGCAGCAAGAGACTTAATGAGGAAGGAAATGCATCTAGGGGGAGGGTGTTGGCGGGCTAAATAGGAGGGAGTCCTCCTAGGGAAACAAGTCATACGTCTGGAGGGTATGCAGGCGACAGTTCTGCTGGTTGGGATGTGGGAAATGGGATTTTGTGTCGATGGCTGCGATTTCTATTGGTTGGGCATCGTTTTCTTCTGATTTTAAATCATTTTTGTCGCTGATCTGCTTGATTTGGACAGGTGCGGACGAGATCTTCACGTCCGCATTCTTCCACGAGACCAAATTCCTTAGGCCAAATTCTGGCCTCGAAAGAGAAATGGCGTCCCCATTCTTGTCCATACCGTCTGAATTGGCATTCAGACACCATTTGGCGTTCGCAAGTTGTCTGTATGCATCGTCCAAATGTGTCCAAGAATCGGACAGATTCAATTCGAATGATGCCTCCCCTCGTCCTCCATCTTCCGCTAATGTCCGAAAGTCCCCAGACTTTGACAAATTGGATGCGGACGCTTCTTGCCCTCGTCTGCACCTTCGTCTGCAAGACGATAGAGTTACTTAAGATGCGATAATTCATCCTGCCCTCGTCCTAAAGTGCTTGTGCGAACGCTAATTCTCGTCCGCAAGGTGGCATCTACATGCGTCCGCGTGACCAGATTTCCATTTCTTTACATTTTTCTACTAACTTTTGATCTTGAAATGAGTTCCTCATGATTACGCGTCACAGCTTAACATGTACATGGATGAAATGTAAGGTGCAATTTATCTCCAAAGTTTGATTACATCACTTAATGAGAAAATTAGTATCGGGTCGTTACAATACTGGCAGAGAACATACCAAAGAAATCGTGCAACAAACAATCCTACTCCCGTGATGGAGGTCCTTTTGGAAAAAACACACACAACCCACTTACCTTTCTTCTTGTTAAGCCTCTCTTTCACCAAGCAAAAGCCTTCTCGCCGTCTAACAACTTCACACAGAATCACGAAACCAGAAAACCAGAGGCATTTCAAAAGAACTTAGACAACCATTCCTCTCTCATTTTTCCTATTGACCCTCTAAATACACCCTAGACCACTTAGAAGACGACGAGGAGGCATGACGTATTGGTTTCCAGTTACTCCTCAAGCTTCCAAGCATCTGTTATACGTTTTCAAACCAACGTTCAACATACCAGACGATCGACCGCCAACTCTGATTGATCAGCTGCACTTTTAGTTTTCCAATTTACTAGTCGATCATCATTTTTGTTAACGATCGACTGCCGACCACACTAGTCTTTTACTTTCAAATATTTTGATTGTACTCCATTTACTTTCTAATATTGTTATTATACTCATAAATCTAATAGTTCTAAGTATTAAAACATTATCCTTCACAATGATACCAACAACAAGGAGCAATAGTCTCACAATAAGGAATCATTAAATTTTACAGAATCCAGGTTTTACACACAGCTTAATTCTTCAAGTATTACATAAACTTTAGTCATGGCAAACTTTGACCATAACGATGAACTTCCATCGCTCCCTTCCTTCTTAACATTATTAGTAGGAATTAGTGGTGAACTTCAACCAACTAATCCATTCTCATGAAGAAAGAGTGATGGAGTTCGGTCAATGGCGAACTTCCACCATAACGGTGAACTTCGGTCATTCTCTTTCTTCTTCATGTTTTTAAGAGTGAGTGGTGAACTTGGGCCACTTCAAACCCTTCTCATTTTCTTTATACATTTCTTTCCATTTTCATATTTCATATATAAAACATATGCATGAAAGATCCTTTTCGTAATATTTCATAAAACCATGATTCATGAACATTCATGAATGCATACAATTCGTCATATTATCTTGCACATTATTGACATATAAAATCCTCAAACAACAATACAATTATTTGACTTAAAATGTATTAAATACAAACATCAAAAAACACATCAAGAACTTAACCTCTATCAAACAATATATCAATAACTTAACTTATATCAAGCATAATCCTCAAACTATAATAAACCCTAGCTCTTGTGATGTAGCTTACAAAGGGAAAACACACACAATCACTTATTACCTCTATTCCTTTGAGAAATGAGAAGACGCAACTCCCTTTAAGTTTCCACTTCTTAAATTGCCTCTCCTTCAAGCTTACCTTTCCTTCATCTTCTTCAACTTCAGAGCTTCTTACTCCTCTCTTTTCTCTCTCAAAATTTCTCCCTCTTCTTCTTCACGGTTTCTACCCTTTCTCTCCAGCTTTCCTCTCATCTATTTCCCAAGTCTCTCACCTTAATATAGCTTAATTCCTTCCTCAGCCACCCAAGCATGAAGTGGCGTGTCTTAAGCCGTGAAGTGATGAGTAATCACTTAAAATTCTCAAATAAAATCATGAAACATTAGCAAGAGTCAGTGACTTTTCACCTTACTGATCAATCAATCACCATAGAATGATCAACTGCTAAAACAGCCCTACACTACACTCTGTCTATTCTTCAGAATATCGTTATCCAATGTAACTCTAATCATCTCCCAACATTACCATCGTTATTCTAAACTCAATATAACAAGAATTTAGGGTATTACAGTTATGACTCTAGTACGTGTGTTTTGTATAAGAGGTTTTAAAACTAAGTCATGTGTTTAATTTACAATTTATGGTAATGTTTTGTAATGTATATTGTATACTTTTGACAAGCTTTGATGAAACAACGGTTTTCTGTAAAATTGGTCTTAAGTTCGTATGTTTACATCGAGATGAATGAACTTTATATTAATATAATATGTTGGAATGGGTAGTATATATCTAAAGAAAAGTCTTCCGCTCTGTTAAAATTTTTCGAAAGTACGTTAAATGGCATTTAGAAAAAAAAAAGATTTAGAAAACGGGGTTTTACAATTTTGTTTAGGAGTGTCTAAGAGTCTTAGATGCCTCAAAATTTTTTCGACTTGTAAAAAAAAAAATTAAATACGACTTAACAAAACTTCAACACATTATCGATGCATAGTCATTTGACCTACTTGCTGGTCTGCTATTCAATAAAAATTTCCACTTCTTACAGGTAAAAAATACATTACTCTTCTTCTTTAAAAAAAAACACTAATCCTTTTCTAGAGAAATCATCAGTTAAAGTTAGTAAATAATTTAACCCTCCCTTGGAGGGCACCAAGCAGGTCCGCAAAGGTCATAATTAATATATTCTAGTGTTCATTTCTCACTGTGCATGAATGTTCATTTCTCACTGTGCATGAAGTAAGTCATACACTCTTCTGTTTTTCCAAAAATACAATGCTGGTTGAATTGCAATTTACAAGGGCTTTAACCACCCAAAAGTTCTCTTTTACTAAGTTTAGTCATTCCACTTTCCCTCATATGTCAGTAAATTATCCAACTCAAATGTCCAAAAAAAAATTTCAATCCTTAAATTATTAGAGAAAATCCAGATATGCCAAAATATTCCAAGCAATCTCGTTGGTTCAAAGGATCAGTGAATCACAAAAGCAATTTAATCGGAGAAATAAATTACACAAAGAATAAACTTTCCTTTCGATAAATAATAAAATTAGTGGAGAAAGTATTTTGTAATTCAAAATTGGCGAGGCACATATCGGCAGCAACGGGGACGGAGCAAAAGGCGGAGAAAAAATTGGACCGAAAAACCCAGAAAACAACCATAGATCTAATGGGTAGAACGGCTTTCAGACAACTTTAAAACAGAAGAAAAAATAGGAGCTTGGGCGGTTATCTGCGTGTGCGATGGACCGACGACAGTGCCATGTTATGAGAAAATTATTCTTAATGGACTGATTGGAGAATCTTGGTCCCTTTCTATGTGTAGACAACGAACAGTTAGCAGAGGTTCGGCAGTTTCTGATGCTGGGCGATCGATTGCTTACACAGAGGTTGAGCGATCGATGATACACTAAACGCGAATGACGGCGAAGGCAGATGCTGATCGGGTCTGACTCGCAGACTCTTTGAATGGTCGGTAGTCCTTCGTCGGCAGAGGCTTGGTCGGTATCACTCAGCGGCAGCAGATCTTCTTCTCTTTTGAGGAGCTCTCTTCCTTGCGGCAAAGGAGAAAGACGACGACAATTTTTTTTTTTTCTTTTCCGAAAACAATAACTGGGTCAATCGGAGAGAGTCGATAAATCGGAGAGAGTCGATAAATCGGAGCACGGATTCCAAAAACTTTCATAATTTTTATAAATATAAGGGAAAACAACAAATCAACAGTAAGTGACCAACCTACCATCATTTTTTTTTTTAATAAATAAACTATTGAATTATGAAAAATTGAAGCTACAACTATTGCTGTTATATTTGCCCTTAATAGGAGTGGGCAAATAGGTTCCTAGTGTTGGTTACAAAAGTCTTGTACCCGACCGTTCAGGTATCGGTTCTCATTTTTTGACCCAGAACCAGAACCGCAAGGATTGGGAACCAGAACCAGAATCGAGCCGCGGTTCTGGTCCAGTTCTGGGCGATTCTGGTTCCCTATAGGAAAAGTAATTTTTTCTTATTCTGACTCGTTTTCTCGGCATTGTTGCTCGGTCTCTCTATTTCTTCGCCAGTTCGCCAATCGCTAGTTCGTCTTCTCGATCCTCCAACCATTCTTCGCCAGTTCGCCAGTTCGCGAGTTCGTCTTCTCGATCCTCCGACCATTCTTCGCCAGTTCGCCTGTTCGCCAGTTCGCCGTTCGTCTTCTCAATCCTCCGACCATTCTTCGCCAGTTCGCCTGTTCGCCAGTTCGCCGTTCGTCTTCTCGATCCTTTGACCATTCTTCTCCAGTTCGCTTGTTCGCCAATTCGCCGTTCGTCTTTTCGATCCGAGTCCGACCATTCTTCGCCAGTTCGCCCATTATATCTCTGATCAAATCCATTTGCCTTGATAGATTCTGAAATTTATTCATCTGTTAGAGTATAAGCATCTATTGAATTTGCCTTGATAGATTATGAAATTTGTTCATCCGTTAGAGTAAGCATTGTTGAATTTGCCTTGATAGATTCTGAAATTTGTTCATCTCTTAAACTACTGGGATATATACATATTCATTTGTCGAATACTGCCCTTGTTCAATTGACGAATTTGTCGTGGATAGCTGGCACAATTCTTTTGACTTGTCAACTTCTGTTTAAATCATGATTTACTGAACTTGGTTAAGAAAAATTTCTGGTGATGTAACTGTTCTTTTCTTTTAAGTAATCAAACGCATGTTTTGAAGTTTTCAAGGAATGAATCATTATCATGGTTGCAGGACAAATGGCATGAGATCACCTCATGGCATGATATCACCTTCTCCTTTGTCATCTTTGTCTTTTTGGTCGTAAGCAATAAGTTCTGAAAAAAAAATGATACTATCATTTAATATTAAAAACTAAAAAGTTTCATCAAATATATAAGAGTAATTGTAGAATTAACGCTCCTTCGTCAATAGTTTCGTAGTCGTTTCTTGACAGCAACGTATCTAGATGAGTTTGGGAACGAATCCAACTTTGTGTGCAAATTAAAGCTTCAACTGTGTCAGATTGGAGGGAAGTACGCGATGAATCAATAATACGACCCCGACAGCTAAAAGCTGACTCAGAAGGGATAGTAGAAATTGGAATGCTCAATACATCTTTCACAATTTGGCTCAACACTGGATACTTATGTGCCATCAATTTCCACCACCTCAATATGTCAAAACTCTGTGTAAACTTCTCAGCTCGCTCGCTCAAATACTCCGCCACTTCTGATATATTATTTGAATTAGAAATACTCTCATTGTCATAGAATTGTGCATAAAACATATCTGCCTCATTTGACGGATTTCCAATATTAGCAACATGAACAATCTCTACATCATCAGCTGAATGACCTCTATACTCCAAATATAATTGCTCTAAAACATTCTCAGTTACTTTCACATACTTATCAACTTTATTGGGTCCCATGAGAGTGCAGATACAATGTCTTAGAAACTTTGATTTACCTCTTGGATCAAGGAGGACTGCCACGAATAGAATAATGTTCATCTTATCGAAATATCCCCAATATTTTTTCAACTTGATCATCATTCCATGAGCCATATTCATCAACATCATACTATCACTGTTGGCATATTGATTGATGATGGTCTTCAACTTGCAAGCTTCAATGACATACTCATGAGCTGTAATTGACAATGATTTTGAAACCATTAGAGTGCTATCATAAAACACCTTCAGAAACTTGACAAATATGCGAATGTTATTCCAATCTCTAGAAGTAAGATGTCCTTCCTCCTCCATTGCCGTTGCATAAGTATTATCACATTCTCTCATCTTATCAAATGATACGGCATACTTTTCGGCATTATCTAGCATCAAATAAGTGGAGTTCCATCGAGTCGGCACATCAAGAGTAACATTGCCCTTAAATGTAACCTTCACAATATCAATACAAGACTTGAAGAGTCTAAGTCATTGCGGAGAAGATTTAACGTACTTCACCGCATTTCTCACTCGAACAATGGATTCGTGATGCTCCTTTAGCCCATCAACTACGATCAAGTTCAGAATATGAGCAAAGCATCGAACATGCATGTGCTTTCCATTCTAAAGCCAAACCATCCCAATTTCTCACAGTTCGCACCAAGTAAGAAATGCCAACATCGTTAGATGATGCATTGTCAATAGTTACCGTCAAGACTTTGTCTATCCCCCATCCAAGTAGACAATACTCCATTGTGCTGCAAATTGTTTCACCCTTATGGTCAAATATCTCACAGAAATTTAGTATCTTCTTTTGCAACTTCCACTCGTCATCAATCCAGTGTCCAGTCAACACCATATAGGACTTATTTTGTGCAGAAGTCCAAGTGTCAGTAGTCAAACACACTCGTTGACTTCTTTGCTTGAAGTATGCTTCAATTTCATTTTTTCTTTCATGTATATCTTCTCTATGTCTCTTCCAACAGTTCTACGGGAAGGCATGACAAAGTCGTTTCTGAATAATTGAAGTAGTTCTTTAAAGCCTTCCAATTCAACCATTCTCATAGGCAACTCTTCCTTGATTAACATTATGGCTGTAAAAGCCGTGAAATTTTAATGATAAATTCCACGTGTAAATTTTTCGCCTTGAAAATCGGTCATAGCATTGAAGAAGTTGACTGAATTGTCGTGTAGCGGCCACGTATGCAAATTTGGTCATTTGGTCAAAATCGGTGAGGTTGAAAATTTTCAAATAAAGAATTCAATTAAGGAACGAAATTGAACTGTTAAATTGGATCTATAACATCCTTAGATGATGTTAGGATTAAATTGAGAGTTTGAATAGCCTATGTGATATATAATGTGTATAATTGATTTATATACATTTATTTTGAATTGGGAAAAGAAATTAGGAAAATTATTGGATAAAATAAATAAATGAGTTGGAATAAGTGAAATAGGAGTATGAGAAGATGAAAAAATAAAGAGGGAGAATAAAGGGGAAAAAATCCCGCCAAATATCTATGAGTAACAAAGTATAGGGTTTAAGTTGTAAAAAGAAAAAAGAAAAATAATAAATAAATGTTTATTTTTTTGGAGTAGAATCGGGGAAGAGGATTTAGGGTTCCTCTTCCCGATTCTTCCTCCCCGCCGATAGAGAGGAACCGAGAGAGGCGAATGACGAGGAGAAACGCCGGCGAGGCGAGGCGAGGCGACTTCCGACGACGAGGATAGCAACCTGTGAACGGCGAGCAGGCGGGAGCTCCGTGAGCTAGTGACGCCGGCCGAGACAGGGAGCTCGGTTTCCGGCGATCCTTCCAGCTGCTAACCACGACGCACGCGACGTTGGCCATGAACAGACGACTCCAATCCGACGAGGAACGAGCGCACCTCGTCAGTGGCCGCGAGCTTCCGATCCCGAGCGATGCCGGCGACAGAACAGCTCAAGCCGATCGTGTTCCTCCGATTCCGGCGAACGGGCGATATCGGATCCGCGACGACAGCTCCGAGGCTGAGCCGTTTTCGATTTTCGGCGACGAACAGACTTCGATTTTGTTCGGTGGGTGAGACTTTTCGATTTGGGTTTTAGCTTTGATGTTAAGTTCAGTTTTGCGATGGTTGATCTATGTTACGGGTTTGCAGCGATCGAATGAAGGATTCTGGAGGGACGACCTCCGGCGACGGTAGCTCCGGATCTGATTCCGGTGAAAACAAAACCCTCAGTTTTGTTTTGTTCAAATGGGTGAGCTAAACACTTATTCTAATTTTGGTCTTGAATGTGGATCTTGTTCGGATTAAGAGTGATTCGATGTTTAGTTGGAATTCTTGCTGCCATTTAGGACTAAGTTAAATGTTGGAATTTATTGTATATCTGAATGCTTTTGTTTGGGTGTTTTTGGATTGAGGGATGGATTCCCGAATGTGGCTTGGTTTCATTTAATCTTGATGATGAATGCGTTGGGTTATAAAAAAAAAAATTGATCTTTAAACTATGTCAGATTTTGCATAGACTGCTCTGCTAGGAACGTAGCTATATTGTCTATGCCTACATATAGTTGTTGGATCTGATTATAGTTGTGAGATATTGGTACCTATTTTGTTGAAAAGGATGGTGATTTAAGGTTCCTGTTGGGATTAGATTAAATTTTGAGCATGGATAAATTTTAAGGACTTGTTCTAAGAATATATGCTATACGTTTCGTTATTAGGTATGATAATATAAGCTTAAAGTTTTAGTACTGGGTTGGAGAGGTGATGTGTTATGGTTCAAGTTTCTTAATTTGTGAACTTGAGGATTTTAACTTGATTGTCTTCAATATTGAGTAATGGATATCAAATTGTAGATGGAGATTCAAATTTGAGATGGATATTGAGCATGATTGTTGTGCAATAATAAATTGAGTTAAGGATTGAGAGTTATTTAAAAGAGACATGGTTAGTATCAAATGATAAAGTTTGAAAGTTTCTTTGGGGATTTTAGATGAGTTGTTATACGTCGGTTGGGCTCCTTATTCTCGATGTAGAACCCTCCGTTTATTCTCAAGGATTATTTATGGATTTTTTGCATTTATGCCATTGTCAGGTTTTGACGACTATGGCAGGTGTGCTATCATTCATGAGGAGGTATTGCTCCACTTAATCGTAAAGAACGCCGAAAAGGTTGGGATTTCTATACCTCTTGCGTTACATTGCACCCTATCCCGTTTTCAAAATAAATATTTTGTGGATTACCACACTTGGAAAATGACGGGGACTGTTCGACAGCACGTCTATTTTTATTAGTAGTATGTTTTCTCACGTTTAAATTCCGTACATAGTTTGAAATTTATTGTGCATAGATTGAGGGACGGATTAGCTAGCCCCTTTGATACCTACTGCTGTGTGAAGGTTGATTGTTTGACGTCGACAACAGATCGGGGCATTGTGACGTGTCCTCAGGTCGAAAGCCCTGAAAGACGTAAACAGTATGGGAGGGTGATGACGCCTCCTAGGGTCGAAAGCCCCTAAACCTGGCCAGGGTTTTGTTACACGGATCAGACGGTTGTCAGTCGCTGCGACTTATCTAACCTAGTACCATTTCATCTGACGAGGACTCGTCGACAACCCTCGTCCATTTGGAGCCTCTAGGTATCCTAGCTGTTACATAAGTCCACAAATAGCGAGCAACCGTATCCGTTATATTTGATTATACGTTGCATTGGATCTACGGACCATCGCCATTTGTACTTCCTCCGGCCTCATAAGGTGTTGCTGCCGACGGGTGGCCATCTATTCTCTGTTGTGTGGCGGGTGAGTCCATGAGTGATCACCATTTTTCACTGATGACGTTTTCAAGTGGAAAACGATGATGGCATATTTTATGAGGTATAGCTGTCTATGTATACAGCAAGTTTTGTGATAAAAGCCTCATCGATGGCCCAAGGGCCAGTTTGATAAATGTTAAAGAGTTTTTAATCGATTTCAAAACTTGTGTACGGAAAAATGCAGTATAACCCTGTTTCGAATAATATAGAAAACCAGTTTTGCATGAGGTGCTTTTAGTATAGCTATACCTTATTGAGTTAGTCACTCACCCAAACGACTCCTCCCCAAAGCTACAGGTAAAGGCAAGAGCAGCTAGGGATCAGGACCAGAAGTGTTCATTTATTTCTATTGAGCGATTGTTATCATTTGGTTAGGATATTTGCATTTGGGTTTGTAAACCTTAAACACAGGTTGGTTTGGATTTGTTGCATAGTACTTGGATTTCATTTTAATTTATGCACTGTTATTTTCTCGTGATCCCTACTCAGACCTAGGCCCATATCATCTTGGGCCGAATTATATATTTATAAGTCTTCCGCTAAAACATACGCCTTGGGCTAGGTGATCGGGTTCTCTACGAGGATCGGGTCGCCTGACCCGGTGGTTTTGTTAGGCCCGTCTTTGGGTCATGACACTGGCTATATATTCTCGTCCAACCATCTGACTATATATTGGCTTATTCGAGCATTCTCCATCTTCTTTTTTGTGAAACAGCAACTTGCTTTGATTAGTGTTAAGATCTGTCATATGCTTTTTGCACGTTTTTAAGTGCTTCCACAAGCTAGAGGTGCCATTCTTTCTAGTATTCGCTGCAAGTATTTGCTGACAATACTTGCATTGTGCTTTATCATTTTCAGCATCTTGACTTTCAATCTCAACAAAATGCTCCCAAACATTAGAATTTCTGGCGCGTTTTTTGGAAACAGTTTGTGTTGTTTCTGACATTCTTGTTGTATCCCAGAAAAGCAAAGAGACACAAAAAATTTTCTAAACTGCATAAACATCAAAAATCAGTTCATCACTTTTAAACTACATAATCAGTTCTAAATAAAAAAAATCGGTTGTAAATAATCATCACTGACCAGTGACCAACTAAAATAAACTGGACCCATTAAATATTTTTGCATAAACTCAATATCTAGCTTAAAGCTTAAAGCTTGTATGTATCAACATAAAATAATTTTGCATAATCTGAATAGAAGCTTAAAGCTTAAACTATATCTACCAACATATATCTTATAACTTAAAGCACCAGATTTTTTTTTTTGATATATACGCCTCTATTGGTACAAACAAGAATAAGTTTTTTGCTTAAAGCTTAAAGCTTGAAGCTTGTTGATTATTATCAACAGAAAGATTTAAGCTTAAAGCTTATATCTATGAATATAACTTATATCTTAAAACGTATGAAAAATCTGATCTTACATGCTATTTTTTGTTTATACCAGACAACGGCCAGAACAGAGGCCACTGGTCAGACGTTGTGACTTGAAAACAACAGAGCCCAGAGGTGAGGCGAGGCGAGGCGTGGCTTTGTTAATTGAGAACAGAACAAAGGCGAGGTGAGGCGAGGCTTCCGGCTTCGTGAATCTTGACTTGAGAATATAACAGAAGTGTCGAAGTCGCGAGAGGACTTTGAAGAACAGCCCAGAAGAAGAAGAGAACAGAGCCCTCCACCCCTCCTTGTCGTTGATTCGTTTGGCCTTCGAAGAGAATGAGTTGTTATAGAAGATGAGAATTGAGAAGAATCAGAGTAGCGCTGCGCAGGGGCGTAATTGCGTAAACTGTGTAGTACAAACTGGTTTAAATTGAAGTGGTTCCCCTCGGTTATTGCTACCAATAACCGGGAACCGAACCAGGAAGAATGATGTAAACCAGAACCGAACAATGAGAAATATGTGGTTACCAGGAACCAAACTCGACCCAGAACCAACCAGCGGTTCTGGTCCAGTTCTCAGTTCTAGGAGGTTCTTGCCCACCCCTAGCCCTTAACGATTTAATAGCAAACCGCAGTGGTTCGTCGCAAACCATGGCAACCTCGCAGTCACGTTTCCCATCCAAATCTGTCGATGTTAACGCCTCGGTTACCTTTTGCGTGCAAGGACCGTCAAACGGAGCTGAAGGACTTCATTATCGGGGACGAGGGACGTCCCTCCTACCCGTTGGAAGACGGACGAGAGTTGGAGCGATGGCAAACGAACGAGAGTTGGAGCGATGGCAGACGATCTTCATTGGTCGTTAGATCAAGGAAGGACATCCCCTGCTTAGAATTGATGGACAGGATTTAATCTGTCAATTTCCAAAGGTGATGGTAGATGATCGTCTAGGGCCGTTGGATCGAGGGAGGGATGCCCTTCATAGGGACTGAGGGCGAGGATTGAATCTACCATTTTCCAAAGGCGATGGCAGATCACATTCCATGGCTGTTGGATCTAGCGAGGGACGTCCCTTATCTAGATTGATGGCCAGGATTGAATCTTCAGTTTTCCAAAGGTGATGGATGATGACATTCCATGGCCGTTTGATCGAGCGAGGGAGGTCCTTGGATAGGAATGGAAGGTCAGGATGGACTCCAAATTACTTTCAATTGAAGGTTACGTGCAAGGCACACGCGAAGTGTAACGACATGACATTATTTTATACCATATATCTTTTAATTTTTCCATATAAATTTTTCTTTTTCTTTATTTATTAAATCAAAATATACGATATGAAACAATTATCAGAGTGCATAAAGCAGAAATCATTACCAAATTAAAAATATAGTTTAAATATTTACTACTAGTTCATAATATCACACAAATGTTTATTGTCTCGCAAACCATGAAAACAAACATAATTTTTATTTTCTTTGGGAGCCATAACTTTTCAGATCAACTCAGCTGGGTAAACCAATGGCTCAACAGGTAATGCTTCTTCCTCCACTTCAGCAATACAAATATCTTGGCAGTCACCAAGTAGGAGTTTTTTGTACTATTGAACATCACTTTCAGTATTTATGAAGTTTTGATATGCACACCCTTACTACAGATTAAACTACTCACGCAACAATTCCTTCCACACTATCTCAATTTCACATTCTCTCCCTCACCTGACACTCCTTCTCTCTCCGTGTCATTTCATCTTGTGAGAATGAGGATTTATAGGTGAAGAAAAATGTTGGCTACAGACAATTCATTTTAGGTATTAAGCATCAATTCGTCTGATAGCAGACAACTCCTTCAATGCTTTGCAGACAACTCCTTTAATGCTTTGAGAAAGCATTTAGATGGCAGACAAGGACTGTCAAAAGTAAAAAATTGAGTCAACTCAAAAGCCCTCAATTATATTATGTGATTTCAAGAAAACGTGTTTTTCCACTTCTCCTTTTCTAATTTCTTTTAACTTAATTCTATTTTACATTTTATCATTCTAATATTTTTATTAATTACCAAATAATTCTTTTACCCCAATTAAACCCATGTAATTTACCGTAATTAGCTAATTTAGGTATCATCTATTTTTTTTTTATTTCACAAAAATTCTTTATATTATATTAACAGAAGATTTTAGCAGGATATTACATTCTACCCCCCTTAATAAAATTTTGCCCTCAAAATTTTATTAACTAAATGACTTTGGATATTTAGCTTCCATATCTTCTCTTCTTTCCCATGTGGCTTGTTCTACTGAATGATTATGTCATAATACCTTAACTAGTGGAATTTGCTTGTGATGAAGCTCTTTTATTCGCGAGTCCAAAATCTGTACAGGTCTTTCTTCGTAACTTAAGTTTGTCTGGACTTCCATATCATGAGGAGGTATCACCAAAGTTGGATCTCCAAGGCATTTCATCAACATGGATATGTGGAATACGTTATGCACACCATGCATAGAAGCTAGAAGTTGTAATTGGTATGCTGCTTTTCCAATTCTTTTTGTGATTACGAAGGGACCAATATATCTTGAGCTTAACTTTCCTTTCTTCCCAAAACACATATCTCCTTTGAAAGGTGATATTTCTAGAAAGATTAAGTCTCCTTTCTCGAATTCCAAATTTCGACGGTGATGATCTGCATAGCTTTTCTAGTGACTCTGAGCAGCCAACATTCTTTGTCTGATAAAGCAACAGATTCGGCAGTTTGTTGTACTACATCGGGGCCATAAAACTCGGTTTCACCTGCTTCATTCCAATATAAGGGAGATCTGCATTTTCTGTCATATAACGCTTCATAAGGATCCATTCTGATAGTAGCTTGGAAACTGTTGTTGTACGAGAATTCCACCAATAGTAGTATTTTTCCCCAACCAATCTGAAAATTGAGCACACATGCACGTAGCATATATTCAAGCGTATGTATGGTTCTCTCACTTTGACCATCTGTCTGAGAATGAAAAGTAGTACAAAATTGTAATTCGGTGCTCATGGCCTTATTCAAACTCTTCCAAAAGGTTGAAGTGAATCGAGGGTCTCGATCTGATACAATGGAAACTGGAACACTGTGCAATACCACAATTTCTTTAATGTATAAATATGCAAATGTGCAACCTTCGTCAATCTGTCAATAATAACCCATATCGCTTCATGTCCTTTAGTAGTTCTTGGTAATCCAGTAACAAAATCCATAATAATATGCTCCCATTTTCATTCGAGTATTGGCATTGGCTGAAGCGTCCCACCAGGTCTCTGATGTGCTACTTTTACCTACTGTCAAACTTAGCACAACCCCACATAATTAGCAATATCGTACTTCATCCCTAGCCAATAATAATGCATTTTCATATCCTTGTACATTTTATTACATCTTGGATGAATAGAGAAATTTGAAGAATGAACCTCTCGTAAGATCGCCGTTCTCAATAGTGAATCACTATGCACATACCATATGCGTTTATACTTTACGATCCCATCGGATGATAAGGAATAATCTTGATATTTCGCAAAAGTTGGATTTAATTTAAAATCTTCGCATATGATATTTCCTTGTTGGGATTCTTTAATTTCTTCTAATATGGAAGGCTTAAGAGTTAATTTTGATAAAACAATGTCCAACTGAGAAGGAAAAATTTGCACATCCAATTCTCGAATGCCTTTCTGAAGTCCTGTTGGCATTTCACATAGTATATTCATGATGGCAGCCTTCCTGCTTAGAGTATCAACTACAACATTGTCCCTTCCAGGATGGTATTTATTTCGCAGTAATAATCTTTCACAAATTCCAACCATCGCCGTTGTCGCATGTTTAACTCTTTCTGTGTAAAAATATATTTCAAACTCTTGTGGTCAGTGTAAATCTCACACCGTTGCCCATAGAAATAATGTCTTCAAAGCTTGAGCATAAATACCATTGCGGCGAGTTCCATGTCATGAGTGGGAGAGTTAGCTTCGTGCAGTTTAAGTTGCCTTGAAGCATACGCAATTACTTTACCATTCTGCATTAGTACGTCGCCTAATCTACTTTTGGAAGCATCACAATAGATACAAAATCTACCTTCCTCATTTGGTAAAGTTAAGACATGTGCTGACATTAACCGATATTTCAACTCCTGGAAGTTTTCTTCGCATTTATCAGACCACTAGAATCTTACATTCTTCTTTGTAAGACTCGTGTGAGGTAAAGCAATCTTGGTGAATCCCTCAATAAAACGTCTATAATATCAAGCTAGCCCAAGGAAACTTCTTACATCGCCTACGTTCTTCAGTTGCGCCCAATCAACAATTGGTCTTATTTTAGCCGGATGAACAGCAATTCCATTCTTAGAGATTACATGGCGAAAGAAACTAACTTCACTTAATCAGAATGAACACTTGGAAAATTTGGCGTACAATTAGTGTTGTACAAGAATGGAGAGGGCGATTCTAAGATGTTCACAATGCTCTTCTTCCGACCGAGAATATATGAAGATATCATCAATGAAGACGATAATGAACTTGTCTAAATTGTCTCTTAAGATTCGATTCATCAAGTCCATAAAAGCTGCCTGAGCGTTGGTTAGACCAAAGGACATCACCATAAATTCATAATGACCATATCTTGCGTGAAACGCTATTTTTGGTATATCATCCGGTTTAACCCTCAATTGGTAATAACCCGAGCGAATATCAATTTTGGAGAACACACTAGCGCCACCCAATTTGTCAAATAAATCATCAATTCATGGTAAAGGATATTTATTTTTTATTTTCACTTTGTTCAATTCCCGATAGTCAATGCACATTCGTAATAACCCATCCTTCTTTACAAACAGTACCAGCACTCCCCAAGGGGAGAAGCTTGGTCAAATGAATTCATTTCTAATTAAGTCCTCTAGCTGAATTTTTAACTCTCGCAGTTCCGCCGATGCCATTCTGTACACATTCTTTGAAACAGGTTCAGTATTGGTTTGTAGATAAATTACAAATTCAATTTCTCAACTAGGCGGTAATTCACGAAGATCGTCAAGAAAAACACCTGTCAATTCTCGTACCACTGTAACTTTTTCTATTCTTGCTTGTGGAGATGCCATAGAGTCTAACACATTTACGAGAAATCCTTCACATTTGTTATTCAATAGTTGATCTGCTTTAAGGGCCGAATAATTGCAAGCTTTTCATTTTCCTTAATTCCTTGGAATACGTGAGGTTCACTAATAAGAGGACAAAAGTGAACTTTTCTCTTTTACAGTTGATAATTGCTTGATATTGTGATAACCAATCCATGCCCAAAATGACATCGTATCCCTTCAGTTCTAGAATAATTAGATCGGCTTGGAATAAACAACCATTTATCTCAATTGTATAAGCTTTCAGAATTCCACTAGCAGACAAATAGTCTTGAGGGTAAGCATACTCTATGCGTACAAGTTGTACAATGAGCTAAGCAATTTGTTTTTGTACAAAATTCGGTTGAAATAAATGAATGGATAGCTCCCGAATCAAAAGGGTTATATGCAGCAATATTATCTACATAAACAGTACCTGACAGGATTATGAAAGTTATTTATTCTAACGTAAGGTTCCTAACACAATTAGGAAATATCACAAAGCCATATATTATGCAAATGATTTTTATAAAGAGTTTTTACCTGACACCACTTATGGTTGTTCCTCCTCTTCTACAGTTCCATAAAAGGAGAAAACAGTGGGGCAACTCCTCCCTATCCTCCACTATTAGAGTAACAATATTTGGCAATATGTCCTATTTTTCCATATTTGAAACATTGTCCAATTTCGGCCACGCATTCACCACGATGACTTTTCTTGCACTTGGGGCATACATAGGGTTGATTCATTCTTGCAACTGGAGGGGTAGAAACAATCTCTATCATTGGATGTTTATCCTTCCCTTGTTGTGCTCTACTATCAGAAGGTCGTTTGATTCCTCGGTTCATGGAAGGACCACTCCTATGTTGCTAATGTTGATTAGCTCTCAAAAATCTTTGAGTTATTTCTCTTTGTCTGAGTACCATTACCTTCACATTCTTGACTGCCAGTGCCTTTGTGATTATTTTGGTGTACGGGATATCCTTCGTGCCAACTACAGTGACTCCCTCAAGGATTTTCATTTTTAATCCTTGGATGAAATGGTTAACTTTGCTCTCCTCAGTAGTCACCAAATTTGGCGCAAATCGAGATAGTGTTTCAAACTTCTAAACATATTCAGACACCGTTCCTGTCTTGCGTAATCTTATAAACTCTACCATTTTCTGTATATGAATGGTATGATTGAAGTATTTTGCGTTGAAGAGTTCCTTAAAAGTTTTCCACTCAAGGGTTTGCACTTCCTTTGATCTTTTGATGGAGTCCCACTGGAATCGTGCGTCATTTATTAACAGATAGGCACCACATTTTACTTTTTCTGACTCTTGAATTCTTGCATATGTAAACATGTCTTCAATAGAACGAATCCATTCCTTAGCTTTTATGGTGTCCGAAACATTCCCATCAAAACTAGGAGGCTAAAGTTTGTGAAATTTCTCCTAACCTGCTTGTTCTAGGACCACCATGGCTAGATTGTTTTTACTTCCATTTTTGTTTTCTTTTTCCATAAATTTTGCCATAAATTGAAATTGTTGTTCCATATATTGAGATTGTCGCTCTACAACAGAGGCTAGGCGGTCCAAGGCTTCGCCTCTTCCATTCTACACCCCAGCTTCTACATGATTATTAATATTCTCTTGTCCAACAGATGTTTCTTCTCTTCCATTGCTTACTTGCACGTTACTTCTTATCCTTCTAGACATTTCTAATTCCTATATATTTTGAAGAAACGTTAAGATAAAGCATTAGGAAATTAAGGTTTTTTTTTTTCCATTTGTTTATTTATTTATTATGAATTTATTATTATTATTATTACTATTTATTATTTTATTTTCTTTTTATTATTATTCTTTTTATTTTATTTTATTTATTTATTATTATATTTTTTTCCATCCATACTAACGAATTATACTATCAAAAAATCTAATATTATCAAAATAATCCAAAATGATAAAGCAATAAATATTTAAACAAACTTGAAATTAAACTTACATTTGAAGAAGCATTCTCTAGTGAGTCTTGCGTTACCAGCAATTTACAGAACCGAGTTTGACTTGATTATGCTCTGATACCAACTGTAACGACTCGACATTGTTTTATACCATTTATCTTTTAATTTTTCCATATAAATTTTTCTTTTTCTTTATTTGTTAAAGTATAATATATAATATGAAACAATTATCAGAGTGCATAATGCAGAAATCATTACCAAATTAAAAATATAGTTTAAACCTTTACTACTAGTTCATAATATCACACAAATGTTTATTGTTTCGCAAAACCATTGAAACAAACATAATTTTTATTTCTTTGGGAGCCATAACTTTTCAGATCAAATCAGCTGGATAACCCAAGGGCTCTACAAGTAATGTTTCTTCCTCTACTTTAGTAATACAAATATCTTGCTAGTCACTGTGTAGGAGTTTTTTGTATGATTGAACTTCACCTTTAGTATTTATGAAGTTTCGATATGCTCACCCTTATTACAGATTAAACTACTGACGCAGTAATTCCTTCCACACTATCTCAATTTCACGTTCTCTCTCTCACCGGACACTCCTTCTCTCTCATTGTCATTTCCTCTTGTGAGAAAGAGGATTTATAGGTGAAGAAAAACGTTGGCTGCAGACAATTCATTCTAGGTTTTAAGCAATAATTTGTCAGATGGCAGACAACTCCTTCAATACTTTGCAGACAACTCCTTCAATGCTTTGAGAAAGCACTCAGATGGCAGACAAGGACTCTCAAAAGTAAAAAATAGGGCCAACTCAAAAGTCCTCAATTATTGTGTGATTTCAAGAAAACGTGTTTTTCCACTTCTCATTTTCTAACTTCTTTTAACTTAATTTTCTTTTACTTTTTATCATTTAATATTTTTATTAATTACAAAATAATTCATTTACCCCAATGAAAGCCAAGTAATTTACCATAATTAGCTCATTTAGGTATCATCCTTTTTTAATTTTTATTTCACAAAAATTCTTTATATTATATTAACGAAAGATTTTAGCGGGATATTACACGGAAGGTTGTTAATGAACACACTTCTGTAGGATCGATATACGCCTATAGAGGGGGGGTGAATATAGTGTTTTAACTTTTTAGTGCGATATTTTAATCTCTAATTACCCTAAGTGATTTAATGCATATTATTAAGATATCAATAATAAATATATGCAATAATATAAAGAGTAAGGGTTAGAGAAATGCAGACAATATTTGTTTACGCGGTTCGGCAAACTAGCCTACGTCCGCGCTCTAAGTTGCACTTGGTGATACACTAAGTAATTGGCTTGCGGGTGCCAATAAAACCGTTTACAAATTGACTATTAGACGGGGCGTCACCCTTGACTAATTCTTAGGTCATCAACCTTAGACTCTAACGAGTCGTCACCCTAAATTGACTATTGTGGGGCATCACCCAATGATGAATTCTTAGGGAATCACCCTTTACAATCAAGCACAATAATAATTCAGAGATTTACTCTCAAATCTATCTAATCCAAATTCTCCCAAAATATAACTCTCAAGTTCGGAATAGGGAGAATTGGATATACAACAATATTGAAAGCTCACAAAGATTTTATCGCGTATGAAAATTGGCAGAGCTTCGCTTTAGAATCCTTGGTTCGTTATCGAGAGCTTGGAGTGGTCCTCTAATTATACACACTGCCATTGCTACTTCCGTATGACCTCAGCGTCTGCACCTATCGTCCGTACAACCGTTGCAAAAATGCCCGTTAAGAAAAATAGCCGTTGCACAATTCTAGGCATTTGGTGACGCCATTCTCATCGTCCGCTGCGTCCGCATCTATCGTCAACGTCTTCAATAAAATTGGATAGATTCAAAGCGGACGCCAATATTCGCGTCTGCACCGTCCGCATGAACCGTCCGCGACGAACAACTGAAATGGCAGATTCAAAGTGGACGACACGGATTAGCATCCGCGGTGTCCTTAGCTTTTTCTCCCGTCAGCTTCGCTGAAGGGATGCAGACGCCAAATGGCATCCGCTTCGTCCGTGTGACGTGTCCGCGTGAATCTCCAGAATGGCAGATTCAAAACGGACGACTGGAAATGGCGTCCGCGATGTCCATACTTTATCAATCCGCGTCCGCATGATTACATAGCACTTCAATCTTCCACAAGACGCATCCTCTAAGTCATACAAGTCTTCAATATCACTGCATAGACTTAGAGAAACATATTAAACATTTCCAATACCCTTGATCAAGGTATTCTCAATTTAATCGATAAATATGATATATAAAAAATCAATGTATAAACAACTTTTACACTTTATTAAATTTCACATCATCTAGATCACATAGTCTAAACAATCTCCCTTATTGATGATGTCCAAAACATATAAAGTTGTTTATATCCAAATCTAAGCATGTGCCACAAATATTGCATATTTGATTTACTCAATTAAGTTATGCAATTTATCCACCAATTAATCCAAGCAACATGCAATTAAAATACAACTTATTGATTTACTAAATTAACACACAATTTAGTCATCATCAAAATAAAACTTAGCCTAACAAAAAGGCTAACAATCTCCCCCTTTTTGATGATGACAAAATCCAATAAGTTGTTTACCCTAAAACTAAGCATTTGCATAAAACTATTGCATATTTGATTTCTCCAAATAAGTTATGCAATTTATCGAACAATATAATCCATGCAACATGCTATTTCATGCTATTCAACTCCCCATAAAAATATATATACTACTCATACACCATTCTCCCCCTTTTTGTCATAATCAAAAAGTAATTAAAGGGGAGGAGAGCCCAAACACAATCAAGAAATGTTATGAAAATAAGATTAACAAAATAAATTCTCCCCCTTTTTCAAGTAATCTATCCAATGAGGGAATTAGCATTAGAATCCAAAGATAATGTCAACAAATAATTCTATTGAAAACAGATTTCTCCCTCTTAATCAATGAATCTAACCAAGAAGCAAACCATGGAGGGAAATATACATTCAATTTCAATTTGTGGTTAAAAGAAACATACCAATTGTAAAGAACCACAATTACAAAGATTTCTAACAAAAGTATTCTCAATGAGTGGCTAAATACAGTATACATAATTGAAATCAACCACATTCAAATAACATCGATTCTAGAAACATTGTCCCCCTTTTTGTCAATACGCAAAGAATTTAGTTTTCTTAAAATAGTTTTCTCCCCCTTCATCAAGTTAAAGTCAAGAGGGTAATTAACAAAATATAGATTTAAAATTTTTTTTTGCATGCTTTTGTTTATTTATAAGCTCCCCCTTAATGCCAAAATTAATCTGTAAACACAATTTATCAAACTCAAAACAATCCAGAACATTCAGAAATTTCAACAACTTATATAAATCTAAGCATTTCATTCATAAGATTCAAGAAACGATGCAAGTACATAACAAAGTCAAGGGGAAACACTACAACCAAAGTGTTTGTACATTCCTAATCAAATAACAAAATACTTAATTCAGCATAAAATCCTAATCTAGGCATCCGGTAAGTCCTCGTCGTCTAAGTCAATCGGAGGTGTAGCAACCGGAGACGCAGGAGAAACAGGAGGAGCAATCGGAGAAGGAATGCCAGTGGACCAGAGGCTACGTGAAATGTCATCCAAACGCTTATCCATATAATCAAGGCGACTACCCATAGAATCAAAGCGACGATCCATAGAATCAAAGCGACGATCCATAGAATCAAAGCGATTTATCATCTGAAGCATATACTCTTCAAGGCGTGCAAAATGAGAACGGGAGGCGTATGGAGTGCTAAACGTAGAAATACCAGCCTCGGTGCGGAATGATGGACCAGCCTCATGATAGGATGACGGACCAGACTCGGTAGAAGGAAGAGCAAGATACGGTTCCAAAGGCCGTGGAGGAGGAGAATCAGGAACCGGAACATTGTCTTGACGGGCAATCCACTCACCATTAGGAGCCGAATGATTCCCATCCGTCCTAAGGTTTGTGGAGAATAAATGTCAGACCGGCAAAGTTCACGAAATTTGGAGGATGAGGGAATAGGAATGTCCATCTCTTTAAACAAGTTCATAAGAAGTAAATTGAATGGAAGTGAACACGAAACAGTATCAGCCATGTCAGCCAATTGAGCAGCAATGATATATCCTAAATTGAAAGGAGTGTTAGAATACATACGCTGAAGAACATAGAGATCCATGTAGCTAACATGATCTCGGTGACCAGCATGAGGAAGAACATTGTAATGAAGGGAATGATGAATAACACGTGCCTTAATGTTGAGTTGTTTCGTCTTGGGCTTAACGTGATAATCGTTAATCGGATCACGAAGGATTTGACGCAATAGAATATCGCCCTTTTCCTTCTTGTGAAAAGAAGAAGCAGTGTGAGCATTGTAATATCCCTCCGACAACAGACCTTGGGGACACTCAAGGAACACATTTAGGAGATGAGGAGTGATCTCAATCTCTCGCCCATAAAGATAGCTCTTAACAACTAGAGGACGGTCAGTGTATGACAAATTTGCATAAAACATGCGTATTGTCTTCTCAACAAATGGACCATCGAGAGAAAATAACTTACGTAAACCCATATAGGTATACGTATCCGCTAAATCAAGACTAGATAAACGCTCAAAATCGATTTGCCTAGAAGGAATCAATGAACGTTTTTTGAAATCATCATCATAACGTTTCTTACATACGTCATTGATGAATAATCTAGACCTATAAACTTGAGTATTTTCGGAAGTTTGAAGAGAGGTGCGTTTTCTAGGAGTATGACTCGACATTATGAAATTAAAAGAGAATTCAATGAAAAACCCTAAGAAACTCTATACAAACAAGAACAAAGGATGATAAATTGATAAACAATGACAATGGGAGTTGAAAATATGAGAGAAATACCGAAATGAGTGATAGAGAGGTGTCGGAGGTCGCGAGGAGTCGAGGAGCCGAGAGGAGGATGCAAAAGTTAGGGTTTCGAAAGACCCTTGTATATTTTAAAATGCGTTTGCGGACGCAGCGGACGGAATTTATTAGCGTTCGGCTCATCCGCAACACACCAGAAATGAAGCAGTTTTAAAAATTCGAACATACGGATGGTGAGGATGCCATTTTTGCGTCCACACTATGGAATCCGGGAAAGCCAAGAAAAATGGAATGAACAAAATTGATCCTATCATTGAGTGTATTCCTCCAACACACTAGAAATGTAAAGTTGATTATTTAGAAGATGTTGAAGATGAATTATCTACAAAGATCGAACCAAGTTAAATTCAAATTCACTTACACACAACGAATTGCCAAAGAAAAATAAATTTAATAGATGAGTAACAATTTTAAGATTAAGGACACTATTGGCGTTCTTCCGCCTTGTATTAATCAATTTGAAAATAGGAGAGAATCAGCAGAGTGCTGCTCAGCGAAAGCATATTCTATTATCAACCATAATTGAAATCAACGTTGCAAAGCAAGTCGATGTTCTCAAACTAAATTTGAAACAAAAATTGTAACCTAAAAACTATTCTTAGCTATTATATTTTCTCCCCCTATTTCATTATCCAAGTCTAACTCAAGGAAGAAATAGACTCAAAATAACAAAATTAAACATCCAACACTTTTTCAAAGATATGCAATTTAGAATCCAATTGTTGGAACTACATCATCAAAATACACGTGGAATTAATACGGTAAATTTCAACCTAGAAATAGCACAAGAGAATTCAATTAGAAGTTTGATCTTCTTATCTCCAAATCAAGAATTAAAGTCAAGATAAATCAATTTCAATCCCAATAAAGAAGAGAACAATATAATGGAATCAATCTATGCTTTAATCCCAAGAAAAATAGAGATTGAATCAATCGATAATATAATTCATTCTAATCAATCAAAATCTAATATTAATCCGAATCAAATTCCACATATAAATTCAATTATAACAAAAAAAAAACTTGTGTACCTCCAAGATATTTATTTTCATTTTTGAAGCATTGGAGGCATTCTTCGAAGTTTCTCTCCTTTAGTATTGGATATCCAAGTACCCATTATCCTTTTACGCTTCTTGAGAGAGCCTCCAACCTACAAAACAAATCAATTCGATTTCTTTGGTACCCAAACCATTTTGGGTCCATTGGTTATAGGCTTGGTTCCTTTAGGAACCCACACATATTTAGAATTCAAAATAGATTTAGAATTTACATTCAATTTTGAAGGACAAGCAAATTTAGATTCAAAATTTGATTTCAATTTAGTATTCAATTTCAATGGACAAAAAAATGATTTGTGTCCTACACAATTGCAAGAATTACAAATAGATGAACTAACAAATAGATTTGTGTAATTCTTTTTCTTTGCAAAGGGTTCATATCCAATACCGGCTTTATCAAAAGTGACCCTTTGCGAATTCAAGAGCATATTTAAATTTTTGCTCCCATTTGTGAATTTAAGTACTATAGAGTTCAAATCATCATTTTTGGCCTTTAATTCACAAACATCAATTTCAAGAGATTTAATTTGAGCATTAGCATCACTAGTACATTTAGATTTGACCTTCAATGATCTAATCTCATCTTCACATGATTTAATGGAAATATTCAATTTATCATTTCTATTTTTCAAATCACCACAATCATGCTCAAGACATTTGATAGTAGCAATCAAATCACAATTTTTAACATTCAATGATTCAATTTCCTTTTCATGTGATTTGATCAAAATATTCAAACTAACATTTCTAATGTTCAAATCACAGATATCATGTTTATGACATTCATTAATACTAATCAAATCACAATTTTTACAATTTAATAAATCAATTTCATTTTCATGTGATTTGATAGTACCAATCAATTTATCATTCAATAATTTCAAATTATTACAATCATGTTCAAGAGATTTAAAAGAAGCATTAGAACTATCAATCATGCTTTTTAATTCTATAATTTGATCATCAAGAGATTTATTCAAAATAGTATACTTTTTGATCAAATTATCATTTTTCTTTTTCAATGATTTATTTTTACCTTTTAATGCATCCAAACTTTCTAGCAATTCATTTACAAAATCACCATTATCATCACTACTAGAATTTGAACTGCTAGAAGAGTTTGTTACCTCTATTTCTTTATTGGCCATGAAGAAAGTATTGGCCACTTTCTCCTCTTTATCGGAGAATGAACTTTCTTCATTTTCAAGCCTTTGAATTGTGCCTACATGTGTTAGCTCAAGAGATTTCCAAATATCATACGCACTAACACAAGATTTGACTTTATCAAATTCATTTTGACTTAAGCACTATACAAAATATTCATTGCTTTGGCATTTAAATTCCAACTCCTAAGTGATTTAATGCATATTATTAAGATATCGATAACAAATATATCCAATAATATAAAGAGTAAGGGTTAGAGAAATGCACACAATATTTGTTTACGCGGTTCGGCAAACTAGCCTACGTCCGTGCTCCAAGTTGCACTTGGAGATACACTAAGTAATTGGCTTGCGGGTGCCAATAAAACTGTTTACAAATTGACTATTAAACGGGGCGTCACCCTTGACCAATTCTTAGGTCGTCAACCTTAGACTCTTACGAGTCGTCACCCTAAATTGACTATTGCGGGGCGTCACCCAATGATGAATTCTTAGGGAATCACTCTTTACAATCAAGCACAATAATAATTCGGAGATTTACTCTCAAATCTATCTAATCCGAATTCTCCCAAAATATATCTCTCAAGTTCGGAATAGGGAGAATTGGATATACAACAATATTGAAAGCTCACAAAGATTTTATCGCGTATGAAAATCGGCAGAGCTTCGATTTAGAATCCTTGGTTCGTTATCGAGAGCTTGGAGTGTTCCTCTATTTATACACACTGCCACTGCTACTTCCGGACGACCTCAGCGTCCGCACCTATCGTCCGCACTACCGTTGCAAAAATGCCAATTGAGAAAAATAGCCGTTGTACAATTCTGGACATTTGCGGATGCCATTCTCATCGTCCGCTCCGTCCGCATCTATCGTCCGCGTCATCAATAAAATTGGACAGATTCAAAGAGGACGCCAATATTCTCGTCCGCACCGTCCGCATGAACCGTCCGCGATGAACACCTGAAATGGCAGATTCAAAGTGGACGACACGGATTAGCATCCGCGGCGTCCTCAGTTTCTTCTCCCGTCCGCTTCGCTGAATGGACGCGGACGCCAAATGGCATCCGCTTCGTCCGTGTGATGCGTCCGCGTGAATCTCCAAAATGGCAGATTCAAAACGGACGACTGGAAATGGCGTCCGCGACGTCCGCACTTTATCAATCCGCATCCGCATGATTACATAGCACTTCAATCTTCCACAAGACGCATCCTCTAAGTCATACAAGTCTTCAATATCACTGCATAGACTTAGAGAAACATGTTAAACATTTCCAATACCCTTGATCAAGGGAATTCTCAATTTAATCGATAAATATGATATATAAAAAATCAATGTATAAACAACTTTTACACTTTATTAAATTTCACATCATCTAGATCACATAGTCTAAACAATCTCCCTTATTGATGATGTCCAAAACATATAAAGTTGTTTATATCCAAACCTAAGCATGTGCCACAAATATTGCATATTTGATTTACTCAATTAAGTTATGCAATTTATCCACCAATTAATCCAAGCAACATGCAATTAAAATACAACTTATTGATTTACTAAATTAACACACAATTTAGTCATCATCAAAATAAAACTTAGCCTAACAAAAAGGCTAACAACTTCTTTACTCTATAAATGACAACATGCCACGCAATGTATAGCACATGTCTCCTTGTTGTTTTTGGTATTTGATTGTGCTAGTGTAATGAACTCGTCCATCAATTTCACAGGCTGCAATAAAAAATCAATGTAAGTGTAAATTAAACACATTGTACAAAACCAAATTGCAGACATACCACTTGCATTTTTAGCAGTGAAGCATGCCCTGAAACTGCTTTTGTCGAAGGAGAACCATTACCAATATCTTATGAACTTTGGCAAGGGTTGGAGGAGAGGATGGTGTCATGATGATAGGAGACCTGAAAAATTGTAGCACATTGTTAATCAACAGTACTAAAGCATATATGGAAAGTGCATGTAAGCTAAAAGACATACTTTGATCCGTTTGTAACATCATCGGACGATGCAGGAGAAGCTCATGGAGGACCTGGCTGGCCTATTGGAGGAGCAAACTGAGCTTCTTTCATTTGAAATACAGTGGCTTGAATCTCGTAAAGTTGCCTATCCTGTCTCTCTAACTTGGTGACAAGCCACTACCACCTCTCCTCACTGATCAGCACGTATGACGTGGATCTAGAAGGGAAGAGGGGGAGGTGCATCATTCGTCGTAGGATGAACAAAATCTTCATCCACCTCCACGTGATCTGACGATTGTGCATCCAACATCTACGGAATTAGTGCTGTGGACATCGAAGGAGGAGGTGCATCTAACATTGAAGGCAATTGCGCAGCTGACTTTGATGGAGGAGGTGCAGCCAACTTGGAAGGAGGATGTGCAGGCTGAGTGGAGGGAGTGTCCGCTCCTTTGAATACCCACTCCCCTCCTACTTTGTGCAGCCCCATCCGAGCTAATGTCACTTGATTGTACATCTGAAGTGCCTTTTCATTGGTTTGTTGCTCCTTGGGAGTGAGACAACCAAACCGCTATTGTCAATATGATATGCTGAATGAACCAATTATAGGGGAGATTCTTCCTTAGACTCTTTAGGATTGCCTTCATTTGATTAAAAATGACATAGACAACATTGAACCTCATCCTATTGTAGAGCTTCTCCATCACATAGGGATCCATGCAGCTAACATGGTCTCTATGTCCATCACAAGGCCAAATTTTGTGGGTGATCATGTGATGGATGACTCTAGCTTTAGCATTTAGGTCCTTTGATTTGGGTCGATAGAAAGATTCAACGGCTTTAGGATTGTGAGCCAAGTACTTCAACAATGCCAGACCCTCTCCTTGTTTTACAAAATTTGGGTCCTTCGATACATGGAAATACTCCTCTGTCAGCTCCTCTGTGGAGCATCTAATAAGCTCATTTAACTCCTTAAGAGTTAGCCTAATCTATTTCCCATATACAAACGTCCTCAACTTAGTAGGGTTGTCCAACTCCAAATTTGCGTAAAATAATTTCACAACCCTCTCATAATAATGGCCCTCCATCGTCCCAATCCATAGAGACCAATGCTTTCAAATATTTTCTTTAATCCAAAGTCAGTAAACGCATTGAAATCTACCCTCCTGGATATAATTACGGCATAGGGTATAACGTCATTATCATATCGTTATTTGGAGGAGGCTAAGTTGAACACCATGGGTTATGGCTTAACAGACACGCGTGCTTGACCTTCGGGCTCGGAGGGAGCCACTTTACGCTTCTTTGACACTTACACCGCCTTCGACACCATTTTTCACTTCAACAAACGTGAGGATAGATATCGGAAGTTCAAGTTGGTCAGGGGAAGATGAAATTTCTCTCAGAAATAGTTAGAACAAGGGACACCCTTCACGATTATGTATGCAAATTTACGTTCGTCAATAAGAGAAACGCAGTCGTTTAGTGTTCAAAGAATGACATTCGGTCGAAAACAGATGTCCCTCGTATTAAGATGGACATCCGTTATGGCCTGAATGATTACTTCTTAAGGTGAGAGACGTCCATTGTGGGAAAAATGATGTAGTCTTGGTCGAGGGACATCCGTTTATGGATGATAGACGTTCGATATATGAAGAGGGCCATCCGTCTGAGAAGAAGGACATTTGTATTAATTAAGGGAATTTGTGCCTTTAAAAAACGCGTTTGCCTTGTACATGACCGTTCAACTGAAAATAATCTGGAGTCCATCCTGACCGTCCATTCTGATCTAGGGACATCCCTCGCTCGATCCAATGGCCATGGAATGTCGTCCGCCATCGCCTTTGGAAAATGGAATATTCAATCCGGGACGTCAATCCAAATAAGGGATGTCTCTCGCTTGATCCAACGGCCATGGAATGTCATCTGCCATCGCCTTTGGAAAATTATAGATTCAATCCTGGCCGTTAATCCCTATAAGGGATGTCCCTCCCTCGATCGAATCGCCCTAAACAATCATCCACCATCGCCTTTGGAAATTGACATATTAAATTTTGGCCATCAATTCCGAGCGGGGGACGTCCTTCCTCTATCCGACGGCCAATAAAGATCATCTGCCATCGCTCGATCATTACTCCAACTCTTGTCCATGTTCCAACGGGTAGGAGGGATGTCCCTCGTCCCCAATAATCGACATCTTTGGGCTTCGTTCGACAGCCCTTGCATTCAAAAGGTAACTGAGGCGTTAATGTAGATGGATTTGGATGGAAACATGAGCGTGAGGTCGCCGGCGAAAATTTTTTATAGTTCATGGTTTTAGTTGTTAACAAAATTTATTCAGGATTTAACTTATAGTTGATCCCAAATTAAAGGGTCTGCGGTGTTAATTTCCCTATTTATAATAATACATGTATTAAGATTTGTAATTGAGATCTATTTCGTCCACCCAAATGGAACTATAATTATCTAATTCTAACAAATTAGGTCTCCAGCAATTTCATTATGGATTTTACTTGATTTTTATGTCAGGGCAAGTTTTAAGTTCTAATAGCCTCGTCATTAGTGTATCCAAACATTACATTAAATAATTATTCAAACTTGTATCATAATTTCAATATTTTATCTTAGGATAAAATAAAATTTAAATCCTAACATTTGAAGTGATTTAAAAATTTTCTATTTAAATATGTGTTTTATCATGATTTCTAATTTCTCTGGTGATTTCAAAACTGATTATGAACTTTGTCACATGATTGACATAATTCGAAATCACCAAAGACAAAGCCATAAGAGTTCAAAAGCAGATTACAAATTGACTGAAGGGTTAAGAATTTGGGTTAAATTACTTTACTATATGAAAAATGTAGTTTACACGTGATGGATTAAATAAATAAATTGACGGTAATGCCTAAATTGTTAATAGTTAAAAAGGGAATATTTTGTTTATCAAAAAATAAAATTTAATGTCTAATATGTAAATGAACTAAAATGTTAAAATTTAAATAATATCTTATTTAGTAAATTTTGTAACATCATAGAAATTAAATGTAAATTATCATAAATTATATCTATACTGTATTGCCTTTATGTACCACATCTACAGTTATTTTAATGTTGATCTACGGCGATTTGAAATTGATTTGTGGAATCGAATGAATAAGTTGGCCAAGTTATATGTCATGCTGAACAATTAATCATTGCAGAGGAGATGTTGAGAGAGAATAAAGAAAAGGAGAGGGAAATGGATTCCCTGTTCGAGGGATCCAAATAATTAGAAATGTGTTTCAGAGCATTTTGGATCTCCTTTCGAACTTTGGAAAGTCATGATTTTCATTAACAAACCTGTACTTAATTTAATGGAAAATGATTAATCAACCATCGTACTTTACAATCAAAGACAAACCAACCATTGTGCTTTTTATAATACTCTGACTTTTATATCAGAATTTAATAAAGATAATTGAAAAATAATTTGGAGATATTTAGATTAATTGGATAATTTTTAGGGTATTACCAATGACGTATTTAGTTGATTATAATTTATAGGAATTTATTGGATGATAAATAAGATTTATTTGGAAGGGGGTATTACATTGGGTCATTAAATTAAGTGTGCAAATTATCTTGGATTGTGTATTTTACACATTTGGATGATAGCGGATGACACGCAGACAAGGAGTCGAGTCCAAAAATGCATCTCAAGTCGTCCCCTGCATTTTGGGACAATGCAGAATGACGCTTCGCGTCCTAATTCATCTATAGTGCAAGATTTTGAATGAGGCAGGACGATGGCGGACGATGGCAAACTAGGAGAGCTCGAATCTACCGAAATTGTCAGACTTTTTGGATCAATGCGGATGAGGCATGGACGTCTTTCCTTCGTCTGAAATCGTAATCATGAAGGGGAGATTGATGGACTGAACCGGTTTGGTTCGGCTCAGTCAGAAAATAATGGCACGACTGGTTTTTAGTTAAAAGGAGGAAATGAAATAATAGATTAGTTGGGATTAAAATGTAAGAGAGTAACTAATTGGAGAATTGAGTGGATGATTAAGTGAGGAATTAAGTGAAATATAGAAATATAAAGGAATAAATTAGAAAGGGGGAGAATAATTTTTGAGAGGGAGTGCTGAACCGGTTCACACAAGCCATTATTGGCTAGAAAATAAAGAAGAGGAAAAGGGGGGAGATTGGCTTGTGGACAATCAGCAGAAATGAGAGGGAGAGAAGGCGAGAAAGAGATCAAGGGAGAGGAGCTGGGCGAGCACAGCTATGGAGCTCAGCTCGAACCTGATCTAGGGACGGCCGGGTCGTGCGTCTTTCTGCAAATGCGGAACAACTACAGGCTCGGGAGGTGCGGCTTCGTGTGAGGATTCGGAGTGAAGCCTCATGTAACGACCCGGATTTTTCATAATTCCTTTAAAATGCGTGAAAATTTGAATTTTCTTTTTGAAAGTAAATCAGAGTGTGTCTAAACCAGATTACTATCAACCGTTCATAAAACTCGTTATAAAATCTCATTTTGTAAAACTTATGCAGAAGCGTTAAAATAAAAACCATTTGAAAACATAGCGGAAGCGTAATTAAAATCATCATTTAGAACTTAGAGAAAACGTTAGTCAATTGAATAAAAGAACTCACTAACTTAAATACACTTTAAATAAAACTTATGTTAATTATAACTTAAACAACTTGATTAGAATCATTTCTTTTTTACCTTTATGTCTGGCCAGCCATAAGCATCCCTCGAGCATGTAAACCCATCATCTCTGCTTGCTATTGTTTATCCTTTATCTTTTGCTACTCCTAGTCCATGCATTCCTCATAGCGTACTAGTACTTACATCTACACCACAAGCAACTGTAAGCCCAAAGGGCTTAGTAAGGAAAAAAGGGACATATGCTAACATGAATGCCACTCTTTAGTCTGGGTTGGAATGGGGGCCACCCAAACGAATCCTTTCAATATGTTTTCTTTCTTTCTTTCATTACATTTCCTTTCTTTCATTACATTTCCTTTCTTTCTTTCTTTCTTTCTTTCTTTACTCGTACATCGAGCTGGAGTTTAGAAGAACCCGTATGGGATGGTATAGTGGGTCAGACCTAACCTCCTATAGATAACTAGGTCCCGTTCCCCATATGGTAGGGGCATTTCCTAATTATCAGACAAGGACCGCTACCCATCCGCCTCCTCACTCCCTTTTCTTTTCATTCCTTTCCTTTGGTCTTTTCTTTATCATTTTACTTTCCTCACCATGCATGTGAGTACTACCCCTTTGGAGTACTCCCTACTTGATTTCTATTACATGATACATGAACATACATTCTCAATCTAACATGATGCATGATGCATGATGCTTCACAGTATAACATTCATAGAAAATGAAGTGCGCATATAAAAGAAGGTAACGATAACTGAAAACACATATAAGGAAAGTAAAACACATAATATAATAAAGGAACTACGCACAACAGAACAAGTATAACATTGGGTTAAGACAGCAAATGAACAATAAGCTAAACATATTCAAGAAGACAAGATGATTATTCTAGTTCTTTAGTTGCTTAGCCTTATTGATCTCCTAGTCCATTTACATGCACCCTAGGTTCAAAATTCTAAGTGATTATTCTAATCAGTTATTAACATATTCCTACGTTGATTTCATGTCTTTATTCTACTTTGCTATCATAAGCAATACAAGAAAACAATAACAAAAGTATTTGTAAGACGTTCATTCACTTAGTCAATGAAACTCTTAATTCATTCACATTTACTTCATTCTCTTTTCATCGTCTTTAGAAAGATAAAACATTAGTTACGTAATAAAAGTGCGCATAGAGAAAGTGACTGAAAATGAAAACACATATAAAGAATAATAGAAATTAAAGCACATTTAACATGAAGGATAACGACCAACAATTTAATAACGCACTTTGTAGAGCAGGCAAGGTACACGAAATAAAAACAAGGGAAGCATGCTTGAACACAATACAGTAGTTCCTCTAGTTAATTGATGTGCCCTAGGGTCCTATCACACAGAGTCGAGCATAAAACTCATACTTTTCCTAACTCGCTTTTATTTTGCAGGAAATGTCAAGGTTTGGGATTCTTTGAAGGAGATATCACAAGACGATAAAGGAGTTCCATTCCATCTGATTTCATGGGAGCATGCACAACCAATCTAAGCCGACCTCCAAATAGCCTATGAAGAGTGAGGACTTGAAGACTACGAGTACCATTTGAATTCTTGTTATTGAATTAGTAGTAGACTTATTCTGAATAAAACTTTTATTTGGTTTTCTTTTACTTTGTTGTTTGTTTTTGGATTAAGAGTTAGAGAGGTGCACGGTTTGCATGCAAACCACGCCCTCATACCGAATTTTTGACGTTAAGGGTATTTTGGTCTTTTGACCTATTTTGTAAACATTAGGGTTTATATACCCTCTTTTTGGAAGGAAGGGAGTAGTTTTGATTGAATAGAAAATTGGTTCTCTTGAAGAGCAAACCCGCGGCCTCCTCCCTCCCTAGCGCCGATTCTTCCATCCTCCTTGCAAGGTTTTTTTGAAGCCTCTTGGCCTTGAAATTTATGAAATATTATCTCTTCCAATCCCTTATCTTTGAGGTAAGGATTGTGGTGTGGAGACAAAAGTAGGTTTCCAACCTTGGAGAGTGTTGTCCTTCGACCAACCACAAGTCGCCCCTCTCATTAGGAGGTTCGCGGACTCCTCGATACTACTCTTGATTCTTGAAGGTTTTCTTTGATCTTTTTGGTTCTTTGATGTCATAATGTTCTGGTGATTGGTTGCCTATTCCTTGTCAAAGTGATCGTTTGTGGATTATTGATTGAAGGAAGTTCTTGTTGGATTATCTATTTGTTGCGAAATCTGTTTTCTCATTGAGCTGTTAACTACACCCGATTGAGGATTCTATTTTAGGCCCTTGCGTCGATTATATTAATTTGAGCTCTTCTGGAGATTTATTCAGTATTGAGTCAAGTAGCTGTCTTCCAAATTTGAGCTTCATTAGATGTATGCAACTCGAGATATCCATGTTTGAACATCAAATGGTAAATCTGTCCTGTTTAAACCCTAGTTTTTGAGTTCCTCTATTTCGAGCATAACTATTGATCCAGAGTGGATTTTGTGATGAAATTTTGATACGATTTATGTACTTGTGTTGAGTACATATCTTCCAAATTTCAGATCAAGTTCACGTGGTAAAATGAATGATTTATGCTTCTGCTAAAAAATGAGAAAAATGGATTTGATAAATAAAGTCTTTCGCTGTTAATAAAGATTAAATAACGAGTTTTAAGTAAGATATTTTAACGATCTGGTTTTTAAGAAAAGAACTTTGGTTTCAATTGAAGGGTTTTAATAGAGATTTAATTGTTTTATAAAAGTTTTAAATTTATCGTATTTTTAAAATAAAGTAAAGAAAAATGCGGGTCGTCACAGTTAGTATCAGAGCAATTGTGTTTTAAAAACGGTCCTGTCTATTACCTACCAGCACAAGCTTCGACATGGAAATACTCTATCTATAATACCCCGACTTTTTATTTCAGAATTTATTAAGAAATTAGATATGCAGTAAGAAATTAGATATGCAGTAAGAACATGCCGCTCTTTAATTCTTTTGGAATGGGTTCCGTCGCAAACCAATCTTTTCTTTACATTTCATTATTTCATTCTCTCATTCATAACTCGTACTTCAAGCAAGAGATTGGAGGAACCTGTGTCGGAGATATAGTCTTCATCGGCTTCTAACCCCCTAGGGTAACTGGTCCAGTTCTCGATAAGGGAGGGGACTTAGTTCAGACTACCAGATTAGATCAGAACTACCCGTCCGTCCCCCAACTCCCCATTTCCTTTCCCCCATTTCCTTTCCTTTCCTTTCATTTATCATTTTTACTCACATAATACACATGAGTATCACCCCATAGGTGGCACTTCCTACTTGTTTCTATTATTATGATGCATGTCAATGAGAAACACCATCGTGATACATGTCAATGAAAAGCAGTAAACGTAACAGTATAAAAGTAGGAGACATAAAGCAGTAATCACAACAATATAAAAGTATGAGATATGGAAGTCTACTAACATAGTATATAGACATACTTGTTTATTAAAGGGAAGCGATAACAATATACACATTATTTGCGATTTAAAGGAAACAATAGTATCATATGCATGCTTGTCAATTTAAATAAAGCAATATTGATATAGACATGCTTCGTAATTTAAAGAAAGCGATAACAGTACAGACGTGCTTGGCAAATTAAAGAAAACAATAACGATATGCTAACATTCTAAACATGCTTAGAGATTAATTTAATAATGTGTGAATGGCATAAGCATAATATGGCAGCATAACAGAAATGTAAACAAGCAATTAAGGGAAAAGACAAAACTAATGGTGTAGAACCTCAATTAGCCAACGACTCTACTCATTTTCTTACCTCAAAACTTTAATGCGTGTTAGCGCTTAATTGTTATCCTTATATACTTTTTCGATACCTTCACAATTAATAACATTTAATTATTGTTAACAATCCCTCCACTAACCATTAAAGAATTCCACAAACCGCAATAATATTTCCTAACATAATGAAGCGTAGGCTTAGCTGATACGAATAACAAAACATCTGTCATTAAACAGAGAAGATAGTTATTTACCTGAAGCACCCGAGAGCAACAACTCCACCTTCTCTCCTTCCTCTGCCTTCTTTCCTTTTTCTCTTCCTCTTCTTTTCTCCTCGGGCATTTACTCCCTCCATTAGCTCACCCAAGAGCTCACCTGAGAGCTCACCCGAGAGCTCACCCATCTCTCAGCTTCCAGAGAGCAGTTCTCCTCTTTGTCTACCTTTCTCTTCAGCCTTTCTACCTCACTAGAGAGGCAGGCACAACGTGTCATGCCTCTGCCTTCACCATTCCCTGCATTCACCTATCTTCCACGCACACCACGCATGTCGATGCTGTTAGATTCATCAGAGAAGAACCAGGAGGAAAAGACCAGTTCGGACCGAACCTTAAGCCAGACCCAACGTCTCCACCTGAATTGCCAGCACCAGCCTCCAAATCGAAGCTGGAAATCGCAGCCCCTCAATGCCAATCCTCCTCTGCTAATCACCACACTGGCGCTAATCCATCTTGCCGTTGCCATTCCATCAATGCCGAGCATCGCTAGTCACCTAATGTTGTAGCGATGACCTGAGGTGTAACACTCAGATAATTTTAATGTGGGTAATTATAATTATCGGAGTAATAACAATGATATATTTATTAGCTTATAATTTATGAAAATTAATGTAATTAATTTAAATATTAACTTAAAGGATTAAATTATAATACTTGACATTAATTAGATTTATCTTCAATGAAGGAATTCGTGAAGGACATATGTTGCAATTTGTTAGGATTTAAATTAAAAAGTATAATAAGTTAAGATTAAAATAAAGGGGGAAATTTTCCTTTAAGGAAGAAAATTCCTTTCATATGGCCTGGATGCCATTCAGTTGACGAGGAGAGCAATAAGGTGAGAGGGAGAGAACTTCGCCGGCCATTTCGGATCTGGACAACAAAATATTAAGAGGGAGGGAGATGAAAAGAGAGAAGGGGAGAGAGAAAGAGTAGGGAGAGCTCGAAGAGAGGGGCTGAGAGAAGGGGTGAATCGGCGATCGATGACACGATCGGGAAGGATGGATCGAGAGCGGCGAACGACAGCATCTGTGGTCGGCGACGCGACATGCAAGCTCGGCTCGAGTTCGTTCAGGTCAGGCGAGCGATGACGAGTAGCGAATGGAGAGTCAGGCTTTGCTGTTCTGTTCGGCACTGAGCACGGGTTGCCGGATTTGCGATGATCTGTCGATTTCCGGTCATGCTTGGCGATGGCGATGCAGTGGATGGCAACGAAAAGGGCTAGCGACGCTGAGCCTATGGTTCCAGCGGCAGTTCGGCGTGCAGGGATTCAGGTACCCCAACCCGAGAGCTCCAACCCACGACCCATCATTCGACCTGGGTATGCCCAACTCGGTCTGTCTCAGCTCGGGTTGGATGGCCTTCAATTTCCTCAGGTAACCTAACCTTCTGAACTGCAATCTATATGGATTAGTGATCTGGATGGATTTTGAATGTTGGATTTGTGTTTGACGCCTTGTTGGGGCTAGGTGCGACCTCTGTTTTTGGATGGAGGCTGAAAGTGATCTTGAGTTATGTTCTACACTTTTTTAGTTAGTTGAAATGTTCAATTAGTTGGATACAAAACTACTGAATGGATGGTCTTGTGGAATGGAATAATCTGTAACGTGGGATAAATGTTTTGTAATATGGTTGGATGGTTTTAGGGTTTTAAAAGATTATAAAGTCTTATACAATGGGCAATATTTCCTTGTGACCTAATAATAGTTACTTGTGGTTGAGTTGATGAAAATATGCATAGGTTGCTAGATGGTCTTGCTATTCTCAACATTGAAGAACCAAATTTATGTTCCGAGAATTGGGTCCTGGAATTGGATGCTGGATGCAAATTACTAAACTATTGGATGATAAATAATCGAGGTAAGGATTAAGGGATGTTTTGACCATTGAGGCCCTACACCACAAGTATAGGTGTGTGAGTTAGTGTTAATGTTAGTTTAATGTTGTTAGTTAAATTCTTCATGTTAGTAAAGTTTATTGCTCGTTGTATGTTTTGTTAGTAAGTTTTACTAGTATGTTGAGATGTAGCTTGACTTATAATGAAGAATGTTAGTGTTTTAGCATGTTTAATCGCTTTGTTTACTGCTAGTTGTTAGTATATTGTTGCCATGATAGTGTCGATAATGTTTGTTATGCTTTGTTTTACTACCTATTATGTGATATAAATGTTTAGTTTCGTGATAAAGGTTAGGGCTTAAGGGTGATGGGTGTTAACTAGTGAATGAGAAATGCTTAGCGTTTTGGTAAGTGTTAATGTCAAGTAGGTTGATTGCCTTGAAATGTCTACTGCTAGCTGTTAAGATTGACTTAGAATGTTTAATGTTAGTTGTTAAGCATGTCAATTGTTCTGTGTTTGTAACAAACTAATATGATTAAATCAACTTGAACCCTAAGCATATTAATCAACTAGTGAGCATGTAACTGGCTAGGATAACAAAAATTTGTAGGAGTATGAAACTTACTAGAATCATCGAGAAATCAACTCTCGAGCATGTAAATAGTAATAATTGTAATTAACCTGAGTATGTTTAATTAACTATCTAGTTAAGCATGTAAGTAATTAACTAATCTAAGCATGTAATTGGTTGATAATTAATAAGCTTGTTGATTAACTAGGTTAAGTAATTAGATGTTAACAGACTAGCATAATTAATTAACATAATTGATTAGAGCACGTTAATTAACCAGCATGTTAACTTAGCTAGGTCCAGCATGATCAAATGGTAATTAATATTGTAAGAGTCTGATACCAAATGACAGGCTCGAAGGAGCACCAAGAGCACAATATAGAAATCTGTCCAGAAAACTGTGTCTAACTGAACTAGCAATATTAAACATTTCTAATAATTTCGTGCGATATTTAAATTCTCTAAATCCCTAAGTGATTTATCGAATATGATTAAATATACAATCACCTTAAATGCGTAAATTAAATAGTAAGGGTTAGAAAAGTGCACACAATATTTGTTTACACGGTTTGGCAAACTCGCCTACGTCCGCGCTCCAAGTTTCACTTGGAGATATAATAAATAATTGGCTTACGGGTGCCAATAAAACCGTTTACAAATTGACTATTAAACGGAGTGTCACCCTTGATTAATTCTAAGGTCGTCAACCTTTGAATTTTATAGGACGTCACCCTAAACTTGACTATTGCGGGGCGTCACCCAATATTTGACTATTGCAGGGCGTCACCCAAGTGTGATGAATTCTAAGGGAATCACCCTTTACAATCAAACACAATATATGATTCGGAAATTTAAACCGCAATCTAGCTAATCCGAATTCTCCCAAATATAACTCGCAAATTCGGAATAGGGAGAATTGGATATACAATTAAATAGCTCACAGTGAGTAGTATTCAAGTATTGATTTTGGCAGTGCTTCGCCTCGAATATTCGATCGTTAGTTGTTGAGAGCTTTGAATGAACCCACATTTATAGACAAAGAACTTTCGGACATCCGCAGTGTCCTCATCGTCTGCATGACCGTTGGAAAAAAATTTCCGTTGAGAAAAATAGCCATTGCACAATTCTGGGCATTTGCGGACGCCATTCTCATCGTCCGCTGCGTCCGCATCTATCGTCCGCGTCTTCCATAGAACAAAACAGATTCACATCGGACACCATTCTCATCTTCCGCTGCGTCCGCATACATTGTCCGCGTCTTCATTGAAATGTTAGGGATGCCAAAACAACGTCCTCTTCTTCAATTCCCGTCTGCACATCTGAAGAGTTGCGGACTCCATTTCACGTCCGCATCGTCCGTGACCATCGTCCGCGTGTCCATTAAAATGGATAGAGGCAAATCGGACACCAAAGCCTCGCGTCTGCGTGTGTACTTGACACTTCAAAGACGCATCCTCTAAGTTATACAAATCTTCCATATCACTGCATAGACTTAGAAGAACATATTAAACATTTCCAATACCCTTGATCAAGGGTATTCTCAATTTAATCAATAAATATGATATATAGAAATTCAATGTATAAACAACTTTTACACTTTATTAAATTCCACATCATCTAGATCACATAGTCTAAACAATCTCCCTTATTGATGATGTCCAAAACATATAAAGTTGTTTATATCCAAACCTAAGCATGTGCCACAAATATTGCATATTTGATTTGCTCAATTTAAGTTATGCAATTTATCCACCAATTAATCCAAGCAACATGCTACTAAAATACAATTTATTGATTTACTAAATTAATCGACATTTTAGTCATCATCAAAATACAACTTAACCTAACAAAAAGGCAAACAATCTCCCCCTTTTTGATGATGACAAAATCCAATAAGTTGTCTTCCTAAAACTAAGCATTTGCATACAGATATTGCATATTAGATTTTTTCAATTGATTTATGCAATTTATCAATCAATAAAATCCATGCAACATGCTATTCCATGTTATTCAACTCCCCCTAAAATATATTACAACTTATACATCATTCTCCCCCTTTTTGTCATAATCAAAAAGATTTCCTAGGGGAGGGGAGTCTTAAACATCCAAAGAAAATTTTATCCAATTAAAATCATCAAAACAGACAAGATAGAATATAATTACTCATAGAGCAATTATCAACAAGTTGAAGAATATCCCTTTCCCTTTAACATTAGCAACGTGAGAATAATGAGGGAATTATCAAAAGAATCCAAGAATAAATTTAACATAGTTTAACAATTAAATCTACTAAAACAAATTTCTCCCCCTTAATCAAAGAGTTAATCCATAAAGGAAACAAAGGAGGAAAATATACATTCAATTTCAATTTGTGGTTAAAAGAAAAATACCAATTGTAAATAACCACAATCACAAAGATTTCTAACAAAAAAACATTCTCCCTCTTTTCTATTAAGCAAAGAAATTCATTTGAGGGAATACAGACATTAAAGTTCAATGAGTGGTAAAAGATAAGATATCAATCTAAGTAACCACAAACACAATTCTATTTTAACAAAGTAGTCTCCCCCGTTTTTCCATTAAGCATACACTATTTATTGGAGGGATTTAGCATTCCAATTCAATTTGTGGTGTATAGTATGATACCAATTGAAAAATCACCACAAGAAATATTCAATCAAAAATATTTTCCCTCTTTTTGCTCATTAAGCCTAAACATATATGAGAGTATTTTCCATTTATGCTCAACCCATAAGCACAAAAAAAAGGAGATTTAAGAAATGAAAACCAAATGTAAGAACTGGAATACATTTACATATTAAGAATTGTAAACAAATTTTCAATTTCTACAAGAGATACCAATTTAAGGGTTAAGAAATCAACAATGGATACCGATTGATCATTCATAATTTGAAGCCAAACAAGTTGTTCAAAGGTTTATATCAATTGTAAATTCAAAGTTAAAATCAAATCATTTTGGCAAAGTATTGATACCAATTGTAAATTCAAAAATGAAATTTTGAAGAGAGATGCCAATGTTTAAAAACAAACTCAATTAAGTTATCTTTCCCCTTATGTTAAACACAAAAAAAGCCAATTTGGGGATATTCCACACATTCAAAAGGTTTGCTCTCCCCCTTAGAGCAACAATAAAACATCTTCATAAATTTCTCCCCCTATAATTTTGCACATAACCAAGTAGTTTGGGGAATCTAAATATGATACCAAATCAAGATCCAAAGAATATTATACCAATTATAGAGAAAATATGATTTCATGGATACAAAACAAAAATAATTTCATATATGATACCAATTAAAGATTAAGTTAAAAAATTTCAATTGTTGAAATTCAATTCTAAAAATAAAGATTGATACCAATTTAAAATTTCAAAGTATAGAGAAATTTAATATACCAATTGAAGAAATGAAATCCAATTTTCAAAAATTCTAATTGATATAAACTATCTTTCAAAGATATTCAAGGTAAGAACTATTTCTCTCCCCCTCAATCAACAAAATTAAACATCCAACACTCTTTCAAAGATATGCAATTTAGAATCCAATTGTTGGAACCAATCATCAAAATATAAGTTGAAGAGATAAAGCATTTTTCAACCTAGATATACAAAAAGATTAAAGCTAACAATGAATCCAAAGAAAATATTCTACTAATTAAAGCTAGATCAAATCAAGAATCAAAAGCAATTTATTCCAAATCAAATTCAACAAATAAATTCAATTATAACAAAGAGATTGTGTACCTCCAAGAGTTTTATCCCATTTTATCACATAGGAGGCATCCTTTGAAGTTTCTCCCCTTTTGTTGGATATTCAAGTATCCAAATCCATTCAAGCTTCTTGGGAGAATCTTCAACCTACAAAACAAATCAATTCGATTTCTTTGGTACCCAAACAATTTTGGGTCCATTGGTTATAGGTTTGGTTCCTTTAGAAACCCACACAAATTTAGAATTTAAATTGAATTTAGAATTTAAATTATATTTTGCATCCAAAGGATAAACAAATTTTGAATTAGCATTTGATTTAAATTTAGAGTTCAAATTCAAAGGATAGGCAAACTTAGATCCAATATTTGACTCCAATTTAGCATTCAATTTTAAAGGACAACAAAAGGATTTATGTCCAACAAAATTACAAGAATTACAAGTAGAAGATCTAACAAATAAATTATTGTAATTCTTCTTTCCAAAGGGTTTATATCCAACACCGGATTTATCAAAAGTAACCCTTTGAGAATTCAAGAGCATATTTAAATTTTTCCTCCCATTTGTGAATTTAAGCACTATAGAGTTCAAATCATTATTCTTGGCCTTCAATTCACAAACATCAATCTCAAGAGAGTTAATTTTAGAATTAGCATCAAACATAGATTTAGATTTAGCATTCAAAAGGCTAATTTCATCTTCACGTGATTTGATACACCCATTCAATTTATCATTTCTATTTTTCAAATCACCACAATCATGCTCAAGACATTTGATAGTAGCAATCAAATCACAATTTTTAACATTCAATGATTCAATTTCCTTTTCATGTGATTTGATAGTTGTATTCAATTTTTCATTCAACAATTTCAAATCATTACTATCATGCTCAAGAGATTTAAATGAAGCATTAGATTCATCAATCATACTCTTTAACTCCACAATTTGATCATTAAGAGATTTATTCAAAATAGCATGCTTTTTGATCAAATTGTTTTTCTCATTTTTTAACAATTTATATTTATCTTTGAGCTCATTAAAACTATCTAGCAATTCATTAAATACATCATTATCATCTTCACAATTTGAATCGGAATTGCTATAATAGTCGTTTACCTCAATATCGTTAGCCATGAAGCATACGTTGGCCACTTTCTTCTCATTTTCGGAGGATGAGCTTTCTCCACTTTCAATCTTTTGATTTGTGCCTACATGTGTTAGCTCAAGAGATTTCCAAATATCATAAGCACTAATACATGATTGAACTCTATCAAATTCATTTTTACTCAAGCCACTATACAAAATATTCATAGCTTTAGCATTCAAATTCCAATTATGTTTATCTATATCATTGAATTCACAACATGGTCTAGGAAGAGTTATTCCCTTTTCAATGATTTTCCATAAAAAAAAATCAATAGATTGTACAAATATTTTCATTCTACACTTCCAATAAAGATAATTACTACCATCAAAATGTGGAGGTGTAGATGTGCATTGACTTTCAACAATTCTATCGAAATCCATAATCAATTATTCACAATAAATTTCAAAAAGAAATTCAATAAGAGAATTTTTCAATAGATGCAATTCCACAAATATTAACAATGTGCACAATCAACAAAATATCACACAAAAATTTAAATCCCCTCATTTGATACTAATTGTAGGATCGATATACGCCTATAGAGGGGGTTGAATATAGCGTTTCTAATAATTTCATGCGATATTTAAATTCTCTAAATCCCTAAGTGATTTATCGAATATGATTAAATATGCAATCACCTTAAATGCGTAAATTAAAGAGTAAGGGTTAGAGAAGTGCACACAATATTTGTTTACGCGGTTTGGCAAACTCGCCTACGTCCGCGCTCCAAGTTTCACTTGGAGATATACTAAATAATTGGCTTACGGGTGCCAATAAAACCGTTTACAAATTGACTATTAAATGGGGTGTCACCCTTGACTAATTCTAAGGTCGTCAACCTTTGACTTTTATAGGACGTCACCCTAAACTTGACTATTGCGGGGCGTCACCCAATATTTGACTATTGCGGGGCGTCACCCAAGTGTGATGAATACTAAGGGAATCACCTTTTACAATCAAGCACAATATATGATTCGGAAATTTAAACCGCAATCTAGCTAATCCGAATTCTCCCAAATATAACTCGCAAATTCGGAATAGGGAGAATTGGATATACAATTAAATAGCTCACAGTGAGTAGTATTCGAGTATTGATTTTGGCAGAGCTTCGCCTCGAATATTCGATCGTTAGTTGTTGAGAGCTTTGAATGAACCCACATTTATAGAAAAAGAACTTTCGGACGTCCGCAGCGTCCTCATCGTCCACATGACCGTTGGAAAAAAATTTCCGTTGACAAAAATAGCCGTTGCACAATTCTGGGCATTTGCGGACGCCATTCTCATCCACTGCGTCCGCATCTATCGTCCGTGTCTTCCATAGAACAGAACAGATTCAAATCGGACGCCATTCTCATTGGCCGTTGCGTCTGCATACATCGTCCGCGTCTTCACAGAAATTTTGGGGATGCCAAAACAGCGTCCTCTTCTTCAATTTCTGTCCGCACATCTGAAGAGCTGTGGACGCCATTTCACATTTGCATCATCCGTATCCATCGTCCGTGTGTCCATCAAAATGGACAGAGGCAAATCGGACACCAAAGCCTCGCGTCCGCCTTGTGTCCGCCGCGTCCGTGTGTGTACTTGACAATTCAATCTTGCACGAGACGCATCCTCTAAGTCATACAAATCTTCCATATCACTGTATAGACTTAGAAGAACATATTAAACATTCCCAATACCCTTGATCAAGGGTATTCTCAATTTAATCGATAAATATGATATATAGAAATTCAATGTATAAACAACTTTTACACTTTATTAAATTTCACATCATCGAGATCACATAGTCTAAACAATCTCCCTTATTGATGATGTCCAAAACATATAAAGTTGTTTATATCCAAACCTAAGCATGTGCCACAAATATTGCATATTTGATTTGCTCAATTTAGGTTATGCAATTTATCCACCAATTAATCCAAGCAACATGCTACTAAAATACAACTTATTGATTTACTAAATTAATCAACATTTTAGTCACCATCAAAATACAACTTAACCTAACAAAAAGGCTAACAAAGGTATACTTTGTTGGAATGTTTTTTTAGATTGTTAGCTCTAATGTTGGATGTTACACTCTGTTTTGTTGGCTGGTTTTGTGATGGTCTTTGGTTATGTTAGTTAATTTGGATTGTAGTTGTTTGTTGTGTTGGGATAGATTTGCTGTTGGATAATGGTGTTAAATGAATCCACTGTTGATGAAAAACTTTGAAGTTAAAGAAATCTACAATCTGTTTTCTTGCTCATGGTTGAACATTTAATGGAATCGAATAATTGCTTGGTTTGTTGGAAGTCAATAAGTGCATAAATGTTAAGTGTTATGTGTCGGAGATATCATTCATGTACGGTGGATTAAATTCAGGCACTATGAGATTTAAGAGTATTTCGTACCTTAGGTATATGCTTTGTACGTTGAGACGATTTAACTACTGTTTGTTTAGGTCAAAGAAATGAAATATGTTGGTTATGGTCAGATATCTACTGCTATGTCATTTGGGTTTTCTTGGCCATCTAATTCATGTTTTATCTTGCTCCTTATGAGTTATGGGTTATAGCCTTCCATTTTAGTTGTCTGAGGAATTGTATACCGGATTTGGGATCTGTTAGTTAGATATTGGTTGCTTGTTATAAATGCGAACCATGCTGGAATCATTTATTAGACGTAGGTTGCCGTATACATAAATTGTTCTATGTTGGATTTATGTTTCAAAACTTTGGGATGGGAATGGTTAAGCTGCTATATGGATCATTAAAGTAGAAGGATGAAAATAATGAAATGTCTATGTTGTTCTTGAATGTTCACTGATCGGATTAAAGTCTATCTTGGATATAAATCTATTTCTGCGGCTTTGATAATATACACTGTGGGATTTCTGAATGAAGTTATTGGATGGAATAATCTGTTAACTATAAGTGGGTAATGTTAAGTTGGATCTGTTCTCTGTTGTAGTTATCTGAAATATTAAAAGGAATTGTTAATATGTTGTTGGAAATTGGATATTGGAAGTGTTAATTGCTTGGGTGTAAACTTGTTTAGTTAAGGCTTAGTTAATGTACCCTGTTGTTGGGAAGTTAAATTGTGGACTTGGACTACGTTGCTGGAGGACGAGTTGTTAGTTAATTATGCATGATTATTGTGATTAATTACTAAGTTAAGTTTGGGAGATTAATTAGTAAGTTAACGAGTAGATTAAATGATTTTAGTTAATGACTAGATGTTTCTAAATGTGAAGGTTCTAAGAAGGAGAGAGAATAGTATTAAACGTTGAATGAAGAATCAAGGTAAGTGATATGCATGTGTTTTGGTCTTCGGACCCTACATCACAAGATTAGGAAATGCACGTTTCGTTGTTTACCGCTTTAATAGCATGTTTTGTTGTTTACAGTTTTTAACAGCATGTTTCGTTGCTTACCATTTTCCAAGCATGTCTACAGCTGTAAACGCACGTTTCGTTGTTTATCGCTTTAATAGCATGTTTCATTATTTACAGTTTTTAACAGCATGTTTCATTGCTTATCGTTTTCCAAGCATGTCTACAGATTTAAATGCACGTTTCATTGCTTACTTCTTTCCTAGCATGTTTTATTGTTTACAGTTTTAATGACACGTTTCGTTATTTACTGCTTTTACAACATGCTTATAATTAATATTATCACGTTTCGTTGCTTACTGCTTTCCTAGCATGTTTCATTGTTTACATTTTTAACCGCACGTTTCGTTGTTTACTACTTTTACAACATGCTTATAATTAATAATCGCACGTTTCGTTGCTTACTGCTTTCCTAGCATGTTTCGTTGTTTACAGTTTTAACTGCACGTTTCGTTGTTTACTGCTTTTACAACATGCTTATAATTAATAATCGCACGTTTCATTGCTTACTACTTTCCTAGCACGTTTCGTTGTTTACAGTTTTAACCACACGTTTCGTTGTTTACTGCTTTTACAACATGCTTATAATTAATAATCGTACGTTTTGTTTCTTATTGCTTTCCTAGCATGTTTTGTTGTTTACAGTTTTAACCGCACATTTTGTTGTTTACTGCTTTTACAGCATGTTTCGATGTTATTTATGCTTTTAGAAATTGTATGTATTTATGAGTATCATACGAAACAGATACAAATAACGAACGAATAATAAGTCATAAAAAGTAATAACGAACGAAGAAACAAATCACAAACGAATAAACAAATCACGAATGAAGAAACAGATAACGAACGAATAATAAGTCATAAAGAGTAAAGAGAAATGAGAAATAACTAATCCAATTAAAGTAAAGAAAAGAAAAAGGCAACAATATGACGCGAGGCTGGTTAAGCCTTTGTGGCACGGCCGCTAGCGAGCTTTCGGATTATGCTACTGTCGCTAGCAAGCTTTCAGATTATGCCACTGATGCTCGTATCTATTGCAAGGTCCCTGGATTATGTCGGGACAAACAGCCAATGGTTAGCAGACTGTCGGATTATGCCATCGCTGCTATATCGGAGGTCAACGATGAAAATAAAGACAAAGGAAAGATAACAATTAAAATGATGATATAAAACACAAAAAATAAAAAGATAAGAAGAAAACAACGAAAACAATGATTAAAACGTAAAAGATAAGAAGATAAGAAAAAGTCGAAAACTGAAACTGCATGTAGTATTATGATACATATTATCACTTACTGAGCATTAAGCTCATAGCTTACGTCTTGCGATGTAGGAAAATGACAAATAGATTTAGGAGCAGCTGATGAAGAATTTGCTAGAATGATACTTGTAGTAGGTTGGCTAATTAAAGTAAAGATGAACATGGTGTAAATATAAAGTAATATTTTATTAATTGTTTTAAATGAATTAATTGTGCTTCCACTACGCTTTTAATTAAAAAGGATTTTTATCAATTAAATTACTATTTACGCTTTCGCCACGTTTTCAAAGGAAAAGTAATTTACGCTTCCGCTCTGCTTTAATAAACATGTTATATTTAAATAAAAGATTTTATAACGCTTCCGCATTTATTAATTGGATTTTCATAGCGAGTTTAATGAATTGTTAGTAGTGGTCTAGTTAGATGCACTCTGATATTTCTTTAAAAGAGTTTTAAATAAAGAGGGTTTTAGTGGTGAAATAAAAAAATTTTAAATTTTAGCGTATTTTTAAAAGGTTTCAAAAAATAGGGTCGTTACACTATCAACTGTAAGTACATTAATAGAATTGTTTTAAGTGTTTTCTTTGTTTAAGCCTTTTAATTATAACTGAAAGGATATCATGGTTAGAGAATGAGTCATAGATAATGTTCTGTCTATAGATAAAAAGTTGATTTTATGTTATAGTGTATTGATGTATGTAATAGAGGATAGAAGATACTAGAACTGCTAGAGATTTTATGCAGGATGTATGAAATATAGCTTTGGGGGAGTGTAAAAACAAAGGAGACTCTGCCCAATTTTTTTGAAAATAGAAAGGCGATAGGAAAAAGCAATCCTAGTATAAACCAGGTTAAGTAAACGATTAAGTGGGGTCGCCTAGGTTGCAAAGGACTAGATAGAGGATAGGATTGTTATGAGCAAGAAGAACATTAAAGACTAAGGACTAAGTCAAATCAGGAGGATGATAATCTCAACAATTGGAATGGCAGTCTTGAAACATGGAGAGGTTTATAAGAACAAAGGAATAAAAGAAAGATAATAACAAAAATGTAAAAGATAAAAAGATAAAGGAAAGACAAAAAGAGAAATTACATATGTAATTTAATGTAGATCTAGATGGTACCGCAGAATAAATTAGGACAGTGGAGGACATGGTTGCACATGCTAAGACATGAGGTATTAGTATAAGAGAAGCAGAGAAGGGTAGCATGTGCCATGTCATTGGTGGTTAAGGACTTAAGACCTTGACAGGAATCCCATCAGGATAGCCAAGGATGTGGTTGTAATGACTTGGATAGAAATTCTCGAAAGAGTAGTGGTGTTGAAAATTCAAGATACGGGTTACTCTATAATGGTATTAAAAGTTCTTGTCATTGAAGAAGTAAAGGATCGGAGTTCAAAATATAGTGATTATGTCATACTTTTTCACCCACATGCATGGGACGACGTGGAAATGGATACAGATACAGATACAGAAACTGGTCCAAAAATGAAAACGGAAAAAGAAAAAGAAACTGATATGGATACGGATACAGAGACAAATACAGAAACAGAAACGGAGATGGATACGAAAACGAAAATGGATATAGATATGGATATGGATACAGATACGGAGATGGAAATGGATACAAAAACAGAGACAGATATGGAAACGGAAACAGAGACCGATACAAATAAAGATATGGCTACGAAAATGAAAACGAAAATGGAGATAGATACGGATACGGATACGGATACAGATACAGATATGGAAACAGAAATGGAAACATAAACGAATTTTCAGAAATGGAATTCTAGAAATGGATACGGATTCAGATATAGATACGGAAACAAAAATAGAAACAGAAACGGAAACGGAAACGGACACAGATACGGGAAAAGATACGGAAACAAAAACTACAATGGAAACAGATACGGATATGGATACAGATATGAGAATGAGAACATATGTGAAAACAGAAACTGAAACAGAAATGAATACAAAAATGGATACGGATATGGGAACGGATACAGACATGGAAACAGATACGGATACGGACATAGTAACGGACACAGAAGCAAATATAGAGACAGAAATAGATACGAATACGGATACAGATATAGAAACAGAAATGGAAACGGAAACGGAAACAGGTACGAATACGGGAAGGGTAACAAGACTGATTAAGGATCGAATCTCACAATGGAATGCTTCTATTGAGAGATTACAGCTACATGAATGGAATGAAGCGGGCACATCTGGTAAAATTAAGAGGATTTTTGACGATGAAGATTAGGATGTGAAGGATAAACAGTCGCAAAATGAGTCAAATACTACTTTCGTTAAGGTTCCTCATATTGGATCATGCGTTATTTCTCAGAAAAAGTATTTTGGGGAGCGTAAAGTCTGTAGCAGACAATGTTTTAAGTGTGGCGAGATTGGACATTTGGTAAAAAACTGTCCAATGATGGGGAGAAAACGAACAAAAGTTGTAGCAAAGTGACTTTGACTCTTGTGAATGTAAGTGAAAAATGTGTTTATGGGGTCGTTTGAGTGTATGTTGTGATGCGTAGTGTCTGTAATTTATGTTATTATATCAAATTTTGGATCAAGAATTAGTGTTTGGAACCATTGAGAATGTAATGCAAGAGTTATTTATGCAAGACATAAGTGCGATTTGATTGTTGAGATAAGAAAAGCGTTTACATTGAGCAAATTTTGATGACAAAATTTATATAAGAAGGGAGGAATGTAATATCCCGACTTTTATATCACAATTTAATAAGGATAATTGGAAAGTAATTTGGGGTATTTGGATTAATTGGATAATTTTTGAAG
>CM039468.1:29712472-29806282 GCA_022433065.1 Begonia loranthoides | reverse complement strand
TTAAGATTTATTTGGACGGGGAGAGGGGGGGGGGGGGTATTATATTGGGTCATTAAATTAAGCATGGAAATTATCTTGGATTTTGTATTTTACACATTCAGACGATAGTGGACGAGACGCAGACTAGGAGTTGCGTCCAAAAATGGATCTCAAGTCGTCCTCTGCATTTTGGGACGATGCAGGACAAGGCTTCGCAACCTAATTCTTCTGTAGAGTGAGATTTAAAACTAGGAAGGACGATGGCGGTCGATGGCAGACGATGAGAGTTCGAATCTGTCCAAATTGTTGGACTTTTCGGACGAATGTGGACGAGGCAAGAACGTCTTTCCTTCATCCGAAATCATAATTCTGAAGGGGAGATTGATGGACTGAACCTGTTTGGATTGGCTTGATCTCGAAATAATGGCAAGGATGGTTTTTAGTTAAAGGGAGGAAATGAAATAATGGATTAGTTGAGATTAAAATGTAAGAGAGTAATTAATTAGAGAATTGAGTAGATGATTAAGTGTGGAATTAAGTGAAATATAGAAATATAAAGGGATAAATTAGGAAGGGGGAGATTAATGGGTGAGGGGAAGTGCTGAACCAGTTCACGCAATCTGTTATTGGCTAGAAAATAAAGAAAAGGAAAAGCGGGAAGATTGGCCCGTGGACAATCTGTAGAAATGAGAGGGAGAGAAGGCAAGAGAGAGATCGAGTGAGAGGTAATAGGAGAGCGCAATGATGGAGCTTGGCTCGAACCCGAGTTCAAGACTATTGGGTCGTGCGTTGTCTAACGAATGGCAAGTAGCTACGGGCTCGGGAGGTGCGGCTTCGTGGGAGGATTCGGCGCGAATCCTCGGGTTGTCAGTGCAGCGTTGGGTGACTAGCGATGCTCAACAGCAATGGAATGGCAACAGTGATGTGGATTAGAGTCGGCGTGGTGATCAGTAAAGGAGGATTGGTGTCAGGGTACTGAGATTTCTAGCCTTGGGTCGAAGACTGGTGCTGGCAGTTTGAGTGGAGTGGTTGGGTCTGGCTTACGATTCGGTCTGAACCGGTCTTTTCCTCCTGGTTCTGCTCTGATGAAACCGACAACATGGACATAGGTGGAGTGCGTGGAGGAATGGTGAAGGCAGGGTATGGCGAAGGTAGAGGCATGGCACATTGTGCCTGCCTCTATAGTGAGGTAGAAAGGCAGAAGAGAAAGGGAGACAAAGAGGAGAAATGCTCTCTAGAAGCTGAGATCTGTGTGAGCTCTTGAGTGAGCTAATGGAGGGAGTAAATGTCCGAGGAGAAAAGAAGAGGAAGAGAGAAAGGAAAGAAGGCAGAGGAAGGAGAGAAGGTGGAGTTGTTGCCCTCAGGTGCTTCAGGTAAATGGATATCTTCTCTGTTTAATGGAATTTAATTTCCTGTTGTCCTCAGCTTCAATTTTGTATGTTGGTTGTTGAACAATGGAGATTTATGCCTGTAAGGGTGAATTGTTTTGGTGGTACTGCATTTCGGTCAAGAATGAAGAATTATAACTTGTTTCTTTTCTATACGGTTGAATACTGGATGAGGATAAAATGTTGGTTTTGAATGCCCTATGCTGTTATGGATTTCAGGTCCTCTGTTTATGAATTTTCACTAGGATAAGTTTAAAGGATAAAGAGTAATGAATTATCGGATATATGCTATGTATGGCCTAGATATATTTTCTGTTGTTGGATTTGGTTGAAGAATATTTTTCGATGAATGCTCTTTGTGGTTTATTGTTAGCAGTGAAGCTGTGATCTCAGTTAAATTATGTACTTTGCTTTTGTTTCGATTAATTATTTGGGTTATGGATAATGCTCCAAATGGTTTAGATAATGCCCTATTATTTAAATATAATGAATATTAGTGGATTTGAATTGAGAAATGCTGTGAATGGAAAGATATTCTCATGGAGGGTTCGCTGTTAAGGATATTTATTTGTTGGAAGTTTTGATATTCGTATCACCTAAGGCAACGCTTAATTGTGTTAGGAAATATTGTTATGGTTTGTGGAATTCTATAATGGTTATTGGAGGGATTGTTAACAATAATTAAATGTTATTAATTGTGAAGGTATCAAAAAGAAAAGAAGGATAACAATTAAGTGCTAACACCCATTAAAGCTTTGAGGTAAGAAATTGAGTAGAGTAGTTGGCTAGTAGAGGCCCTACACCATTAGCTGTGTCTTTTCCCTTAATTGCTTGTTTACATTTATGCTATGCTACCATATTATGCCTATACCATTCGCACATTGTTAATTTAATCTCTAAGTGTGTTTAAGATGTTAGCATGTCGTTATTGTTTATTTTGATTAGCTAAGCACGTCTATATTATTATCGCTTTCTTTAAATTATGAAGCATGTCTATATCGTTATCACTTTCTTTAAATTGACAAGCATGCAGATGATACTATAGTTTCCTTTAAATCGTAAAGCATGGCTATATTGTTATCGCTTCCCTTGAATTAACAAGCATGTCTGTATAGTATGTTAGTAGACTTCCATATCTCCTACTTTTATATTGTTGTGATTAATGCTTTATGTCTCCTACTTTTATACTGTTACGATTACTACTTTTAATTGACATGTATCATGATTATGTTTCTCATTGACATGCATCATTTCAATAGAAATAAGTAGAAAGTGTCACCTATGGTGTGGTACTCATATGCATTATGTGAGGAAAAATGATAAATAAAAGGAAAGGAAATGGGGAGTTGAGGGATGGACGGGTAGTTCGGATCTAATCAAGTAGTCTGGACTAAGTCCCCTCCCTTGTCGAGAATAGGACCAGCTACCCTAGGTGATTAGATAATGACCAAGACTATACCTTCAACACAGGTTCCTCCAATCTCCCGCTCGACGTACGAGTTATGAATGAAAGAATGAAATGTAAAGAAAAGATTGGTTTGGGGCGAAACGCATTCCAAAAGAATTAAAGAGAAGTATGATCATACTACATATCTCATTTATTACTGGGTCTCAGGCTCGCAGTTTGCATATGGTATAGGTACACGCACGAGAAAATGATGAACAAATCAAGGTGTGGTTGATGAAGGATTTACACGGGCAGAACTTGTGGTGGCTAGGCTAAAGAAAGTAAAAGAGATAAGAGTTTTGTAGATATAAAATACTAGTTCATTTGTTGTCTTTTAAAATGAATGATTTATGCTTCCACTGTAAAATGAGAAAAATAGATTTTATAAATGAAGTCTTCCACTTTTAATAAAGATTAAATAAAAAATTTAATATAAGATGTTTTAACGATTGGGTTTTTAAGAAAAGAACTTTGATTTCATTTGAAGGGTTTTAATAGGGATTCAGTTGTTTTATAAAAGTTTTAAATTTAATGCATTTTTAAAGTAAAGTAAAGAAAAATCTGAGTCGTCACAATTTTTTTGCTAACAAATTAACCACTGAACTATGGAAAAAAGTCACCGCTCACATCAGTCGCGTTTGCCATTAATGACCATGATTTGTGGCGGCTTGACGACGATTCACGCTAGCTTGACCATGTTCCCCCGCGGATTGACCACAATCCATTGGGGATTGACCACGATCCACGGCGGATTGATAAAAAGGAAATTCGTTTCTTTCACCTAGTGCAACACTGAATTTTGTAGATCGATAATTCTCTCAATTTTCAATGGGTTTGGATGCTTGAGGACTCATTTTCCATCATTTTTTTACGATGCACAAGTAGGAGAGATCTATTTTGTTATTTGGTTCATATCAGAACAATTCGGGTAATAAAAAAATGAGATCCTTTACTCGAAAACTTTTAAAGGCCATAACTTTGTGTTTAGTCGACCGATGTGGACAATTTTTTTTGATTTTACATAACTTTTTGAGATCTACGCTCTAACAAGCCGGCAAAGGTAGCTTGTCTCACTTTTGAGGCCTAGAAATGCTTCTAAGTCCTCTAATTTCCCTTATACAATTCAAAACCATGTAGCTCTGCATGTTTTCATGCCTGAATTTGCTTTAATAAACACCGATTGACTAAATAGGAATTTCCTACATGTGCATCATGAAAAGTTGATGTAGAAAGAGTGCTCAAGCATCCAAAACTGTTGAAAATTGAGAGAATTATCTATCTGCAAAGATTCACCGTCGCACTAGGTGAAAGAAAGGAATCTCCTTCTGATCAATCCGCCACGGTCGTGCTCAAGACGCCATGGTTCATCATCAATCCACCACAATTTGTCGTCATGTTGTCACGGTTCATCTCAATCTGCTTGTCGTCAAGCCGCCGCGGTTTGTATTCAATTTGTCGCGATTCGTCGTCAAAGCATTTAACGCCAAACGTGACAACAATGTTGGCAACAACTTTTTCCCATAGTTCAATGGTTAATTTATTAACAAAGAAAGTATGATGATTGGTTTGTCATTGATTGCAAAGTGTGATGGTTGGTTTGTCATTTTCCCTTAATTTAATCATGGAGTGTGTTTTGATGATTTGAGTGGAACATCATCATGCGTTCTAAATAGACCGTACATCCTACTAGGAATCTTTCATTATAAAATTAAGGAAAAATGATAAAGCAAAAATCGTACTTTGTGATCAATGAAAAGTCAACCACTAAACTATTTTTGCTAACAATTTAACTATTAAACTATAAGAAATTGACGGAATAAACACCGCAATTACTTTTTTCATTAAATAGCATTGTCGACAGCAGATCGTTGTTGATCCGCAGCGGATTATGAATCTTTGAAATATAATTCAAAAACATTATCGATCCGTAATGGATTATCATCGATCGGTAGAAGATCCGCGACAGATTGATAAAAAGGAAATCCCTTTCTTTCACCCATAGAAACGGTGAATCTTTTGTAGATCGATAATTCTCTCCATTTTCAATGGTTTTGGATGCTTGAGGACTCATCTTTTCATGATGCACAGGTAGGAAACATCTGTTTTGTCATTTGGTGCATATCAGAGTAGATTTGGGCAAGAAAAAAATGAGATCGTTTATTCGAAAACATCAGAATACCATAACTTTGTGCGTAGTTGACTGATTTGGACGATTTTTTTTTATTTCACATAACTTTTCAAGATCTACACGCTAGCAAGATGCCAAAGGCAGCTTGTCCCACTTTTTTGGGCAAAAAATGCTTCTAAGTCCTCCAATTTCCCTTACATAATTCAAAACGTTGAAGCTCTACACGTTTAGAGGATAGTTTCTCCCTGCTGCGGCAAGCGTTTTCTGCATAGGTCACATTGATCTTCTCCTAATACACATGCACGACATGTCTCCAAAAATGAAATTGTATCATGGTGTCTACAGATAGCATTTTCATGGTGAAACAATGTGTGGCAAAATCTAGGCAAATGGGAGAGGAAAGTGGAAAGATGAAACGATCACATTTTTTTCCTATTCTAATAAGCACCACAAAAAAAAAAACAGATGTTTCCTACCTGTGCATCATGAAAATATGATGGAAAATGAGTCCTTAAACGTCCAAAATGGATAAAAATGGAGAGAGTTATCGATCTGCAAAGATTCACCATTTTTCTAAGTGAAAGAAAAAAATTTCCTTCTTATCTATCCGTCGCGGATCGTGGTCAATCCGTGGAGGAAATTGTCCCGATCCTCCTCGAATCGGGACATTTTTCTCCATGGATTGACCCTCGGATCGTTGTCAATCCGTAGAGGAATGCCTGTAAATAAAAAAAAAAAATCATTTGTCTTTTTCATAGAAAAACATAGACAACACAAGCAAACCGTAATTCTCCCATGGACTGTTAAACAATTGTAAATCATCCAAAAACAAAAATATTAACATTCTTTTAACAAATCTTCTAAATTATAAAACCTGAAATCTTCTAAATCCATTCTTTTACAAAACCCAAAATCTTCAAAATCCATTCTCCATGGATATTAACTATTTTCCACTAAAAATCTCTTCTAAAATCATGAGTTCTTTCCATTTTTTCCATGGGTATTTGTTCTTTTCAATTGCAATTTTTAGAAAGTTAATGGCAATGCTCGCAAGGGTGATTTCTCATAGTACAGTTGTTAAATTGTTAGTGAAAATAGTTTAGTAGTTGACTTGTCATTGACGACAAAGTACGATGATTGGTTTGTCATTTTCCCTAAAATTAATTACTTTTATATATTATACTTCCTCATACCAGATTCATATATATTCCTCAGCTTCTCACCACCATGTGTTTATAAGAAGCGACAGAATCTCTTGCCCCTATATTGTCATAGATCGATCAACTGTTGGTCTCTCCCTAGCTTATAATGAGGTGAAGTGATGTGCTACTGAACTTGACAACCAAATATGAAGACTTTTTAACTTTAAGTTTAGTGTTCTTTTACAGTAGACCATTCTAGGGATATAAGTAGAGTAGCTTTTGTCTTTCCTTTCTTATTTTCTTCATAGTCTTTTGGGATATAAACACCCCCTGCCATAATAGAATTAACACCCCCTGCCATGGAATACTGTTGGGATATAAACACCCCCTGCCATAATAGAATTAAAACCCCCTGCCTAGATTTATTGAGTCTTTTGGAATTAACACCCCCTGCCATGGAATAAATACTGTTGGGATTCTTTTCTTCATAATCCGAGCTTGTTTGGTGACTTTATCATCAACTCGATCATTTAGCCACCCTAGTTTGTATGGTGTTGGGTGTAATGTGGTATCAAAACCAAGCTTCTCCACTAACTCCATAGATGCCACATTGGTGCAGGTTCCCCCATCAATTATCAAAGAACAAACCTTGTCCTTAATCAAACACCGACTATGGAAAAGATTTTCTCGTTGGAAAACATCTTCTTCACAGATTTGGGTAGTGAGAGTCCTTTGAGTAACCATAAGAAGTGGACCCTCCTGAGCATAATAAATTTCTTCTTTTGGTTCAACCTTTGTACTTAGTGATTCCATAACTTCATCTTCACTTTCTATTTCCTTAGTGTCACTTGTCATCACCATAACTCACTTGTTAGGGCATTGTGAGGCAACGTGTCCAAGGCCAAGACAGTTGAAACACTTCATGTCCCTCAACCTTGGTTTTGTGACATCAACACTAGTTTTCTTTTCTTCAATGCCCTTGCCCTCATGTTCATTCAAGGCTGTGTTTTTATCATCAAAGTTGGCTTGAGGCTTGTAAGGGAGTGCATTTTTTTTGAAGTGGCCAAGAGCTTGTTTCTTTGAGCTTTCTCTTTCTTTGTCTTTCAATTTTTAAAGCCAATTGTACCACATCATCCATTGTCTGAAAGGGTTGTAGCTCCACCAAATCACCAATCTCCTTATGAAGGCCCTTGATGAATCTATCAATTTTTTTTCTCCCAGTTCTTCCAAGGCACACCGTCTCAAACTCAGTCAAGTACTCTTCCACCGATTGTGCACCTTGTTTGAGGTTTTGGATTTAAAGGAATAGTTCTTGTATGTAATGGATGGGAACAAATATTTTCTTCATCAAGGCTTTCATGGTTCTCTAGCTCTGAACATCATCATATCCATTTCTCTTCCTTTGAGCTTTGAGATCCTCCAACCACAAACTAGCATACCCGGCAAGCTCCAATGTGACAATTTGTATCTACACCCTTTCGGTATACTCATAGCGATTAAAGACCTTCTCAACCTTTTCTAACAAATCCGAAAATTCATCACCATTTCATGATCCCTTAAAGGGTGAGATAGAGACCTTCACACACCTCATATCATCCTTGACTAAAGATCTTCTCCTTGGACTTGGTAATTGCTCCATGTCAACTTCATCTTCATCATCATCATAGTTGCTTTCATTTAATCCCTTTGATTCAATTGAAGTGTTGATTCTTCTCCTTGGCCTAGGAGTTCTAGGACCCCTCACATGCACATTGGAAGGCTCTTCCAGCCTTTGTTGAAGTTTAGACATCATCTCATGGATTTCTTCAAGTTCATTTTGAAGACCAACATCGGCCTTGTCTTGTGTCTTCTCGGGTAGCAGATTTGTTGGTTGCATTGTCTCTTTATTGTGAGCGTTGTTGGCTCCACTTCTTGTGTTCATTTTCCAAACAAGAAAGTCCACTACAAAGTTGAAAAATAGGGCACTTGTGCTCTAATACTAGATGATGCACCAAGGGGTGTCAATGAGTAACAATGGGGGCAAGGGCGGTTATCGGCTTGCACCAAAATTGGACATCCAAAATGAATCTTTTGTAACTTCCAATCGAGATATCCCAGTAACACCAAATTTGGAGGTGAAGCACAAATAACATAGAAGAACAGTTCCTCCAAACATCACTACCAAATTTGCTAGATTGCGGAAGTTATACTATCATTAACTTTTTTCCCAAAAAGGTGCCAATGGAGACAGTTTTAGACATTACAAAGAATCTGCACAAAATCCACGATTTCAGTCCAAATAACACCCAATTTTGTACACTCTACTCTTGTTCAGTAACCAACAAAATCCCAAAATTTTAGTAGACAAATCGAAAGACAAAATAAGAAAAATATTCAAACATACAAGCTAGTCCAAGAATGAATTAATTGGCCACTCTTGACTTCAACAGATCCCTTATCCAAGAAACAACTCCACCTTGCTTCAATGCTGGTCTTCTAAGTCCTTACTCTAGATGCCACCTCTGGATGGGATGATGGAGGGCTTAGTGTAGGAGTCTCACTCTAAGACTAAGCTAAGAAATCGAGTGAGACAATTTTAGGTTCATAAATTCTCGGGTGTTTGCCCTAGAAAGTGGAAGGTGAATACTTAGAGGAAACTCCAAATAAGAAAAGTTGTAATTGTGATTAAAATTCCAATTATTCCATACAGACAACCATCAAGAAGCTTAAATAATTCATTAAGAGTTGCCCTAAAATGAAAATTACAAATATAACCTTTAGAGACAAATATCCGACATGAGTGCTCGGATAACACACTAGCCGAGCACACCAAAACCCCAAAAGTTGAATAACAATAATTCCAACCAAAATTCAACCAAATTCTAATAATTTAGTAAAAAATAAAGTAAAAAAGCATGTCAAAATGTTGGAGGGACATATCTTTAGCTTGTTACCCTCCTTAAGCCTCAGCACCACTAGGAGCTTCAAATTGGTCCTCAGTTAAGCTTTTTGGCCAGTTGTGTGCAAGGACACCCCAAGTGAGGAGATGCTTTGGTTTTTTTTTATCTTTATGGTGAGGCTCCTCTTGAAGTCCTCCTAAGGTTATGCCACTCGCAAAATAATAGCTAGTTAAAATACTAATAATCTTCTTAGCCCAGGCTCGAGTAACCGGACCTTGTGTTGCATCAATACTTGAGAATTATGTTTTATATTTATTTGAAATTAAGAGTAGTTGTAATATTTTAATTGGTTATGTGTTTGTGTCATTCGGCTATGGCATGTTCTAGCCGAGTATGTGTGTTTTGTGGAGGTATTTTTGGTAATGTTTTTTAGGAAATTAGACCTAATATTGGGGGAGTATTTAAGCTACCCTTAGAATTGTTTGCAATCAATTTTGAATTAAAGAAAACTCTATAGCTGTTAGCTTCTCATTGCTCTTTTGCAAGAATTCACAGCCCCAATTGGTTTGTTATGTGTACATTTCTTGTCATTTGTGAGAGTTTGAACAAGTAAACTCCCTATTGCAGTCTTCCACCCTCCTTACATGAGAGGTGAATCCCTAGTAAGTTTGTACAAAGTCATGAAATATCAAGTCATAGTTTTCCTTTTCGTTGAAGGCATTCATTGAAGTCGAAGGTTGTGATTGGCATCTCTTCAAACCAGCTTGCACCCATTCGGCTATAGCTTCTTCTCCCAATTGATTCTAGCCATGAAATTTTAAGGTCCTCTTGTTCATCTATTCCATCATTAGCTATTCGAATATCGTGTTCAAATTTGTCCGTTTACTACATTTTTATTCATCCTGAAATCCCCTTCCAAAAACTATCTAGAACCTTAAATCTGATTCTAAGCAATCTGCAACCTTTTGAGTGTAATTCCTTTTCCATAACAAATTTGTCCACCAAATTCGAAGGGAATCTTCTCTACATATTCTTCTTGATGCTGTCCAAAAATTGAGTAAAGAATTACCCATTTGATTTAGTTTTTGCAATGCCAAATTCCATTCCAGAATCTACCAAGATAGTTTCCGTCCGCTGAATAGCAACATTTCACTTTGGTTGCTTATAATTTGGTATCAAAGCGAGATTCCAATCTTAGCCATAGTACTATTTGACAAGAATGAGTTATTTAGGTGGAGCAACATTTTCACGAAGACAACGAGCTCAACTCATGGACATAGAAGCCTCGCTACAACTTATAACTCAACTACTTGAAAATTTCACAACAAAACAAGGGTGTTTGTACAGTCAACCTATGCAACCATTTGATCATGAAGAAATAGTTGAAGAACAGGTGAAGGTTGAAGAAAGGAGAGATGATAACTCTTTGGTAGTGGCTAATCAGGAAGAAGAGTTGTAACACCTGAGATTTTTTACAAATAGTTTTAATTAAGTAATATGACGATCGAGAATTTAATAGAATAATTATTGATAGTTGAAGAATTTTAATAAAGGATTTAAATAGTAGAATTTCTAAATAAATATTGGAAATTAAGAAAGTTAAAATAAATGGATAAAAAATCTAAAATTATTAAATAAACATGAAATAAGGAAAATTAAAAGGAAAGATTTAGAAATTATCATATAGTTATGAAATTAGAAAAATGCTAAATAAAGATGTTTATTTTATAAAAGATAAAATAAAATAGAAATTAGGAAAATCAAACATAATGGAATTAGTAAGGAATATTCATGGTTAAGATAAAGTTTAAATTGTTGGGTTAATAAATTATTCGGAAGAATTTAGAAAAAAAAAGAGATTTAAGTAATAAGTTAAATAATTAAATTTTGGAAATGAATTAAAATAAGGGTAGGATAATCGGATGCAATGGGAGCCGTCGGATGAGTGAAGGGACGGTTATGATTGATCAGGGTTGGAGAAAGATTCCTCGCATAAGTGTTTCTTATGGATGAACGCTAAGATGTTAGATTGGTTTAGCATATGAAGTGTGAGTCGTTAGATTAGAGAGACGATGCTTCTGTGGGAGTGTTGATCTATTTTAGCGTGGGAGTGTTTTGGACTGTAGATCAGATTATTGGGAGTGTGTTTGACTGTTAAATTTTGGGAAGAATGATGGGCCATTAGATTAGATTTAGCGAAAGAAATGTAAGCCCATGGATGATTGGGCAGAGTGAGAATTTAAGTTGACTCGCGTCATTTAGATTAGTAGTGTCTCGGTCAGAGATGTCTTAATTGAAGCGTCATTTCTGCAAATGGATTAGTGTCCGTGAATAGTACTTAAGACCGGTGTGAAACGTCATCATTTGGATTAAGGAATTAGTTTTACCGATAGATTAGAACATGTGGCAGACAGTTAGCCTTTGGATTGGGATTCCTATGGAAGCCAATGCTTATGCAGTAGTGTAGCCGTCCACGATCTCTTTAGCAATCGCAAATATGAATTTCTAGTTAACATGGAATTTGGCCATTGGACAAACAGGTTTCCGCAGACATCTCTTGCAGCTGGTTTCGCATCCGCAGTAGCTCGGGCGAGTTTTTAAACAAATTAGTTCCATAGTTCATGCGATCTATGTGTGATCATTGGACAGTTTAGAAAATGATGAATTCATGATGCGTTTTTCACGGGATTTACTCCCAAGTAGCTCTTTGATTACGAGACTTTAAATAGGATTTGTTTTATGAAAACCCTATTTTCCTCTCTATTGGTTGAACGAAAGGGTGGAATTGCAGCTTCTCAGCCTCTTTTCCTTCAATTTGTTGGAGGGTACTGTGGGTTTGTTGAAGAAAAAGGATTTCTGGTTTTGCTATGTAAGCAAGTAAGTGATGTTTTTCTTGTTTTTGGTCTTTGGTCTACATCACAAAGACACTAGGGTATGTTGCTTACTAATTTTATTGTTGTTCTCTAGGATATATGGTTTGTTGTTGTGTTTATTTCCACTCTTACTAAACTGAGGATTTGATGTCTTGCTCCCTGTGTGTATTTCACACTTACTAAACTAAGGATATGATGATATGCTCATTGTGTTTATGTTATGTTGGTTAAACCAAGGATGAGTGTTATATTGAGGGCAATGAAAGATGTTGAGTTTGTTTCCAACTACTGTTTATGTTAAGGCTTTATGCTTTGTCTACATGTTTTTTGTGGGGAGCGATTTGTTGATGCACTGTTTATGTTTACCAAATAATGAAGTTTGAGGATTCTATTGTAGTTGTTAGATGAGTCTATTTTATGATGATAAGCATGTTAAGGATTTTTTATAGTTTCTAGATGGTTATGTTGATGATGATAAATGCACACGAAAATCTATTGTTGTTGTTGTTGTTTGTTGATAATATATGATGTTCTACTTATAAGTTTTGAGGATATGATCATTGTGATCTTTATGTTATTGTATGCATAATGTCTATAGGCTGTTGATCGATGATATGTTATGTGATGCTTGTAGATTTATGTAAGAGATATTGAAATAGTTATTATGTTATGAACATGTTGACTGATATCATGTTAGCGAAGGATGTGCTTAGACAGTTATCATGTATCATGTGCATTCCATGCATTATATTTTTCAAGAAAGTAACAAAATAATTTACATGCATATGTTTTCAGGAAACAAAATTTAAGATACGAAATGAATTGACTGTCACACATGAGGTGAACCTAATGGTGTCAACAAAATAAACGTAAATGATCGTTATGGGCAGAGTTCGAGTTAGTTGTCCCGCATGAGGTGGACCTAATGATGTTACTCTCCCATAAAGTGATGTCCTACAATGATTAGACTATAAAGGAAAAAATGGAAAAGACAAGAAAAGAAAAGATATGGTTTTACGTGCTGTATCTCATAGTCATGATACATGTTGCATTTAATATTCACGTTATATGTAACATATTTATTGTTAAAGAACCAAGTTTTCTACGAACGTAATGTTTCAAAAAAAGAAAAGATTTAATGCTATGGGGCATTACAAGAGTTGGTAGAGGAGATTATATTTTTGGAAGAATGGCCAGTTCTTATAATGGAGATTCGGTTAGAGGAAGAAGTTTTCTCGAAAGAAGAAATCTTTGAAGATGCAAGTACTAGGAGTGAAGATGATTTTTAACTATAATTATAGTGTTTCTTTTGTAGGTGATCGAAGAGGAAATTATATCCAAGATGTGAAATGCTAATATTTATTGATGGGGGATCTACTAAAGAGGAAAAAGGCCTACGAATTTGAATTCATTCAAATTAGAATGAAGTTCAAATTCATTCAATCTTTATTTAATTTAAATTCAAGTTATTTTAAAATTTTCCTAGATAGTTTAAATTCAAGTTATTTTAAAGTATCCCTAGATAGTTTCAATTCAAATAATTTTAAATTTCAAATAGATAAATAAGGGTTGGTTAGGGATAGTTATAAGCCAATCATATTCATAGTAGAATTATTTTCAATGTTAGCTATTTATACCCCACCAAGACTCATTAAAAGTTTTTCCAGTTTTAGATAAATAAAAATGTAACGACACGGTTTGAAAACGCTTAAAATTTAAAACTTTTCTTTAAATCCTTCCAAACAGTTGCATAGCAGAAGACTTTTCTTTATTAAAAGCCCTTAAAAATGATAAATAGAATTCTTTTCTTTTACAATTTAAATACTTTACAAACCATTTCTCTTTCTTTAATCCTTTAGGCTAGCCAGCCACAAAGCCTCCAACCATACAAATGCTTCATCAACTGCTCCTTAACCTGTTCTTGCATGTACCTATATCACAAGACTTAAAATATGAGTCTAATGCTTATTAAGTGACATAAAATAAAATATGAAATGCACATGCTATGTAGCTTTTAAAATCGATATGCAGTTTTCTGTTTTCATTTTACTATTTTCGTGCACACCAATGCACCCCGACCGAACACCTTCGGTACAGCAGCTCCGGCTCCGACCGAAAGCTCTGCTAACGGTTGTACGCACCAACATACAACACTTGGCTTTGACTACAATCGTAGCCTACTAGCAGTCGTGTGCATTAACGCACTACAATGACCTCACTAGCTATTGGCCGGTCTGTCCCGACATTGATCGAGGACTCACAACCCACTATGTGATAAAGGATTGACACGAATCGAACTGCCTGATAGCTACTTTGCACATCAATGCACAATGACCCCACTCTGGTATAAGCAACTCCGACTACAAGTAAAAGCTCTGCTACCAGTTGTATCCACCAACGCACAATAAACGACTCCGACTACAATCGTAGCGCACTAGCACCGTGCACACTAACGCTCAAATGGCCTCACATACATCGTTGGCTCAACGAGCCTCGACATCAATCGAAAACCAACTAACAAGGCCACCCCTCCTATTGTGGCACACACCTGAGGCAGCCAACTCAACTACTCACACATATCCCGTAATTATCCGTTTCATTTAAAAAACATTGCATGAAAACCTTTTTCGTAACATTTTGAAAACCATGATGTAGGAATGCTCGTAAATGCAGACAATTATGAATCCTCAATATAATCCTCAAAGCATGATCAATATCAAATCCAGTAATCCTCAAAACATGATCAATATCAAAGTCCTATAATCCTCAAAGCATGATTCATATCAAATCCTTAACTTAAATCAAATAAGCGCATCATTAAAAGAACTTAATTCTAATAAACACACATCAAGCGACAATACAATCCTCGAATAATAGCATGATTAATATCTGAATTCTTAACACAAAGAACCTAAATATAATAAACACAGCCAGCATATAATTCCTAATTCTTGCAATGTAGGCCTTTCGGCAAAACACAGGTAGTATCACTTACCTCGTATCCATAACGCATTTTAGCACTTAAGCTCTTCCTTCACAATACCTTCACAAATCAACAACATTTATCATCAATAATCATAGCTTAATAACTTCAACATCATTTATACCATTATTCCTATTATCCAGACAATATTCTAGCAGTAGAACAATCAACCTCGTCATTTTTTCCATTAACAGAATACTCAACTGAATTTATCAACTAGAGACTAAAATCAAAAGAACCTTCATCCATCATTATATTTTAAAACAGAACTAAACCAAGGAAGAACATCCACATTTGAACCTTGAACAATAATCTATAACTAATCAATCACCAACCCAAAATAACATAATATAATTCCCATCAACATCCAGTAAGCATGAATACAATAGAGAGCAACATAAGTCTTAAAAAAAGTGAACCAATAGAGAAATTCCAACCACAGTAAAGCTTCCACAAACTAAACAACCTATTAAGATCTAAACAATAAACACCCATTACTAATATGCATGCAGCAGACTAATATCCAATGTAAATATATAATGAAACCAAGGAGCAGTTAAACAGCAAGGAGCATTTTCAATGAACATGGCACAATCATTTATCGAGCAACAAGAAACAGAAATCCTTAACCACATAGCCCTTCATCTACTTTTATCTTCTACCTTATTTCCATCAAATTCATAAATAGAGACGAAGGAAATCTCTTTACCAGAACAACACCTGAGAACTCCACCTTTCCTTTTTCTCTCTGCGATTGCTTTAGCTCCAGACTCCTCTACATTTCTTCTTCTTCTTCTCTTCCTTCCTCTTTGCTTTTATTCTTTCTAGAGACTCTTCATACGGCTCCCCAACATCCACCAGCAAGTTACCTCTCTCTTTCTCATTATTTCCTCTTCTCCTCTTAGCCTCTTCTCTCTTTATTTCTCACCTCTCGCAAGCTTCATCTATCCCAATAAACCTAACCCCTTCATCCATATTGCCATGTGTAAAGGAGGACCCATGGAGGGAATCCCAGAAAACTCAGGCCTCAGGATTCACATTTCTCTTCAGCTAGGACAACACAAAAACCCAATTTTTTGAAAATCCTGTGGGACCGGTTGAGCTTATGATCAACTGCCACACAATTCCACCTATCAATCATATCGATCATATGATCAACCAATCTAATGTGTTTGGCCTTCATCCAGTGACAGCAGCATTTTCGCCTCTATGATTTCCATGGTCCATCCACTGCTCGACCCATCCCACATAGCAAGCCTTCTTCTTAATGCCACTAGCATTCTTATTTTCTCCTTAATCATTCCTTTACCAATTTAACCGCTGCTTCAACAACTTCTAAACCATAAACCACCAAGTATTCCAACCAATAATCTTACAATAAATCTTAAATCTTCATTCAAACATTCATTACTAATTATACAAACTTATTTTTTTGGTATTATCTTCCATAGTAAAATCATCCTAAAATCTCCAAAATTCACTATCATGATTGTCCTTCGTTAAAGTTTAATTTTTGGTATTACAAAAAATCCCTTTTAGCTTTGGCTAATTTCTCTCTTTCTTTGGATTATTGATAATCCTTGGATTGAAAAACTAGAGCTCAAGTGTTGTGAGAATTACTTGATCTTTTGATTTCTTGCAATTCTTCTAGCCAATTTCGATTTGTGAACGAGATTAAAGATTGCAATCTAACTCCCTTTTCTTGTTGGTGAGAATTCTCTCTTGATTCATCAAGGAAGCCATATATTACTTGGTCGCCCTTGGCATTTTGATAAGAGAACTATGCATGATGGTTATTCAAATTCCTACTCTTTTCGGCATAATGGGAAGTTGATTAAATTGATGCCACTCCATCCGGATGAAATAGCGAAAGATCAAACGTTGAAGAAAAAAAGTAAAGGTAAAGAATCATTATTCTTATTGCAAGGGGAATTAAAAAGGTGTTACTTTGTTGTGGTCCTCATATTTTGATAATGTTCCAGTATCGACTTGAGGAATTGGGGGATATGCCAATGGTTATTAAAAGGCTTATTACAAAGTATAAAGATGTATTTTCGGAGGAACTACAACAAGGTCTACCACCTAAAAGAGGAATTGACCATCAAATTGATGTTGTTCTGGGAGTAGCATCACCAAATCTCCCAACTTATGGAATGAATCCCGAGGAGACTAAGGAATTACACAAGCAATTTACGGACTTCTTAGCTAAGGTTTTATTCTTAAATCTCTTAGTCCTTGTGTAGTGCCTACATTATTAGTTCCCAAGAAAGTGGGTACTATGAGGATGTGTGTGGATAGCCGAGCCATCAATAAAATTACTATAAAATATCGATTTCCTATACGATGTTTTGAAGATATGCTTGATGAATAAAGTGGAGCCACTATATTTTCCAAAATCAATCACAAGAGTGGCTATTATCAAATTTGCATGAAAGAAGAGATGAGTGGAAACAACTTTCAAAACAAAGTATGGGCTTTATGAGTGGATGGTCATGCTATTCGGGTTATCTAATGCTCCAAGAACTTTTATGAGACTTATGCACAATGTCTTGAAGGATTTCTTGGGTAACTTTATTGTTGTTTATTTTGATGACATCTTAGTATATAGTATTAAGTTGCAAGCTCATTTAAATCATCTTCAACAATTATTTGAGAAGTTACGAAAAGCAAAACTTTATGGCAATCTAAAGAAGTTTTCTTTTCTGCAAGAGAAAGTATATTTTCTTGGTTTTCTTTTGACAAAGCAAGACATCGAGGTAGATGAATCAAAAGTTCAAGCAGTAAAGGAAAGACTGATTCTGAGAAATATTTATGAAATAAGGAGCTTTCATGGGTTAGCATCATTCTATCGGAGGTACATAAAAAATTGTAGTACTATTATGGCTCTTATTGCCAAATGCACTGTAAAAGGTCAAGACTTTAATTTGGTCAATGATACTATTAAAGGAAGACTATGCATGCCGAATTATTGTCTTAGAGGGTCTCTTGTAAGGGAGCCTTATGGAGGTGGTATCGTTTGTCATTATGAAGACACCAAAGGAGAGATTAGATTACAAGATTTGAGGTCCAATCTTCTTCAACCTAGGAGGATGATGTGCCACGGATCCTCTCAAACTATTATCAAGCAAGAAGATTTTCTAATGATAATTATAGTGTTTATTATGTAGGTGATTGAAGAAGAAATTATATCCAAGATGTGAAGTGCTCCTATTTAACTTCTAAATTGCTTATGGAGTTCTTCAAGATGAAGTATAGTTGGAAGATCAATCATAAGTTTAGAAGACTTATGGTAAAATGTAAAATCGATGATCCAACCTCTGAGTACTATTTGGCTATTTCGATGACTTTAAAGATTTTATGTCAAAAAAGGATCTGCATAACAATTAAAGCTAACATCTCAAGGTTTTTGGAATGGGGTGTTTTGTTAAAATTATACTTCGTTTCCTATGCCAAAAGGCCACTGAACTTAGGGCTACATTTTTGTTTAAGAGGCCCAATTTCACTTACCCAAATTAGAAGCCCAATTCAATTTGGAGTCCAACCTATAATTCAAGATGAAGGCACACCTGATGAAGTGGATCAAGAGATGCCAACATATGTGCTTAATTGGCATATTGATGAGGGATCCACTAAAGAGGAAGAAGGACCATGAATTTGAATTCATTCAAATTAGAATGAAGTTCAAATTCATTCAAATCTTTATTTAGTTTAAATTCAAGTTACTTTAAAGTTTTCCTAAATAGTTTAAATTCAAATAATTTTAAATTTTAAATACATAGATAAAGGTTGGTTAGTGATAACTATTAGTCAATCCTATTCCTAGTGGAATTGTTTTCAAGGTGGTTATTTATACCCCACCAAGACTCATTAGAAGTTTTTTAGTTTTTGATGAATAAAAATTCCTTTTAGATTTTGCTAATTTCTCTCTTTCTCTTGGATTGTTGATAATCCTTGGATTGAAAAACTAGAGCTTAAGTGTTGTGAGAATTACTTGATCTTTTGATTTCTTGTAATTCTTCTAGTCAATTTCGATTGGTAAATAAGATTGAAGACTGCAATCAAACTCACTTTTCTTGTTGGTGAGAATACTCCCTTGATTCATCAAGGAAGAATTCTTTGGAGGAATAGAAAAGTTGCCAAGTTGGCAACTTTTCTATTCCTCCAAGTTAGCAACTTTTTCCCAAGCAGACCGGTCGATCAACCTCTCTATAGTGATCGAATGCCCTTCTTCCTTCGTCAATGTTAATTTGAATATGTACTTGAGTCGTTCGAGTGCCCTCCAAATTCTGATCGACTACTACTCAATTTTATTGAATCATTGAAGGTTGCGAACGATCGCTATTTCAAAGAGTGATCAACCACTCCTACTAGAGTTTGACCACACTTACTTGAGATCGACCACTCAGCTTCCAAAGTTCTTTCCAAATCTTTCGTTTTTGCGTCAACAACTTTGTTAACTTTTGATGAATTGTCAAAGGTGAGAGGTATTATTACTTGCCCTATGGCGAAGGAAGTGCATAAACTAACCAAGGTATTCCTTCAGGATGTGAAGAAGTTTGTTAAAAAAATGAATGTGTTAAAAAATAATGTTCCTATTCACAAGATGGATGTTCAAACATCGAGGTTGGTGCTTTGAAGAATGGACAACTACTAAATATCCTTAGCAAAGAAGATCATGGAAACATTTGTAGTGCCCCCATTTCATTTCTTTTATTTTAGTCTTTTTTAGGTCATATATATATATATATATTAAACCCTTATTTCTTTTGTTTTAGCATAGTAGAAGTTTTTTCTTTTTAAAAAATAAATTCAGTCATGAAAACATATATCAAATTATTACATATCATTTCTTTTACAAATCGTGTCTCATCCATGAGTCTATTTGTCGTAACACCTCCAAGCACTCATCATTATGCTCCATCTACTACGTGGTCCTTTATAAGTAGTCTCTCAGTCCAAGTTTACCAACATCACAAGATTTATCTATGAGTGTAATGCTCAGTAAAAAATGAGAAATAAAACATAAAAACATTTGAATTTAAATTTTCTTTGTTTGGTTTCTTATTATTCATTTCGTATAATTAGTTTTGACATTAATCGAAAGTTTTTCTAGTGGTCGTACATATCAATGCACAACTATCTGTCTTGAATACTCACTAGCGGTCATGCATTTCAATGCACAACAACCCATTATCTCTGGTGAAATCAATTCTGATATCATTTGAAAGCTTTGGTAGTGGCCGTACATATCAATACACGACTATCTATCCCAATATCAATCAAAGACTTACTAGCAGTCATGCAAATCAATGCTTAATGACCTCCCACCATTAGATTGTTTGCCCTGATACCAATCAAGATCCAACTGACGAACACAAGCATATTCTTTAATTTTCTTTATCTTCCTTATTTATGATCATTAGATAACCTTTATTAATAATAAAAACCTAATATCAAAACCGTAACATACAACACATCCTCAAACAATATATTATCGAAATCATTAATACTATCAATCACACTTCTTAAGTCTTAGCATCTTGTGATATAGACCATTAGGCCAAACATATATGCAACCATTACTTACCTTAGGATCTTAGGATTTATCCGGTTTATCTTCTGGAGTTGAGGGACCTAAAACGTATCACAATATTTGTTAGCATCCATATTAGCCATCAATTACTTTTGCTTATGGCTAAACTCCCAATATCCATAATTAATCATGTTAATTCCATTTATAAGTCCAACCACTTTTGTCATGCATAATCCTCCAAAACAGGGCATAATATTGTCCATAATCTGTTAGACTTATATCGTCCAAAAGCAAGGCATAATAATATCAATTTCTCCTTATTGTTTTATCACCAACTTCTAAAAATCATACTTGAATTATATAACTTTGATTGTCATGATTCTAATACACAATGTTCCATTTAGTTGTCAATAATAGTATATCAAAATTGTTTAATGATTAAAAATCATTTAAATAGGTTGATGCTTGATGCACCATGGAAGCCCTCTCGGAGATGTGGGCGTGAGAATGAATGGGGCGCATATTTGGGATGAAGGTCGGACAAAGAAAGGCGGGTCAAAATGTAATATCCTGACTTTTATATTGGAATTTAAATATGATAAATTGGAAAGTAATATGGGATATTCGAATTAGTTGAATAAATTATCAGGGTATTACTAATGACATAAGTGTTAGATATGGACTGAACCGGTTTTGGTTCGGCTCGATCGGAAATATTTGGGTTACTCGGTCATAATTAAAAAGGAGGAAAAATAAATAATGGCTTGTTTTGGGATAATTGGACTAGGTTTGAATTGAGAATCTAATAAATAATTAAAGTGTGGAGTTTTAAAATGCAAAGGAAATATTTAGAAATAAATAAAAGAGGGAAGGATGGACTGAACCGGTTCATCCTTGAACCGTTCCAGTTTGAATTGAAGTCAAATGGCCCGCTGGCCATTTGAAGAGAGAAATAACGAGGGAGACAAAGAGGGATCGGGACCAAGAGAAGGGGAGAAGCGAGCGTTGGAGCTCAGGCGGCGATGTCTTAAAATGGCACCGGCGTGCAACTCTAGGTGTGCAGGCTATTGATGGCGACGTTGAGAGGCAAATAGTTGTGAGCTAGGGCTCGGTTGTGTGCCGTGTTGCAGGAACAAAGAACTCCCGCGTGATGTGGACTTCAAGTCATGTAAGTCTTTGATTTTGCATTCCAATTTCTTCTCCATGGAATTTTGAATTCAGTATTTGGCAATTGGAATTGGCGAGCTTGATGGCAATGGCTTGCGATGGAGGAGGACTTCAATCTTTCGTTCGTTGGGGTGTGGGTTCAGGTCCAGTTCTATTGGTCCACCGTTGAGCTGAGTTGTTTAGTGCTTTGGCTGGCACGATACGAGTCTTCCACGCGGCAATTTTGGGTTGTACCACCCGCCTTGAACTGTACAATTCACCAGCCTTGCGTCTGTGCAAGCTCTCTGTGAAGGGGAGTCGAGAACGCCTGTAACCAGAAAAGAAGGTGACAGGGAAGCTTTTCTCTTCAGTGAGAAGGCATAGAAAATGAAGGCTGGAGCAGAATGTGGAGCTGTTGCCTCTCGGGTCTCCAGGTGAGGCTATGTTCCTTCATGGTTTATGATTTTTATAGGGGTATTGTAAAAGATAAATGGATTATTGGTTGTATTATCTTGTAAGGATTGTTGGACAGATTAACCTGTTGGAGTTTTGACTCTGTATAACTGTTGGATATTGGTTTTGCCATGAGCCATTCTTGTGACTCACTATTCTGTTGATGAAGCCTGATTTTTGATAGTTAGATGAGTGCTCTCTGTTTATTATGGATTTCAGATTTGTATGTTATGTAGCTTGGAAATAGTGTCATGTTTAACTACTGCTTTAGAAATAATTGACAATTTATTAGAGAGATGTCTATGTTGGAAGTTGTAGAAATAATTGTGGTTAAGTGTTGTGCAGAGTCTTTTGCTATGTTTAAGTTATTATTGTTGAATTATGATGCTGGATAATAATCTGTAAATTATTGATTGAGACGAAGTGTTACCCAGCAATTTGGTTAAAGAGGTTGTTTAGTTGATGAAAGCTTATCTGTTGGTTAGAATCTATCTATTGGTTGACTGTCTGGAAGATGAAAGTTGTTCCCTATTCATAACTGTTGTAGGGGATAGTACATGTTAATTTCAACTGGTTCTCTACTCTGCTGTGGGAAATATGGTTTTGTGATAAAATATTATTCAGTTTTGTAAGGGAAATTCTCTGTATTATCCTGTCACATTGATGGAATGAGCAACTATTGTGGGTTATTACAATTCCGTTGTGATAGTGGAAGTGTTAAGGGAATGAGTCGTAGAAGTAAGATTTATAATACGTGATTTTAATGGCTTTGAAGGTAGGAGAAGAAAGAAGATGCAGAAATGCATTATGGACGCCAAGTAAGTTGATACTTACTGTGTTTTGGTCTTTGGACCCTACTTCACAAGAATTAGGATTGCATGTTGTGTGTTCTTTTAAGGATATGTTAGACATTTTTATTATCATATAGGACTATATGTATTAATAACATATTGCATGATATAATTAATATATGTAAATAGGTGTGTGGGGTTCGGGTGGTTTGGTGACATTCTATATGGTAGGATACTCCCACGTAGGGAGCAGTGAGGTGAGAGTTACCTACATGAAATCTAGGGTTCACACTTCCCCCGTTCTGCAACCCATAACGTCTTTAAGAAAAGTGAGTTACCGGCAAGTGGAACACCTCTGATGGATATATCTCCTTGTCGGAGTGAAATGGTTTAGCAACATTACCCTAGGGAGTATTCCACCCTGACTTCCAGAAGAGATACGGTTCTCTTCTATAATGCATTGTATGATCATGCATATCATCTGCATTGTATTTCATTTTATCACTTACTAAACATTAGGCTCATGAGTTAGGTCTTGTGATTTAGGTATAGTACAAGAAACAAGTGAATAGGTCAAAGAAAATTGATGAATGATTTGCACTAATGAATCTTGTGGCTGGCTGGGCTAAAGAGTAACTGGTTTTGTAATTAATAAAGTAAACATGTTGAGTTCAATAAATGTTCTATTTAATTCTTTCGCAATATTTGAGAAAAATTATCTTTATAAATGAATGTTGTTCTGCAGCTAAAATGTTTTAAGATTTTAAGTAATGTGTTTGATAAGCTCCAAGGGTGACAAGAGCTTAATTTAAACAAACCGGCCAACAAGCTGTGAATTAAACTAGACCAGCAACAATAGACAGAGTAGTTCTCCAAATTCCAACGTGAACTTTGGCAAGTTTTTGGAGGACACTTAATTAACACAATCAGGAAAGTTGTATCAAAATTCCAGATCAGAAGTCATTCCGAATCTCCAATTATAGCCGAAATAAGATATCACCAAATACCGAGCTTCTTTCGAATAGTTTTGACGACCAGAAATAGAACCGAGAAAACTCACTCCATATAACTCCAATAATTCCGAAAATTGGCAGGCAGCTTTGTCACTCAACAAAGAAAAAATCTCCAGAAGAAATAAAATTAAGAAAACCAACGCAAGGGCTTCGAAACAGGTCAGCAATCCAAAGCAGTAAAGAAATTGCACAGAAAAAATAGATTCTGCGATTATCAAAATATCCAGCAAAACTCCATATTCATAAAGAACGATGCCTTTATCTAAATACACAATTGTTAACCACCAAATATGAAGGGAATAGGACCAGAACAACCAAATCTTACCAGCAACAATCTTTGAAATTACAAAAGGGAACCGTGGAGTTCGATTTTACCTCCTAACATGAGAGGATCGAAGTAATCGGCTTAAACACGGATTAAGCGCTCTCCAAGGGATCTAGCATTTCTCCTTCCTCCACACTTGACGTGAACCGGGATGCCCTAGATCTGATCAAAGGATCACGGGAGCTTGGAGAAGATGGCAAACTCAGGCGGAATAAACAATTAAATAACAAGTGGGTGGAATAATTGGTAAGGCAGGTGGCAAGCTCTTAATGGAGGAGTGGAGTAATGGAGGTTGACTTGGCAAAACAATAAAGGACTAGAAATAAAAATTAAAATAAATAAAAGTAAAGAATTCTGCTCCTGGAAGTTGGAAGCTCAAACGCTTCTAGCGAAGGCCTCGGAAAACAGAAAGACGAATTGGGTAGGAGGAAGAACTGATCGGAAAATAGTGCAAGGCCAGCCTTTGCACTCAGAATTTGACGGAGAAGATTTTTGATTGGTCTGAGATCGGAAGTCGGGTTCTTGGTGCAAGGACTGGTTGAGATTACAGTGACAAAAATGATAGAGGGAAAGAGGATCTGAGTGGGGAATGGCCTCTGTGGAACAGAGATGAATTTTGTTGATGGAGAGGATGGGATTGGATGACATGGGAATGATTGAGCTTGGATTGACAGTGGCTAAAATAATGGATGAACGACGAAGATGAAGGAGAAAGACTCTGTGAAGCACGAAGGAATGACGGGACAGAGAAGTGTTGAAAATTAGGATAGGAAAATAACGGGCTGGTCAGAACAACACATACAGCGGTGTCTCTGACTTCTTTGGCTGCCTCATGAAGGCAGCACTCCAGTCCGGATCAGGGCAGCTCTCTTCTTCCTTGCAAAAAAGTTCTCCAACGACGGCACCTTGGAGAGAAAGAAGAAGTATGAGAGAAGACACCAGAAACTGCGAGATGGTGGCTTCAATTTAGACGCACTACTCTTCGCAGGATGTTGCTCACCGGGAAAGCTCGTGCACTGGAGCAAGCTCCAACAGCGACAAACACTCTGAAGAAACCAAACGGTTGTATTCTCTGATTGAACTCCCCATTACAGACTCCAAATGACCCTTAAATAATTTGCTAATTAGGTTAAGCGTAATTAGCAAATTACTAACTTGTCCCTAAACAAATACTTAAAATGGATTAAACAAAAATAATAAAACGAGCGCTCCAAAAAAGCACGAACGACAATAAAAACAACCAAAATAACCACACAATGCCCAAATTAAAATACAAATTAAGGTACTTAAATGAAACCAAAATAAATAAAATTGAGGCCGGTCTAGGGCACATCAACACTACAGATGCGCCACCAGAGTGATTCTTGGAAGAGGTAGCAACCCTTCCAACTTGCTCAAGAAACGCCACAAAGAGCAACAAGTTCGTGAAGGGGAGGAAGTCCATGAGGGGGGAGGCCGCGCGGTGCTTCTCTTCAAAATCCAAGTTTCTTTTCTAATTTTCCAAAGTGTCTTTCATTCAGCAAAAAGGGGTATTAAACCCTAGGGCTTATAACATAAACAAAAGACTAAAATGCCCTTAACAAGTCAAAATTTGGGCATGAGGGCGTGGTTTACATGCAAACCGTGCACCTCTCAAAATTAGCTCACAAAACATAGAATTCAACCACAACACCACAAAGTTCAGCCACAACACATCCTAAATATAAAATGAAAAGTAGATAATTAACTAATATGTAGATGCATTGCAACCTTTAAGGTGGCCCAAAGTTGGAAGAAGAAATGAAATCCGTTGGATGTGAACTAATCCAAGTAATGGCATGAAATGGTCTTCCTTTATCTTCATGAGTCGTCTCTTTCGTAAAATCCCATAATTTAGGCTTTCCTACAAGAAAAGAATGAGTTAGGGATGAAATAAGTCTCTTGGCTCGGGCACGCGTCATTGGACCTCGGTTCACATCATCCTCCCCGGGTGATTGAGGATTTGACCTCAAATCCAAGGGTTACTCAGTCATGTCTTCTTCTAGCAATTTTTCCTCACCATGATAAGGTGATAGATCCTGAACATTGAAAGTTGAAGATACGCCATATTCCTCCGGGAAGCTCAATACGATACGCATTGTTATTAATGCGCTCCAATACCTTGAAAGGACCATTAGCTCTTGGCAAAAGTTTGCATTTCCTTTGTTGAGGAAATCTCTCTTTTCTTAAGTGTAGCCAAACAAGATCACCCACTTGAAAATAACTTCCTTTCGGCCCTGGTTTGCAGCTTTAGCATATTCTAAGTTCTTCTTTTCTATACTCTTCCAAACTTCTTCGTGGAGGGACTTAATCCTGGCAGCTTTCACGACACCGTCTTCACTAAGATACATCAGAAACTGGAAGTGGAAGAAGATCCATAGGAGTGAGGGGGTTAAATCCGTATACTACTTCAAAAGGGGTATCTTGTGTAGTTCCATGTACGCTCCGGTTGTAAGCAAATTCAACATAAGGTAGTTGCACATCCCATTCAGTCAACTTCTTACTGAGTACAGATCTGAGCAAGGCACCAAGAGTACAATTTACAACTTCAGTTTGTCCGTCAGTTTGTGGATGGAAGGAAGTACTAAAAAATAGTCTGGTACCCAATTTACGCCATAAAGTTTTCCAAAACGAACTCAAGAATTTGGTGTCACGATTCGAGACTATGGAACGCGGAACCGCATGCAATCTGATAATCTCTTTGAAAAACAAATCAGCTATATGAGGAGCATCATCGGTTTGGTTACAAGCAATGAAATGCGCCATTTTAGATAATCAATCCACCACCACCATTATAGAATCCTTGGACCTCGGAGTTCTTGGAATGCCCAATATAAAATCAATGCTAAGTTCCACCCAAGGATGAGTGGGCACAGGTAAGGGTAAATATAAGCCATGTGGAAGAACACAACTCTTTACTTTCTTACATATAATGCAATGCTCCACAAGCTTCTGCACATCACGTCGTAAGGGTGGCCAACGAAAATGCTCCTGAATCATCTCTATCTTTTGATTACCGAAATGACTAGCCAAGCCACCACAATTGGCCTCCGAAATTAGCGCTTCACGTAGACTGCAAATAAGGATACATAACTTGCCTCCCTTGAAAAGAAACCCGTTCTCGATAGAAAAAGGAAATGCTGCTTAAGTTATACAACTTTGATAAATAACGCCAAAATCCATATCGCTAGGATACAACTCTTTGATCCAGTTGAGACCAAAGAGTCTCGCATTCAATTCGGTCATTAGAACAAATCTCCTGGAAAGAGCATCGACCACTTGGTTCATTTCCCCCTTCTTATATTTAATGATATACGGATATCGTTCCAGGAACTCCACCCACTTTCAATGGCATCTGTTCAGTTTACCTTGACTCCGGATGTGTTTCAAGGCTTGATGATCTGAGTGAATTATGAATTCTTTTGACAATAAATAGTATTGCCAAACTTCCAAGGCCCGTATTACTGCGAAGAACTCCTTATCACAAGTGGAATAATTTAGGGCACCGCCTTTCAACTTCTCACTAAAATAAGCAATCGGTTTCCCTTCTTGCATTAGCACGGCTCCAACTCCCAATCCAGAAGCATGACATTCAATCTCGAAGACTTTAGCAAAATATGGAAGTGATAGGTGGGGGGCATTACATAATTTCTCTTTAATGCTCTCGAAACTAACTTGACACGTTGAGGACCAATGGAACTCCTTCCCTTTCTTAGTACAATCCGTAATAGGTGCCATAATAAAGCTGAAATCCTTAATAAATCGACAATAAAAAGAAGCCAAACCATGAAAACTTCGCACCTCGGAAACACTTTTTGGAATCGGCCAGCTTCATATAGCTTCTATCTTACTTTCATCCACTTCCTTGCCATCCTTGGTAATAATGAACCCCAAGAAATAAACGCGATCTTGGGTGAATGAACACTTTTTAAGATTACCATACAATTGTGACTTGCGTAGAACTTCAAATAATAATCGAAGGTGCATCAGATGAGCCGACAAATCAGCACTATAAATAAGTATATCATCGAAATAAACGACTATAAACTTTCCCAAGAAATCCCAAAGGAGATGGTGCATTGCCCTCATGAACGTGCTTGGAGCATTGGACAATCCAAATGCCATAACAAGGCATTCATATAGGCCATATTTAGTCTTCAAGGCTGTTTTCCATTCATCGCATTCACGCATGCGAATTTGATGATAACCACTTTTGAGATCAAGTTTAGAGAAAATAGCCGCCCCATTAAGTTCATCCAGAATATCTTCCAATCTGGGAATTGGAAACCGGTACTTAATAGTAATTTCGTTGATGGCTCGACTATCTACACACATGCGCATTGTACCATCCTTCTTTGGTACAAGTAATGTGGGAACGACACATGGACTAAGTGATTCTCTGATGTAGCCCCGATCAAGTAATTCAGTCACCTGTTTCTATAATTCTTTAGACTCCTCTGGACTCAATCTATAAGAAGGCCGATTCGGTAAAGAAACTCCGGGCATAAGATCAATCTGATGTTCTATCCCCCTCAAAGGTGGAAGTCCCTGAGGTAGTTCCTCTGGAAACATATCTTCATACTCGACAAGCAATTTTCGAACAAAGTCAGGAATAGATCCAATTCTTTCAATCTTTCTCGAAATACCATAAGAATAATCAGCCCCCCTTGTAGTAGAGACCTTTTAAGCTCCCTCTTTGTGATGATAAGAGAAGCTTCAGTTCTGTTCTTATTCATACTTTCATAATCCTTCACAATTTTATCCTGACTAAGAGGAGCTAGGTTAATTGTTTTCTCTTTGAATTTGAAAGAATAATAGTTTGTAGAACCGTCATGCTTGGTCCTCCTATCGAATTTCCAAGGCCTCCCAAGTAAAAGGTGGCTAGCTGTCATCAGTACGACGTCACACAAAACTTCATCCTCATAACCCCCGATAGAAAAGGCTACCTTGACTTGTTTAGTCACTTTGATTGGATCTTTATCATTCAACAAGTTGAGCTTATAAGGAGTGGGGTGGGCCACGGTATCAAACCCTAATTTCCCAATAACATCCAATGAAATAACATTGGTACAACTGCCCCCATCAATGATCACCGAACAAATCTTTTCTTTAATCATGCACCGAGTGTGGAAAATGGTTTCCCGTTGTAGTTCATCAACATGATTCTGAATAGCCATTGAGCGTTTCATAACAACAAGTTGAGAACCCTCTGGAGCATAAAAAGTTTCTTCTTCATCTTCTCCTTTGTCAATAGCCGATTCTTCAACCTCCTCCTCACTAATTATCTCATTGGTTTCTACTTTTAAAGTCATCACCTTCGCATTCGGGCATTGGGAAGCTATGTGGCCGAATCCCAAGCACTTAACACATTTGATGTCTGTAGATCTAGGCTTGTTTGTATCACCAAAATTTTTTTTTTCTTCACTAGGCTTCATCGTATTACCTTTTCCATCCCATTTTGGGGCTGCTTTTGGAAGGTTGTTGCTTTTTTTGAAAGGCCGAGTTACACCTTCTTTAATCCTCCTCTTTCTTTGTCTTTCTACTCTCAATGCTAATTGAACAACTTCATCAAGAGTATTATAAGTCTGTAATTCCACCACATCACTAATCTCCTTTTGCAATCCTCTAATGAAACGGGCTATGGTTTGCTCCATAGGTTCTTCCACTTTGCATCGTATCCTCAAAATTTCAAACTCGGTCAAATATTCATCAACTAATAACGAACCTTGTTTAAGGTTTTGTAATTGAAGAAATAACTCTTGCTTGTAATGGGGAGGAACAAATCGCCCCCTCATGAGCTCCCTCAAGGCATCCCAAGTTCGGATTTCAATCTCCCCCATTTTTCTTCTTTGTGCTTTAAGGTTTTCCCACCAAATACTAGCATATCCGGAGAACTCCAATGTAACCATTTGTAACTTAGTATTTTCAGAATAATCATAACAATCGAAAATCCGGTCCACCTTTTCAACCCATTCCAGGAAGTCACCACCATTACTAGAGCCTGTGAACTGAGGAATAGAGATCTTAAAATGTCTCATATCATGTTTGCTGCTCGGTTGTCTCCTCGGAATAGATGCATCACTATCATCGGTGTCTTCCCACTCTTCACCAAAATCACTAGCAACATGGCCACGGGAATCAAGTGAATTACTAAGTCTTCTTCTAGGCCTCGGAGTTCTAGGACCACGAACTTGATCATTTTCGGAAGCTTCCAATTTTTGTTGCAGTTTTTGGATCATTTCAAACATATCATCGAATCTCCCATGCAAACTAGTCTCGGCTGGTTCATTCCTTTCCCTAGTTGGTGCACCCAGGTTGTTTCTCATATCGTTATTGCCATGATACTGAGCTCCACTTCGTACTCATAATAACCCCTTTTTAATCACAATAAAACAGCAAGAAAACGTGAGCCAATGCTCTGATACCAAATGATAAGATCCAAGGGTGACAAGAGCTTCATTTAAATAAACCGGCCAAGAAGCTGTGAATTAAACTAGACCAGCAACAATAGACAGAGTAGTTCTCCAAATTCAAACGTGAACTTTGGCTAGTTTTTGGAGGACACTTAACTAACATAATCAGGAAAGATGTATCAAAATTCCAGATCAGAACTCTTTCCGAATCTCCAATTATAGCCGAAGTAAGATATCACCAAATACCGAGCTTCTTCCGAACAGTTTTGATGACCAGAAATACAACAGAGAAAAATCACACCATATAACTCCAATAATTCCGAAAATTGGTAGGGAGCTTTGTCACTCAACAAAGAACAAATCTCCAGAAGAAAGAAAATTAAGAAAACCAACACAAGGCCTTCAAAATAGGTCAGCAATCCAATGCAGTAAAGAAATTGCACAGAAAAAACAGATTATGCGATTATCAAAATATCCAGCAAAACTCCATATTCATAAGGAACGACGCCTTTATCTCAATACACAATTGTTAACCACCAAATATGAAGGGAATAGGACCAGAACAACCAAATCTTACCAGCAACAATCTTTGAAATTACAAAAGGGAACCGTGGAGTTCGATTTTACCTCCTAACATGAGAGGATCGAAGGAATCGGCTTAAACACGAATTAAGCGCTCTCCAAGGGATCTAGCATTTCTCCTACCTCCACACTATAGATGCGCCACCAGAGTGATGCTTGGAAGAGGTAGCATCCTTCCAACTTGCTCAAGAAACGCCACAAAGAGCAACAAGTTCGGGTTGAAGGGGAGGAAGTCCGTGAGGGGGGAGGCCGCGCGGTGCTTCTCTTCAAAATCCAAGTTACTTTTCTAATTTTCAAAAGTGTCTTTCATTCAGCAAAAAGGGTATTAAACCCTAGGGCTTATAACATAAACAAAAGACTAAAATGCCCTTAACAAGTCAAAATTTGGGCATGAGGGCGCGGTTTACATGTAAACCGCGCACCTCTCAAAATTAGCTCACAAAACATAGAATTCAACCAAAAGAAACAACAACACCACAAAGTTTAGCCACAACACATCCTAAATATAAAATAAAAAGTAGATAATGAACTAATATGGTGATGCAACCTTTAAGGTGGCCCAAAGTTGGAAGAAGAAATGAAATCTATTAGATGTGAACTAATCCTAGTAATGGCATGAAACGGTCTTCCTTTATCTTCATGAGTCGTCTCTTCCGTAAAATCTCATAATTTAGGCTTTCCGGCAAGAAAAGAATGGGTTAGGGATGAAATAAGTCTCTTTGCTGGGGCACGCATCATTGGACCTCGGTTCACATCAGTGTTTAATAATCGATTTTAAAAAAAATGTCGTACTCTGGTTTTATATAAGAAAAAGTTTTAAATTTTACGCGATTTTAAAGCAAATAAAGACTCGGTCGTTACACAAAAGATAAGGGAGGCTACTGAAGATTCGGGTAACACAAAGGAATGAGTGAAAGACAATGACCGTTGGATTTGATGAAGGGCAGCTGAATACGAGAAATGAACGATTAGTTTGCGGGAAAAAGATTGGTCATCGATCAAAATAGCTGATGAAGGAGGATCGTTAGATCAGTTTGCGGGAAGAAGATTGGTCATTGATCAAAATAGCTTATGAAGGAGGATCATTAAATCAGTGCAAGACTCGGGAGAGGAAAGGAGCAAATTTTTGCAGTGGACAAGGAGGATAAAGGCTTCCAAGGATAGGGAGGCTTTCGCGGGAATAAAATCAAAGGGATAATTGTGTTCGCGAGAAGGAAATAGGGACACGTGGTTGGATGGAAGGAATTGCTAAGTGTTTGTGGTAGTGTGAACGTTCGAAAAAACAAAGAAGACACATGAAAGGAACAAGCAACTTAAGTGACTTCGCACAACCTTTAGATGTCTCGAGTGGAAAGGAAGATTAAGCATTAGATGTAATTATTTGTTGCTCGTGGATAGGAAAATTCTTAGGGTAAGAGAAGAGTGTCATGGTGAGAAGGGGAACCCTGTGCTCAGCACACGCAGCTTTAATGAAACGGCTCAACCGCTCTATGGATCGTGTGGAAAGAAGGATGTTTGTTGAATGGGAATATTTGGCATCTGCGAAGAAGAAGATTCGCAGGGGGAGCAAAGGATTTCAACGGACCGAAAGGAATCTAAGGTTGAGAAGGCGTCCGTACAGAGGAAAGGAACATGTAGATGGCTAAAGATGTGGGACTAGGTATCTGTGGTAGTTGATGCGTCTGCAAATGGGAGAGCAATTCACTCCAGTCTCCCAAAGAAGCTTCCTTGTTTGCCGAAGATTGATGGATATGGAATAGTAACCAAAATTCTAGTTTCAACTTTTATACGATGATGGATTGTTGGAGGCAATAGAAAAATAGGGAATGACTTAGAACCAAGGTGTAACAACCCGGTTTTTCTTATGTTTAAAAATCCCGTAAATTTAAAACTTTTCTTTTTATAAAAATTTGGGAAGACTTTTCTTTCCTAAAACCCGATCGTTAATTTCCTTACTTAAAACCTTTTTAGAAATTGTATCGGAAAACTTTAAGAAATAAAACTTATAATAAATACAATTATTTTCTTTTACGATTTAAATACAAAACTCTTTACAAAACCCTTTTTCTCTTTCTTACATCCTTTAGCCTTGTCAGCCACAAGATCCACTCGTGCAAATCCTTTATCAACTGTCTTTGTCCTGTTCTCCTGTTTCTCATACATACCAACATCAACAAGACTTAACTAATGAGCCTAACGCTTAGTTAGTGATTGAATGAAATGCAATGTAGATGTCATGCATGATCATGCGATGTATTACAGAAAAGAACCATATCTTGTCTGTTAACCTGGGCGATGGATACGTCAATTGGTCACGTGGCTTAACCGTATCTTTGATGAGGAGACACACCAGTAGGGGTGTCACCACGTGCTGTACCCATACACTTTTGTTGAAGATATTAGGGATTTTATTACAAGAGAAAGGATGAACCATGGAGTCCATGTGGCTTAACCATACCTCACTGCCCTCTACGTGGGAGTAGGTACTCCAATATGGGTGTCACCACAGATGGATAGTCACCAATTCTCCTGAACCCCCATATGCCTATTTACATATATAAAGTATGTCATGCAATATGCTCGTGAATACATACAGTCCTATATGATCATATAAATGTCTAATAAACATATAATTAAAAGAACCTAGTTCTATTAAGCACAGAACATACAATCCTAACTCTTGCGATGTAGGGTCCGAAGACCAAAACACATGCATATCAACTTACCTGTAGCCTTCAATGCAATATAATAAAAATTTCATCAATAACTATTTCCTATCATCCATTCCATAATACCATCAATGAATTAGAAAAGAAGCTTGATTAACATAGCATAGTCTCTATTTATCATTTTCGTATACCATTGTTAGCATAAATCACTCGAGTATGTATCAATACTGTAACCCAACATAAACACACTATCAAACATAAAGACCTTAGCAACAAAATTCCCAGGATTGCAGTCCATAACATGATAGATACTTAACATGGCCTATCCAAACTATAATGAAACAGAGACTCCCAAAATCAACATATTATCAACCCCAACAAAATACAATGATTCTTGACAAGATCCATTAAACCGTAAGTAAAATAAACAACCCAAAACTTAACAACAATTCATTATCAGTAGTAAGTGAGACAGAAGACCAAATCCAATTAACAAGCCTTATTATCTGCCACATCCATCAAGGCAGTACAAGCAATGGAGCATTAAGCACATTCAACCAAGCATAAGACTTTCTAAAATATCCATCAAGCAGTAAGAAAGCTATAGAGAAACACCCAACACTCGAGCAATAGAGCATTATCCAATCCATATAATAGAAATCTCCAACAAACCTACATGTAATTCATAGAAGCAGGAAGAACTCCCTTACATGCAGCACACCTGAAGCTAAGTCCTTTCCTCCTCTCCTTCTTTTTATTTGGCCCTGCATCCTCATCACTTTGTAATATTGTAGAATACAGCACCTGCTACACTTATTTATAGCCAAGAAGCCTACAGGGATGGACTATCACACGTACCAATGGAGGACGTCCAACCAACATATGCCACGTGGAAAGTCCTTAGCATTTCCTTGAGAGTCACGTGGAGATTGCCAGAGGACCAGCTGGATAAAACCAGCTCTGGTCTGGTCCAGCGCGAAAGCACAGGTTGTGGTTCACCCCCCATGCCATCACGTTTCTTCCTACCTTTTCTAGCCGAAGAAATTCACGGCCAATTCAGATTGCCAGAATGCCCAATTTTGAATGCCATGGAGGAGAAATCGAAATGCAAAATTAATGACTTACATGGCCTGGAGTTCGCAGCTCATGGGAGTTCTTCATTCCCGCAATATGGGCGCTCCACCATGCCTTAGCTCGGAAGCACTCATCGCTCAATGTCACCGTCCAACGCACCTCCGTTCGCTGAACAGCACCTCAAGCGCGAGCGTTCTCCATAGCTCTCTCTGTAATATCCTGAATCTTTGTTGAGCTAATGGCAAGTGATAACTTTGGAAATCATGGGAGCTGAGTTAGACAAGTAAAGATATTTTTCATGAGAAAGGTAGTTGGAATAAGTGAATTAAGATAAAAATATTTTTCAAGGGAAACGTAGTTGGAATAAGTGAATTAAGATACCCCGTTATGTTCATAGTTAGATTATGACAAGGATTGAAGTTGATTGGAGAATTGTATGTTGATACTTGAAGTTATATTGGATGATATCAATTGGATTGATAGTCAGTAGAAATAGTAAGAGAAAATATATTTGGACGTATTTAGATATTGTAAAGGTTGAGAGCTAGTTAATAATAAGGTTAAAGGTATATGATTTATACTATTTTCAGACATATTGGATTTAGTGAAAAATAATGTGAAGGAGGAATAATGAAAGATATAATATAAGTTGAGGTTTGGATATTTGGAAAAGTGAATAATAGGTGATTATGGATAATTATATATATATTGGGTATATACATAGGTACTTGCTATGGAAATAATGTTGAGATTTAATCGAATGCAAATTTCTTGGAGGTCGCGATGGATCGTGGCGGTCGATCGGCTAAGGTGTGATCGACCAGTGTCAATCGACTGGCGTACTAAATGGTTGTTTTCTGAAGAAAAACAGTGGTCAATCAAATGAAGGGTGGTGGATCGGCTCCTGGAGAGTTTTAACTGTCGTCTGCAACACTTGAAATTGTAAGAGACATCGTTTAAAGCATCTGAAGTTGGAAAGATTTACATTATACACGTTTAGATATTGATGGGTTGCCAACCCTTGGCCTTCTGTCTTCATGCGGGTGGATGATGAAGGGTCGCTTTGTGTGTCTATAAATGGAGAGGAAAGGTAGTGTAATTGGGAGAGTTGGAAAAACTAATGTTACTCTACTAAAATTATGTGTGATCCCATGAGTGAACTCTATGAGGATGTTGCTTATGAAGTTTGTGAATGATAGTCTCTAGAGATGAGAAATTGTGAAGGTTTCTGAGGTCGGTGTGAAAAGCTTATGTGTTTTGTTAAAGTGTGGAGACCATGGGGTTCTCTTGACAAAGAAGGAGAAGAGATTTTAAGAATAATGTTGTGAGTTTTTAGAAGCAGTTCAGTTGTGGGGGAACTGAGAGAAATCTTGTAAGTTTGGTGAAAAAGAGAAGTTGCAAGGATGAGGGGATATTGTAAGGAAACCAAAGTTCAGGTATTGGATTATTTCTGTTTGTACTATGTTGTATAATTAGGTTGAAAGTGGTATGCTATCTATTGGATGATTGTTCTCGGCAAAATAATAGGGTTATTGATTGAGATTTAAGTATTGTTGATTTATGTTACCAAAAGAGAAATATTGGTGTAATTATTACCTCAATTATTATAGTTTGTTAGTTCATTAAATTGAGGATATGGTTATAATACAAATATTGAATGGACACTACAAGGAATAAGGTCTTACATGTTGATTAATGATTATAATGGTTAGGTCGATTATAGGATAGTTAAGACAAATGAATTATTCTGTTGAACATAAAAGAGGAGTTATACATTATTAGGAAATTTATTTGTCTAGTTATGATTTGTGATTATTCCATTTAAGTTAAGTTTGTTAAACTATTATGATTGGTAAATAGGTTCTGTGAAGAAGGATAATTCTAAGTATCAAACTCATTAAAGCTAAGGACATCAGGTACATGGTACTGCAAGTGTTTTGACTGAAAGGGCCTACATCACAGGAATTAGGGGGTGTTTACTATTTGTGTTATTGATTGTTATGAATTTTATGTTTATAAATTTAAGTTTAGTTCCTTAGTTAGGATGGATCACATTTTAAGGATACGATCAAGGAACACGTTAGATAGAATTGTACGTGCACGACAACATTAAGACTCGAAATCCTAAAGTACACGACAATAGAATATATAGCTATGGTCCAGTTAGTTAAGTGATAGGTTCCAAGAAACACTTAGAAACCTTAGTGAAATCTGTCCCAAAAAATAACAAAATTCGACCCAGCAACAATAAATCAGTTAAAGCTCCAAATCTGTAATTGAGCTAAAGCTGATTTTTGGAGGACTTAAACTCAATATCGTCACGAAGATTGTGTCAAAATTTCAGCTCAAAAATCGTTCTAGAACAGGAGATCTATCAATTTCATTATTCACCAGAAAACTGTTTCCAAGAGGGCAGATTTAACAGTGCAGATCTAAAATGCAATAACTTGAGCTACAAACACCAAAATAAGCTCAATTTTGGAGGGCAGCTCAATGACTCAAAGCTGAACAAATCATTGGAAGACAATAAATAGAATTGAGCATCGTAAAGGTATCCAACAGAGACCCCAATCAGTAGTATAAAACAATCCAGCAAAAATCACAGATTCAGCACTTCATGATTAATCCGAAAATACCTCCTTTAATCAATAAATCCCAAAAAGGTTTCTTCAACAAATAACATCACTTAGTTTCCAGAATATATATAGCATCCATTCGGCAAAAGACAGAACTTACAAGAGTCACAAAACAAAAAGAAACAACTTTGGAGTTCGCTAGCCTCCTAATGAGAGGGGCGGTTTTTAGGATTGGCCTAAACCAATACTCTCCAAGGGTGGATAGTTCTCTTGCCTCCACACCACAATCTTTCTTTGAAAGATAAGGATTGGAAGAAGCAATATCCCAATGTTGCAAGGTTGAGAAACTTCAAGAGGGACCTTGCTTGGGTGGTGGGTGAATTCGGCACAAGGTGGGGAAGGCCGCAGCAAAGGAGTTCTCAAGAACACCAAATTCTTCTTCAATTTTTCAAAACTGGTCTTTCATCAGCAAGAAGGGGTATTAAATCCTAGGGTTTACAAAATAGGTCAAAGACCAAAATACCCTAGCAGAAAATTACTAAAATAACCCTAAATAATAAAACATAAACAATAAGTCCGAGTTTGGGAAATTAGTCTCTGTAAACGAGACATTTGACATAGCAAACGATAACCAAATATAACGTCCAATATCTTGTTAGAAAGCTCTGGATGTTGGATACATTTGGTGTGAAGAACCCAAATGGAAAAGAAGTCGTATTAATGGTCCAAATTGCCCTTGAACAGCCGAGGGTCAGATTTTAGGCGGAATTGGAAAACCCACAATTTCCTCCAAAAGAATTCAAGATCTCCATTAGTCCAAATGCCCACTCCTCCTTGTTTATTTGATTCAAAAAACCTACAAAATAATTAAAAATTTAGAAAATAAAAGAGCCCTTGGCTCGGGCCCAAGTGACAGGAACTTGGGGCACATCATTAAGCCCGACACAGAAATCAAAGTATACGAAAATGAGATGAACATAATTAGTCATTTTTGTGGACTGATTAGTTACGCCCAGCACAGAAACCAAAGATAAGTAATAAATGTTGTCCAGTTCATCACGCCCGGCAAGGATGTTTTTGTGGCCTGGTTCGATACGCCCGGTATATAAACAATAAAAGATTGAAACAGTATGAGACAACATAATGAAACAGTAAGATACGTAAATAGTTGTTTTTGTGGACTGGTTAGATATGCTCAGCGCAGAAACCAAAGATAAGTAAACCAACTGTGGTTTGGTTAGTTATGCCCGACACAGATGTTTGTATGGTCCAATTTGATATGCCCGACATATAAACAATAAAAGACAGAAACAGTAAATGGATGTTTGTGTGGACCGATTTGATACGACCGGCACATAAACAGATGGAATAACAGTAAAAGATAAAAACGGTAAACAGATATTTATCTGGTCAGGTTGGATAGGGCCGGCACATAAATAGATGAAAAGACATGAACAATAACAGAGAAACAAACAAAAAATCATTTGCGATGCTATAGAAATTATATGTGAATATCATGTTTTACATTTATATGTTGTACTAAGCGTTCGGCTCATAGTTAGGTCCCATTGATGTAGGTAAGGAACCGATGAATGTATAAAGCTGTCAAAGGACGTAGCTAATGGAGTATCACTGTGTGGGCATTTGTGTTGTTTACGACATTGACCTGTGGTTATGGCTCATAAAATAAATATGTTTAAATTGTTTTAAGAGTTTTAAGTACTATTGGCTTTATATTCAATTTAAATAAATGTTTTTACGATACTTGTTGAAATAGTTTTTAAACTGTTGTTTTATAATATTGAAGTGTAAAAGGACTTTTGCAGTATGTTTACATTGAGTTTTGTATGATTGAGACTTCCGTTATTTGTTACTCTAGTTTTTCTATTAGGCAATGGTTTTAAAGAAAAGAAAATTTTAGTACGGAAAAAGTTATGGGATGTTAGAAATGGTATTAAAGCATAACCGAGTCAAAATCATTTATGTAGACTGCCAACAGTGCAAACTCAACTCGGGAATGCTTCATCAACTATAAGTATTTAGTATAGTGCTTTATTAGGAATAGTGTTTTAATTCCTAGAATTAAATGTAGGCACTTATAATTATAATGTCAAAGGGAAGAAGGGGCTATGCCCATAGAAATAATGCTGGATGAGGGGAATGTATTGGTCAGGATAATGATGTACCCGTTATTTTAGAGAATAACAAACTTGCCAATAATGTTGGAGGAAACAACGTACCCAATGATATGGAGAATAATGTACTTGTTAACCATGTTCGAATGAATGAACTTGGTGGTCGAGAGAATAATGATGAACCTGCTGATCGAGGAATTAATGGACCTGCTAGCCAAGGAGTTGAGGAAAGTCAAACTGTGGAAGGAGATACAATAAATCGTTTGGCTGGTCTGATGGAACGTTAGTTCCACTACATGGAACGTCTTAGTGAAAGAGAGGAGAATAAAAATTCTTGCTCATGGGTGGCACTTGAAGAAGTCAGATGGGAAAAGTTTAGAAAATTAAAGCAACCAAGCTTTGATGGGAAAGTATCGGATGCATCCCTGGCTAAAGAATGGGTTAGATCCCTTGAGGACATGTTCAAGTATGCAATAATTAATGAAGCAGAGAAGGTTCCATGCGCTACTTACCTTTCCATTTATGATGCGCATACTGGTGGGCACTATTAATGCAGCTCAAGACGTAAGAGAAATGAATTGCACAAAATTTAAAGAGAATTTCTTTGAGAAGTATTTCAAGTAAATAGTCAGGACTCAAAAGTTGGTTGAATTTGTGAATCTCTGCCAGGCTACAACTGTTGCTGAATACATAAGGAAGTTTGAGACTCTCTCAATTTGCAACTCACCTAGTGGCAACTAACTATCTTAAGGTTTACCAGTTTGTTCAAGGATTAAAGGCTAAAATTTATCGTGGAATAAAGATATATGGTACTGAAGATGCACCATACTCTAAGATTGTAACAAAAGCTTTGGAGATTGAGGAGGTTGAGATACAAGTTATTAAGAAGAAAGAAATGGATTTGAAGCTGAAGAAGAATGGTCAAACTCAATCACCTATTGATGGGCAGATAATTGATAAGGGAGCGAAGCAGGTATTTGACAATGAAGATAAACCTACAAATGATAAGCGTGTTAAATGTAATAAGAAACATTATGGGGAATGAAGAGCTAGTACTGGCTTGTGCTTAAGTGTGTGAAGCAAGGACATCTGGTTGAGAACTGCCCGTTATTGGTCAAGGAGAAAGGAACAGTAGAACTGTGGGTATTTTAAATGTATGAGATCAAGATCATGAACCGTCTATGTCTAGGCCTGGTACTTTACAATTCAATAAAATTTAGAATGTCGTTATGTGTGCCTGTCTGGTTTTTATCTTCATATATGTGTAAGGTATATGTAATAGTAATAGGAAAGAATAATAGCAGAATACGCCTTAGATAGGCATAAATATCTTTAGACTAGACAAATTTTGAGGACAAAATTTATAAAATGGGGGAGGGTTATAATATCTCGAATCTTCCTTTAGCTGAAGGCAAGTGATAACTTTGGAAATGATGGGAGCTGAGTTGGACAAGTAAAGATATTTGTCAATAGAAACATAGTTGGAATAAGTGATTTATGATATCCCGTTAGGTTCATAGTTAGATTATGACAATGATTGAAGTTGGTTGGAGAATTGTATGTTGATACTTGAAGTTATATTGGACGATATCTGTTGGATTGATAGTCAATAGAAATAGTAAGAGAAAATATATTTGGACGTATTTGGACATTGTACAGGTTGAGAGCTAGTTAATAATAAGGTTAAAGGTATATGATTTACACTATTTTAGGACATATTGGATTTAGTGAAAAATAATGTAAATGAGGAATAGTGAAGGATATAATATAAGTTGAGGTTTGGATATTTGGAAAAGTCAATTATAGGTGATTATGGATCATTATATATATATATATATTTATATATATAGGGTATATACATAGATAGGGTCATGCTAAGGAAATAATTTGGAAATTTAATCGAATGCAAATTTCTTGGAGGCAGCGGTCGATCGAGGAGGTCGATTGGGGAGGTGTGACCGACTAGCGTCGATCAACCGGCATACTAAATGGTTGTTTTCTGAATAAAAACAGTGGTTGATCGAGTGAAGATGTGAAGGCCGAGAATTTTCAGGAGAGTAAATTTCACGTGTAAATTTTTCGCGTTAAAATCGATCATAATGTTGACAAGTTAACCTAAATTGTTGAATAACGGCCACGTGTGAAAATTTTGCCATTTAGTCAAATTGGTGGAATTGAAAATTTTCGAATGGAAAACCAATTTAAGAAATGAAATTAGATAATTAGATTGAAACGGTAAACATTGTTGGGTGATGTTCGGAACGAGTTGAGATTTAGATATGGATAAATTAACATGTGATACATATGTATATATTTGGATATCAAAGAATGAATTGGATAAATTAAAATAAAGATTTTAAGTGATTAAAATAAGAAGAAACAAAATGGAGAGGAAAGAAAGTAAGAAGTACGCTGCAAGGGTAGACTTGGAATAAAAAGAAGGTTAGGTGAGAAAAGGGCAAAGTGGGAATAAAGACAAATGTTAAAAGTTGATAAAATAAAAGAAATTGAATGGGGAAGAGAACAACAGGCTGTGCAGAAGAAAAGAAAAAGTGGAGAAAGGTCAACTTGAAAATACGGGAAATGATTAAATGAAGGGAGAAGAATAAAATAAGAAAAAAAAAAGAGAAGAATTAAAAGTAGAGGAAGTAGCAGTTTTGTGAAAAGGGAATAGGGTTGCCTTCCCTATTATCACTTCGGTCGTCACACAGAGAGAAAGAGAGAGAGTCTTCATGGAGGCGGAAAGCGGCGAGAAGGCGATCGCTGAGCATTCTATTTGAGAGCACCATGGATGAGGGTGGCCAAGACAGGGACAGAAGACTTGGCATTTTGAACGGATCACTATCGATCGCGGGAGAATGAAACAGAGACTGTGAAGGCATCTAGGAGCATTCCGGCTGACGTTAGCTGGATATTTCATCAATTGAGGTAAGACATCTTGTTGGTATTTTTCAACCTCTCGGCCAAATGAGTTCTGTTTTGCTATTGGATTTAAATGCCTCTATTTCATTACGGGATTAATGATGAAAATTTGAAGATAATGATTTTGTTACTGTCGTTTGATGCTAGATTCTGCTTTGGTTGTGGGTATCGTTTTGTTGTTTTGGATGGAAAAATGTCAAAGATATGCACTATTTTTGCCGTGGTTTTAACAAATAAATTTGGGTCCTGATTTTTGATATTATTGTTTCGGTTGTTCACTGATGAAATTGTTGGTTGGGTATAGTTCAACACACTGTTTTGTTATTGCCACAGTTGATGGAAAGACTAAAGAATGAGCTATTGTTGAGATGGTTTGGGTCCTGTTTTGTTACCATTTTCACATTGATGGGTTGCCAACCCGTGGCCTTCTGTCTTCACATGGGTGGATGATGAAGGGTTGCTATGTGTGTTTATAAATGGAGAGGGAAGGTAGCATAATTGGGAGAGTTGGAAAACTAATGTTACTCCACTAAAACTATGTGTGATCCTATGAGTGAACTCTGTGAGGATATTGCTTCTGAAGTTTGTGAATGATAGTCTCTAGAGATGAGATATTGTGAGGGTTTCTGAGGTCGGTGTGAAAAGCATATGTGTTTTGGAAAAGTGTGGAGACTGTGGGGTTCTCTTGACAAAGAAGGGGAAGAGATTTTAATAAGAATGTTGTGAGTTTTTCAGAAGCAGTTCGGTGTGGGTGAACTGAGAGAAATCTTATAAGCTTGGTGAAGAGGAGAAGTGGCAAGGCTGAGGGGATATTGTAAGGAAATCAAAGTTCAGGTATTGGATTATTTCCGTTTGTACTCTATTGTATAATTAGGAAGAAAGTGGTATGCTTTCTGTTGGAAGGTTGTTCTCGGCAAAATAATAGGGTTATTGATTGAGATTTAAGTGTTGTTGATTATTGTTATCAAGAGAGAAATATTGGTGTAATTATTACCTCAATTATTATAGTTTGTTAGTTCATTAAATTGAGGATATGGTTAGGATACACAAATTGAATAGACACTACAAGAAATAAGGTCTTTCATGTTGATTAATGATTATAACCGCTAGGTCAATTATAGGATAGTTATGATAGAGGAATTATTCTGTTGGACATAAAAGAGGAGTTATACATTATTAGGAAATTTATCTGTCAAGTTAGGATTGGTGATTATTTCATTTAAGTTTAAGTTTGTTAAAACTATTATGATTGGTAAATAAGTTCTATGAAGACGAATAGGGGGTGTTTACTATTTGTGTTAGGGATTGTTATGAATTGTATGTTTATAAATTTAAGTTTAGTTCCGTAGTTAAGACGGATCACATTTTAAGAATACGATCAAGGAACACGGTAGATAGAATTTTAAGGATATGATCAAGGAACACGTTAGATAGAATTGTATACGACCAAAGATAGTAATAATTGTTGTACGGTTCGTTACACTTGGCACGGATGTTTGTGTGGTCTGGTTCGATACGCCCGGAATATAAACAATAAAAGACTGAAACAGTTTGAGACAACAGAATAAAACAGTAAAATACATAAATATATGTTTTTGTGGACCGGTTAGATATGTCAGCACATAAACCAAAGATAAGTAAACCAACTGTGGTCTAGTTAGTTACGCCCGGCTCAGATGTTTGTGTGGTCCAGTGTGATACGTTTGGCATATAAACAATAAAAGACAAAAACATTAAACAGATGTTTGTGTGGACTAGTTTGATACGCTCAACACATAAATAGATGAAATAATAGTAAAAGGCAGAAATGGTAAATAGATGTTTATGTGGTCAGGTTGGAAACGCCCACCACATAAACAAATGAAAAGATGATAAAGACATGAACAGTAACAGAGAAACGAAACATAAAACCATATGTGATGCTATAGAAATTATATGTGAATTTCATGTTTTACATTTATATCACGTACTGAGCGTTAGGCTCATAGTTAGGTCCCGTTGATGTTGGTAAGGAACCGATAAATGGATAAAGTTATCAAAGGACGTAGCTGATGGAGTATCATTGTATGGGCGTTTGTGCTGTTGGCAACATTCACCTATGGTTATGGCTCACAAAAATGGAATAAATTTGTTTAAGTTGTTTTAGGAGTTTTAAGTACTATTGGCTTTATATGTAATTTAAATAAATATTTTTACGATACTCGTTGAAATAGTTTTTAAACTGTTGGTTTATAATATTTAAGTGCAAAAGACTTTCGTTGTATGTTTACTCTGAGTTTTATTCGATTGAGACTTCCGCTATTTGTTACTCAGGTTTTTCTATTACACAACGGTTTTGCAATGGTTTTAAAGAAAGAAAATTTTTATACAGAAAAAGTTACGGGATGTTACACTCTCCTTCTCTCTCTCTCTCTCTCTCTTTCTCCTGTTCAAAAACTCTCTCCCTCTCAAATGGCCTGCGGCCATTTGGTTTTAAAATCGAGAATGAACCGAACCAGTAGTTCAGTTCTCCTTCCCCCAAACAAATCGATTCTCTTACTCTTCCTTCCAATTTATTTATTCTTTTATCTTAACTCCTCTTTCCATTTATTTAAATTTTCCACTTCTTAATTATTCCAATTAATTTTATTATTTCTTTTCATCCTTTTTAATTAAAATCGAGCCACATAATTGTTTTCGGACCGAGCCAAACTAAACCGATTAAGTCCATATTTCTCCCTCAGTTTAAATCTATTTTTTGAATGAGGGAAGCCATCCATGCCATCATCCGTATTCGTCCAAAAAGTTGACAAAATTGGACAAATTAAAACGTTACTCGTCCGCGACCGTCCGTACACTAGTCTTGACTCGTCTGAAATCTCATATTACAGGCGAAGGATGAATCTGGATGCAGAGCCTCGTCCAGCATCATCCCAATATGTTGCGGACGCTGTGCAATGCGATTTCGGACGCAACCTCCTGTCCTTGTGTAGTCTGCATGCATCTAAAAACATCCTCAAACACTTTTCCCACATATTTTTCATCCTTAATTTGATTATCCAATATAATACCTCCTAAATTAGTCCTAATTTTTATCCAATAAATTCCCATAATTTATAATTTAACAATTACTTCCTTGGTAATACCCCGATAATTATTCGAATAATTTGAATACCCCCAATTACTTTTCAATTTATCCTTTTTAAATTCCGATATAAAAAGTCGAGGTATTACACAAGGACAATAAGTTGGTCTAGAAACTGCCCTAGCCGCAATTCAAACTTTAATGGCAACCTTGATAGCAAGGAGGCACTCCAACTTGGAAATGTTGAGTTTCTATATCTTTGCTCGGGGATTCTCCCTGTAAGGACAGAGAAGAGAAAGTTGCAACAATAGGGTGTTCAATCTAATAGTCATTATAACATAACGATTACTTTTATCTTATTTTCAATCTTTTTAGTCACCTTTTTTTAAAACCTTTGTTTATTTTCTTTATTAAACATTTGTTTTTTTTTTCTTTAGTGTAGCGGAAGACTTTTCTCTTTCAAAAATCAAGCAAAATCATAAATTATTATAAATTAGTTTTCTTTTCACAAAATTATGTCACATTCCATAATTATAGCTTGCCATAACAACTCCAAACACTCCTCATCCATATGCTTCGTCATTTAGGTGATCCTTTACTATCTGTTTCTTTGTCCAAATTACCTACATTACAAGATTCATCTGTGAGCCTAATACTTAGTAAGTATTGAGAAATAAAAACATTTTGAATCTGAATTTTTTTTGTAGCGACCTGGTTTTTCTTACATTTGAAAACTTGTAAAATTTAAAACTTTTCTTTTATAAAAACAGTGGAAGACTCTTCTTTCATGAAACCATTTTTCAAATCCCAACATAAGTAAATAAAATTCTATTCTTTTACAACTAAATGACTTTACAAAACCTTTTACAAACCGTTTCTCTTTCTTAAATCCTTTAGCTTAACCAGCCATAAGATCCACGCGTGCAAATTCTTCATTAACGTCTCCTTAACCTATTTTTTTGTTCTCGTGCGTGTACCTACATCATAATACTTAAACTAATGAGCCTAATGCTTAGTAACTGATATAAAATAAAACACGAAATGCACATGCAATGCAGGTTTTAAAGACCATATGTAGTTTCTGTTTTTGTTTTCCTTTATCTTTTACGTTTTAGTCTATTTTCTGTTTCCGTTTTTTGTTCCCGTACACATTGAAGCACCCGACCCAACAGCCTCGGGATAACAGAAATGGCTAAGCCCAAAAGCTCGCTAGCTATTGACCAGTTCATCCAATGCACCTAACCCGACACCTCTGGTATAGCAGCTCCGGCTACAATCGAAGGCACTGCTAGGGGTCATACGCTACAATGCACAACCCACGGCTCAAACTACAATCATCGCCTACTAATGGCCATGCACTCCAATGCTTAAATAGCCTCACTAACCATTGGTCTGTTCGTCCCGACACCAACTAGGGACCCGCTATGTGATAAAGGCTCTACTCCGATCGAACCACATGTTAGGTATTGTATAAATCCATACACAACAACCCAACCTCAGGGATAAGCAGCTCCAGCTACGATCCAAAGCTTTGCTAGCGGTTGTACGCTACATTGCACAACCCAAGGCTTGAGCTACAACCATCGCCTACTAGCAGTTGTGCTCTCCAATGCTTAGACAACCTCACCCACCCGTTGGCCGGTCAATCTCGGCACTGACCGAGGGCCAACTAACAAACTCACATCTCATCATATAGTGGAACACGCCTAAGGCAGCTATCTTGTGGCACTCGCCTGAAGCGGTCATGCTGTTTACATTTATTCCATTTAATGTAGTTATTGTATGTTTCTATTTCCTTTTCAAAACCATGCATGAAAAACCATTTTCGTATCGTTTTAAAACCATGATGCATGATACTTGTGAATGCATACATTTCTATATCCTCAATAAAATCCTCAAATCATGATCAATATCAACATCCTATAATCCTCAAAGTATGATCATATCAATAGCCTTACTTAATTTATAAACACATCATTAAAAGAAGTAATCTTAATAAACACAGCATCAAGCAGCAATACATCCTCAAAGCATATCAATGTCAAACTCCTATAATCCTCAAGGCATATTCATATTTAATCTATAAAGTAGAGAACCTTCTTCTAATAAATGCAATCAACATGCAATTCTTAATTCTTGCGATGCAAGGCCCGAAGACCAAAACACATAAAATATCAACTTACCTCGTATCCGTAACATTTTCTCAGCACTTAAAATTAATCTTCTTGCTCCGAAATACATTCAAAACCATTAAATAAACAATCATTAAAATCACAGATTACCAACTTAATTTCCACAGTTCATTATCCTTAACAATTTCAATATCATTAACCTCAAAACGTCTCTCTAACTTATAGCTTATCATAAATAGAATACAAATACCCCAAACAGCCCACGGGCAGCCTTGGCACCACAATACAACAAGGCATCCAATCACCAATTACTTCCCTCACAACATTGCCCTCACAGTGCACATCAAAGCTAAGCCAAAGCACATAACAAAACCCACCATTAAACCGAGCATCAATAAACAGAGAGCCCAACATCCATAAATTCCTTATCTTCTACTTTTATTCTCATAATTAAATCCATAAACCAAGAGAAAACACTACTTGAAGCACACCCGTGAAGAACCCGATAAGATAGTAGCTCACCCTCTTCCTGTTTCTTCCTCACTGTTTCTCTTTTTCGCTTTCTCTATTCTTCTCTTTTGACCTTCAACATAATAATAACATAACCCAAATCAATCAGAACATTATTCTCATCAAATTTTTTGGAGCAACAACAAATAGAGAAGAACCCTATGCATTACCTAAGAACACCCGAGAAGGCTTCTTCACAAAACACACATGGCTCCTCACTTCTCTGTAATGACCCAGTTATTTATTTATTTTTTAAAATGTGTGAAATTTAAAACATTTATAAAATGAGTAAAATCTTTATTAAAACCTTTTAACTGAAATCAGAGTTCTTTTCTTAAAACATAATCGTTAAAATTCTTTTACTTTGATTCGTTACCAAAATCATTATAAACAGTAGAAAACTATAGTTGTAAAATCGTTTCTTAAAACATAACGGAAGCGTAAATTTGTTTTTCTTTAAAAAATGTAGCAGAAGCATAAATAGTTCATTTAAAGACAATTAATAAAGTGTTACTTTATATTTTACAAACTAATTCCTCTTTACATTCGTTAGCCTAACCAGCCACAAGTCTTGCCCGTGCAAATCCTTCATCAACAGCTCCTAAATCTGGTCATCATTTTCTCTCGTGCTTGTACCTACATCGCAAGTCATAAACTATGAGCCTAACACTTAGTAAGTGATAATACATAATATGCTACATGCTCATGTTGTGCCCTTTTAAAAACCGTATGTAGTTTCTGTTCTCATCTTTCTTCTTATCTTCTATCTTTTATGTATTAATTATTATCTTTCTATTTTCTGTATATGACCTCTGATATAGCAGCAATGGCATAATCTGAAAGCCTGCTAACCATTGGCCATTTTTCTTACCTTTTCTTTTCTTATTTTCTGTTATGACCTTTGATATATCAGCAATGGCATAATTCAAAAGTCTACTAACCATTGGCCATCCTATTCCATCATAATCTAGGGACTGTCCCGGTATAATCCAGTGACTTTGCAATCGATATGAGTAGCAATGGCATAATCCGAAAGCTCGCTAGCGACCGTGCCCATTAAGGACTAAAACGGACTCACATTATATCATTGCCTTTTCTTATTATTCATTTTACTTTACTTTTTATTGCTTATTATTCGTTTTACTTTACTTTTTATTTATTATTTGTTTATTATCTGTTTCACTTTTAACAATAAAATGGATATTTCTACAGCCAAAATGATGGTAGTCCACTTCGGGTGATCAGCACTCGAGAACACCATACACTTTGTATGTGTGAGCATCCCTTAAACCATTCTTTAAAACCGTGCACAAAATCTATTTTCGTATTCTTTTGAAAATTGTTATGCATGATGCTCGTGAATGCTTATAATTTCTAATAGTTAATTTGGAAACATAAATAAACATTCAACGTGTGATCCACAGAACGTGCTATAAAACTGTAGACATGCTATAAAAATAGTAAACAATGAAATGTGCTATGAATAACTGTAGACAAGCTTTAAAGACAGCCAACAATGAAACATGCTATTAAAAACTGCAGACATGCTTACAAAGTGGTAAACAACGAAACATGCATATCCTATTCTTGCGATGTAGGTCCTGAAGACCAAAGCACACATGTATCACTTACCTCGTTTCCTTAAAACGTCCAACACTTAATGCTATCTTTCTTCCTTTTTAGTACCTTCACAATTAGAAACATTTATTCATTAATATAATCAATTAATTCACTTATTAATCTCACTGTCTTTTATAGTCTAATTCCTTATACGTTACTTATAAAACCCTCCTAACTGAATCTGCTTCATTAATTACTACTTAGCTTAATAAATTAATCTTGATTGATAGCTTCAAGACACTAAGTTCAACACATAGCGAAGACCAACGTAATTCCATCAACAGATTACAGACCTACAATCACCAACATCATTTCACCCATGAATTATCGGTCCATAAAACAATGCCTAATAACAATATCCATATCAAGACTTTAATCTACATTAATCCAATTATTGAACAGAATCCAAAACCAACAAATAACCTAATGGTTCACATCACATAACTGAGTAGCAGAACAATAAACTCATTCCATGAACATGTTTATCGATAGTGATTGACATGAATGGCTAGACTGGATTAACAGAACAATATCACCCAACACTGTCAATCAAGGTCAACAGATTATCATCCAAACAAAATCATCCAACATATAATAAAAAGGACATATAAAAAAAACCCTTCAATACTGCACAAATCCACCTGCCAGACCACAAAACAATCAACTCCAACCGCTATATATCACTAATTAACATTCAGAATCAAAACTGTTACTTAACAATAACTATCAAGGGCATCACAACCAATATTATTTTCAATAGATTATTGATTCCAAATAGTTAATCATTCCTATAGTGTATAAACCCCAAGAGTGTACATCGAACGTACACACACCAATAGAGAACATTATTAACACATCAATGTTTACGATTACAGAACTACAAACCAAGCTGAACTGTTATCGGCCAACAACATCCAAGACAACACCCAAATAACTAAATAGCAAAGGAGAAACCTCACCAAACAGGGCATCGGAGAACAGCCAGGAGCTTCACCCTCAGGGCCAACATTTCATCTCCAACTCCAAAAAGCTCCACCTCTTCCTTCTCTTCTTTTTCTTTTAATCTTAATTCTTCACCAATTCCATTTAATTTTCCTCCATAAATTTTTAAACCCCTTTATCACTCAATTAAATTCTCTTTTACTAATTTTAATGAATTTTCAACTCAATTTCAATTCTTGATTTATTCTGAATATTGCTTGACCATAATTACGGGTCCAACATAAATTTTCTAATTTCGAACGTCGCTTGTTAATAATTGCTGATTACATCTTTGGTAATACCCCGATAATTATCCAATTAATCCAAATACCACTAATTACTTTTAAATTTTGATATGAAAGTCAAGGTATTACATTCCTCCTTCCTTATATAAATTTCATCCTCAAAATTTACTCAGCGAAAGCACTTCTTCAACCTAACAACCAAAATGTATGAATTTCTAAAGGCCTATATTTAGCATAACTTTTCAACCAGTATTTAGAATCACGTAATAATACCAAATCCTTTGATTGTCATTTACATTTGTTGTAACAGAAAGCTTGTATCCAAATTGTCCTCCCTTTTAACTGATAGCAAGACCAATATCTGCTATATGATAGAAAGCTTGTATTAAAATTGTCCTTCTCTGTCTTTCTCTTTCTCTCTTTCTGCCTTCTTTCCCTACCTCTCTATTTCTCTCCTCAGTCTTCTTCCTTTTTTCACAACACTCAACCTTTCTCCAGGGCACTCAACTTTCTCTTCTTCCTCCTCTATTTATTCTAAAGCGTTCCTCATACGTTTCATTCATCCCAATTTATCTCACCTAACTACTCTTAATGATTACCATATGTAAAGTAGAACACGGTGAAGAATCACATAAGAGAAGTTGCTTTGGGATTTTTAATTTCTCTTCTTCGGTGGCAAAAATCATGTGGGACCGATCAATGTACCAATCGATAGGTAATTCCCAGTTGACAAGGAATGTGAACCGCTCTAATGCTGAACTTGACAGCCACTAGATCGACCTTCACTTTGTCTACTTCTGCGCCATTGCCTTCTTCGCCCAAAATGCCAACTTTTCGTTCTTCAACCACTGCACCACCATTTTCAATTAAATCCTTTTATCTCTTAATTAAATTACACTTCTTCCAACTTAATACGTTTACTAAACGCATTTTTGGTGTATTATATTACATAATAAAATATTCATTAATTTCCAATAATTCACAATTATTATTGTCCGAAGACTCACTAGTGATTATCCATACTGATATTAATCAAAGACTCACTAGTGATTATCTGTCTCGTCATCAATCGCAAACTTTTTAGTGATTATCCCTCCCAATTTCAATTGTAGACTCTCTTGTGATTATCCATCTCGAAATATATCGAAGACTCATTGGAGATTATCCATTCTGACCTCAATCAAAGACTCACTAGAGATTTTCCATCCTTACCCACGGAGACTCACTAGTGATTATCTTTCTTGTCATCAAATGCAAACTCTCTAGTGATTATCCATCCCGATCTCAATTGCATATTCTCTAGTGATTATCCATCTCGAAATCTATCGAAGACTCACTGGAGATTATCTGTCTCGACCTCAATCAAAGACTCAATATAGATTTTTGGTCCCAACCATCGGAGACTCACTAGTAAATTCATGCATATATTTTCATTTTATTTATGGTTCTTTTCTTTAAAATATATAGCATGCATAATCTTAACATAATAAATGATCACATTTTCAATTAACATAAAATCCTCAAATATCCTCAAACAACATATTATCATGAGTATCAGTACTATAGTAAATCTTTGATCAACAAAACAGTCAAAACTAATTAAATCCTAACATCTTGTGATGTAGGTCATTAGGCCAAGCACATGCCATTATTACTTACCTTGGGATCTTAGAATTTACCCAATTTATCTTCTTGAGTTGAGGAACTAAAACATATCATCATATATGTTAGTATCCATGTTATTCAGCAATTACTTAACTTTCTTTTCCTTAATTAACTTTCGTTAATTTTACTTTATAAATTCAACCACAGTTATTTCTTCTAGGAGCATAAATTTATTGTTCATAATCTGTCATATTTCTATCGTCCAAAAGCACAGAGTATATATTGTCCAAAGTTCCATTTATTTCTTTCCATAGAGTATCAATATCAATATTTCACTTTTCAATTAAATATTCTAAATCATAAATCAAAACTGATAAAATCATCAGTCGATGTACCTTTGTTTCAACCTCATGGTCTTTATAGCTTGTCCAAATTGCCAATAACAAGACAACTTATAAAATCAAATTCTAATATACTTTGTTTCAATTCACGGTAATTCCTAAAGAATATCACTTAACCTTCAAAGATTTCTATACTCTCAAAGGATTGCAAGAACCATGGCTCTCCACCCTCCTATTTATAGCTGTGAAACTCAAAGGGTAAGCTCCAGGTGTTAAGATTATATTCATCCTTATCCTTAACTTCTTATGCTATCTCTTCTTATTGGTGCAACGCATTGCATCTAAGCATAGATTTATAGGTGTAATCATTTTTTTGCATTAATTATCAAATAACTTTCAGCGACTTAGCGAAACAGTGTAACGTAATAAAATACTGTAAATCTATTAGTAGAAGCCAACAAATCAACAGATGCATACATTTCTACAAATGCATCAATCATGCCATTATTCAATTTATCGGTCATTCAATTAATGTCGTGTTACCCTGCCCTTACCTCTTCATTGTTCATAGTGGAAGCGTTCTCTTCCACGGATGCCAATACTTCTGCCAAGACAACATTCCTTCTCATATGCGACCACTGTCCCTTCTGCAAGGAATCTTTCCTTATCTGCAAAAGCATCTTTTCTAATCTAAGGTTCCAATTCAATCTGATGACTTGATCCTACGGTCATCCTTCTACTTGCTCTTCCTAAACGTTTCCACAGTCCCTTTTGTTTTTGTGATCATCATCCAATGATCGCTATTTCCTTTGCCTTTTTTCCATTTTTAATCCAATGGTTATATTACTTTCCAAAAAGAAACTTCCAATCCATGGAAGCATCTTCCTCATCAAATCTGACGGCTCCTCTTTCATCTGATATTTTATCCGAATTAATCTCCACCGTTCATCCTCATTGTTCCCCTTAGCGGCTATCTTTTCTTACGAGTATTCATACCTAAACGACCACGTTTTCCTTCACTTATTTCCCTCAATTCAACCATTTGTGGACACTCATATTTCCACACTATTCACCCCAGATATCCTCATTTTGCTTCCTTCGAACATCCTTCCTTCATTTCTAAACTGTGATAGTTAAAATATTTCAATTTTTTTATAAGTTCTTATTCCAATTTTCCTCCAAATAACTCCCATTCTTTCTTGCAATTTAATAATCTCACATAATTTTCCTTAAATATTCCTTATTTTCCTTAAGATATTACACTCACAAAGAATCAAACACTTCGAAAACAACTCAAATCGAATTGATAACAACCTGAGAGAGGCGTGGTTTCTTGCAACTCGTAAGGGGGATAATAACAGTGGCTATCAATGTTACATTTCAACCAACCTCATTACAAAAGTTACTTAGTGGTGTTTAAATACCACACTAATTAGGATTAAGCCCAAATGACTAAATTACAAAATTAACACCCCTTAACAAAACACACACCCACACATGGCAACAACAAAACCAAACAAGTCTACTGTCCACTAGTTATTATAAAATAAAATGAGATAAATTAAAATAACATAAATTTAAAAAAAAACTACTTAGGGTCCATGGTGTATCATTGCTATTGACATAGAAACTTCTCTATATCCATCCCACTTTAATCCAATATAATCATCACTTAAACTTAAATAATCTCACTAACCTTTAGAGATTATTTCACACTTTAGAGAAGATTTGGAAACCAAGGCTCTCTTGTGTCCATTTTGAAGAACCAAATACCTCTATGTATAGAGGTTTAAGTCAGTGTTCTAACCTCGTGAATCATCCTCTCCACCAATCACTATCGACCACCAAACAATTTAATTAACTACAAGGTCTTTTGTCATCCTAATCCTTGTGATTAGGTGGATCGAAGTTTTTTGTTAAATTCCCAATTAGCCCCGAAAATAGATTCTTGAGAAATTCTTTGTTGTGGATTCTGTACATAAGCGCCATGCACTTGCTGTGGACACATACGCTCCCGTTGAGCATCTTTCTAGCAAATAATCCCTATATCCGCCAATAAATTAGTGCCACGTCACACCACATTTACTTGCACCCCACAATTACTATTTACTGTGGATGCATTTCTATCTGTGGTCACTTATGTTTCCATGGGTCCATTGTTCAACGTGAATTGTTTATCCAAAAGAACAACATTTTATCCTCTAATCTCCTTAAGCAAATGCGTTCGCCACCACAGACACACGTGTCACATCCCCAATAGGCTTTTATTCCTTCTGTAGATGCCTACACTTCCACAGTGCAACTATTCAACTTACGCTACTTAACTAAAATGATGACATTTTATCTTAATAAAACACTATCGTGGCTACGTTTGCTACCGCAGATACATTAGCTTATCCTAAATGACAACATTTTATCTTATGCGTGACCACTTCCCTCCCCTAAAGAATCTTTCTCATCATTGGGAGCATCTTTCTCCTAATCTAACGGTCCTCCTTTTATCCCAATATTTGATCCAACAACCACTTATCCTTCCATATAGTATCTTTTCGTGGAAGCTTTTTTCTTCTCTGCCTTCTAATCTATCGACTACAATTGATCAATTTATTTAATCTAATAGTAATTCTTCCTCCCTCATTTTCTTTCTCTCCCGCAAAGTATCTATCCGAGAAAGCATCTTCCTTCCCCACATTCTAATCTAACAAGTAAAAGTCATCCATTTATTTAATGTGACGATTATTCTTCCTCATGCACTCTATTTCCCTTCCACAAAGCATATATCCACGGAAGCTTATTTTTTATTTTGCCTTCTTAATCCAAAGGCTATAAATCTTACTATCACTTAATCCAACGGTCTCCTACATGGCATTTATTTATTTCGACCTTCAACGCCTCCAATCATCTTAAATTCCAACTGTCCCTCGCTCTTATCTAATGATTGTCTCATACCCTCTTCCTAAAACATTTCTTTTGTTCATCCGTCATCCTTCCTTCTTTCTATGGATATCCTTTTCTCCATAATAGTTTATTTTTCTAATACAATATTATTTCTATTACTTCACTGTAGTGGGTATTTTTCCAACTTTTTAAATCTATATAAATTTTATTTTATTTATCCTTTAATACTCCAACTTTCCCGCTAAATATGTTTATTTTTCTTGGGTATTACATTCTCCCCTTCTTATAAAAATTTTTTCCTCAAAATTTGTTATTTTCTCATTCTTGTTTTATCTTTAGTACTCTGCTCTTGGGTGTGACATCCTTCTTAAAAATTATTGTCCATAAATTGGCTTATTTCAAAGCTTTTCATTCTTATTGTTCTAGAAAACTTTCTTCCAAAATTAGAAATCTCATTAATTATTTAAAAAACCCAACATAATTCTCAAACTATTGATTACAACTTATAAAATATCACCTTTTACTATTTCTAGTTAGAATTCCTTTTCATCTTCTCTAAAAGGAAGAAACATTGGCACAATCTTGACAGGCTCCAAGAAACAAATGGGGAACCTTTGTTAAATCTGTTCGGGAAAAATACAGTTCACTGAATCAGCAACAATCAATCAAACTTAACTCTCAATTTGTGCGTGAGATCAAACTGGAACTTGGTAGAGCTGTCCTCAATACAACCACAATACTCGTGTCAAAATTCCATAAAGAAAACCATTCTAGATCAGAAGTTATGCTCTAAATACCAATGACCCAAAAACTGTTTTTATACAGGGCAGTTTCAGCAACGTTTACTCAAAACGACATAACTCGAGATGCATACATCGAATAAAGTTCAATTTTGGAGAGTAGCTCCCTTACTCAAGCTCAAACAATTCTCTAGAAGACGTTAACCAGAAAAGAGCGACGCAAATACTCCAAACAGAAGCCTCAATCAGCGATAACACAATCAATAATGAAAACACAGATTCAGCAGTTCACTCTATTCCGAAATTCATCACCTTTAAATTCAATAAATTCCACAAAAATACCTCCAACAACCAACCTATATCAGATCCACATATCCATAGTTCATCAATCAATAACAAAATCCAATAGTAGCACCAGAATAAAGAAAGGAACACCAAGGGAGTTGCAGCACCTCCTAAGTGAGAGGGCGTCTCTTTGGGTTGGCCGAAACCAACTATCTCCAATGGGGAAAAATTCTCTTACCTCCACACCACATTCACCCCTTACGAAAAAGAGGAATGGAAGAGGCAATAACCCGGGTTAGCAAGGATGAGAATCTTCAAGAGGACCCTTGCAAGGGATGGATGAGAATCGGCGCTTGTGGAGGGGTTGGCCGCGGTTTTGGAGGAGCTTAGCTCTTCAAAATTCTATTCTTCAAAAACTCCCTCCCTTTCTCACAAAGGAGGGTCTTAAACCTAATGGAACATAGTAAGTCAAATGACTAAAATGTCCCTAGTGACAAAACAAAATGGACATGAGGGTGAGGTTTTTTATGAAAACCGCACACCTCTCAAAATCTCACAACCAAATAAAAACAACTAAAACAAATCAATTGTCGTTCTTAAAAAGGAAATAATTCTACTAATTCAAAAGATCTTAATAGCCAATCTAAGATCTCCACGAAACCTTCTTCAATAATTATGGACCTCAGATAAGGTGGAAGGAATGCCGATCAATGTGATTAGATGAAATGGAACATCCTTGTCATCTTGTGAAACCTCCTTCAAAGAATCCCACAACTTAGTAGTTCCTGCAAAATAAAAGTTTGTTAGATAAGTAATCAGTTTCTTGGCCCGACTCCGCGTGATAGGGCCTTGGAGCACATCAAATCTTGTTCTGATCTTTGTGGGACAATGGGCAATTTCTAAGAAAGTGTCCAACATCTTGGCATTTAAAACATTGCCTAGATCAATCCAAGCACATTCCAAAATGAGTTTTATGGCACCTTGAACATGGATCAGGCTTAGGTTCCACTTGTTTGAGTTTCTCTTTTCCTTGTTGCTTTCCATTTTCCAAGGATCTCTTAACAATTTTTGAATTTTCTCTCTTATATGTCAGTTGTGTCTGAATTTTCTTTGCTAATTGTCCTTGTTGACTTTCTACTTCTTCTATTCCAAGGGCTTTCGTGATAATTCCCAGCTTATGTGATTGACATTCTACTAGTTTGATTAGTCTATTAATAATCTCATGATGCACCACCAAGTGGGGAAAGGTAGAAACCCCTTGAAATATGTACATAATATGGAAAGAAACGGATCCAAAATGATAGAATGTGTAACTCAATCAATACTCGTCCAATTAACATGAAATTTGGTCCATACCTTACTCAAGGAGTGAAAATGAAGCCCTGTAAAAATCCCAAGTAAAATCATTCGGGATAAGAAGTTATGAGCAAATGGGTGTAAATTGGTCCGAATAGGCACCACAACTGTGCCTATTGCCTCTAATGGCTTTCTTGGATGGAAACACTCAAACTTAGGTCTTTGCAAATTTTCTACTTCTTTGTTGGGGATGTCTACCTCTATGGAAAGATGTGAAGAAAGGAATAGCACTAAGAGGAATCACCTAAAACTCACAAACAAGATAAAACCAATTTTTCACCCAAAACTCAATCGAATAATACCACAAAATGAGAATTAGCCGAAAGGGAGGGAAACCCCACACTTCAAATTCTATTCTTTTTCCTAAAAATCATCTTCTAGGGCAAACCTTAAAGAGGGTTTAAATACTCCACAAAATTAGGGCAATTTTTGTAAAGACAACTTACCAAAATGCACTCACAAAGTCACATACTTGGCTAGAACAAGCTCTAGCCAATTGAACAATCTCTAGCCGAGTGACTAAAATAGTTTTCCTTAAACCAAATACAACTTAACATAATTTTATCAAAACATAAAACATAAATATTCCTTAAGCCTTGGAGTCATCAATTGAGCAAACATGATCCACTTCCAAGTTCTCTTTTTATGTTGGTTGTCTTCAACTCTAATTGAGAGAAGTTGGGCTTTAAGCAGCAATAGCTCTCTGTTCAAGGAGCTTCTAGGATAGTAAAATAAAACTCTAAATTTAATGTAACACCCCATTCTAGAAAGCTTGACATGTCAGCTACAATCTTCCATTAGCATACTATTTGATATATGATGCACCAAGGAGTAGGGTATTATGGAAATCGCTTGATGCTGGCGGTTTAAAAAGGCAAGAACATACCCGAATTTTGAAATATCACCACTCTATCCAAAGGTGTCCAAATGAAGTGAAAATTGGACCACACACATCTTTATGAATGAATAGGGAATCCCCTAGAATTCAGATAATAATTCGTTCAGGAACGAAAGATATTCAAAGAAAGGTACAATTACTCAGAAGATGCACTAACAGGCAGAATTCGGAGCGCAAATGGTCGAATGCACAACTCGCCTGTTTGTTATCCAAATGACTTAAAAATTGAACCACAACAATTTCCACCAGAGTAGAGAAGGCCTTCAGAAAAATGCAAAGTGTCCATGTAACGACCCAGTTTTTATTTACTTTAAAATTGTGTGTAATTTAAAACTTTCTTCCTTTATAAAACCCGATCGTTAAAACTCTTTACTCAAAACATTTATCAGTTGCAGTAGAAGTAATAAAACCCTTTTATAAAATGCAGTGGAATTAAAACAAAGCATTAAAGAATATTAAGTAATTTACAAACCCTTTTACAAATAATTTCCTTTTAAATTCTTTAGCCTAGCCAGCCACAACATCCACCTGTGCAAATCCTTCATCAACTATCTTTGAACTATTCAATTGTTTCTCCTACGTACCTACATACCAAGACCTAACTAATGAGTCTAACGCTCAGTAAGTGATAAAAGGAAATGAAATGCAAATGTGATGCATGATCATACAATGCATTACAGAAGAGAACTATATCTCTTCTGGAAGTCAGGGTGGAATATTCCATAGTGTCATGTGGCTGAACCATTTCACTTCGACGAGGAGGTATATCCATCGGGGGTGTTCCACAAGCTGGTATCCTCACTTTTGTTAAAGACATTGGGGGTTTCAGAATGGGCGAAGTGTGAACCCTAGATTCCACGTAGCTAACTCCTATCTCACTGCTCCTTACATGGGAGTATCCTATCGTATGGAATGTCACCAAATCACTCGAACACCCACACGCCTATTTACAAATATTAATTATGTCATGCAATATTTTCGTGAATACATACAATCCTATATGATGATATAAATATCTAGTAAACATATCATTGAAAGAACACACAACATGCAATCCTTATTCTTGCGATGTAGGGTCCGAAGACCAAAGCACAGTAAGTATCAACTTACCTGTCGCCTACAACCTTTTACCATTTTATTCCTTCTTCGGAAATACCTTTAAAATGATTAAATATAAATTCAATAAATACCTACAAATTAATTAATTTTATTTCCATCACACAACTTAATGCCCTAAATCTTTATTTATTATGTAACAGAAATCTCTAATCCAAAAGAGCAGAGCATCAATCGAATTCAACATGTACTATCCCCCACCTTAGTTATGAATCGAGAACAACTTTAGACCAATAGATGAATTCTAACCAACAAATAAATTTTCATCAACAAAACAACCTCTTTAACATCCGAACAATCAATACCCAATATGAAGATGGACATAGCGAGCTAACACCCGACAAGCAGGTAATACTGAGAGCCTAACCAGTAACAAAGCATATTATCCGAGTGTAATATCTCACAAAACAAAGAGCAATAAACCAAAGACTGCTTCCTCTACTAACACCAATTTAACATAATAGGCATCCACTATTATTCAATAACCTATAATTATATTTGCATAACACATTCTCAAAACCATACTTTTTAGAGGCATCACAACCTATCAAGGCACATTTCATCACAGAGAACACCATCAACTAGACATATTATCGCACTACTCCCATCAAACAGCAACCAATCAAGAACAAAAACCTACACAGCTCATAACTCCAAACCGAAAATCCTAACTGCCCACTAACATTTACGGGAACCTAAACCATAATCTCATAAAACCATCTTTCTATCACTGTTATCTTTCATTTCCAATATTTATCAAATAAATTAATCAATATAAACCATGGGAAAATCAACTCACCAGAAGACCCGAGAAGAAGCATGAAGTTGTTTCTCACAGTTCACGGACTTTACCCACTGTACTCCTCATAGTCAATCCCTCAGTCACAACTCACAAATCCTCCAAAGATCACCCACCATAGAGCACCCGAGAGCAATAACAAAAGTCCTCTCCTGCAACAAAAATTCACTGCCATATCTATATAGGCAGAGAAGATGCGTCACAGCAAAGAGGATTACACACTTCAAAGGAAGGTGGTCCACATACAAAACTCCACATGGAAAGCCAGCCAGAGGAGCAGCACAATTCATCACAGCCAGAATGAACAGGGTTTACCTCAATAGAACCGATCAACACAGGCAGCAGGGCATTGGTTGAAGCCCATCAATAGTCCGACCACAATCCCCTGCCAATTCCCATTACTAAAATTTGCCACTAACTTCGTCCAACAATTCATCCAATCTCTAGAACACCAAAATACAAAGCATAAGAATCAACTGAGATTTTACCTCCACCGACGATTCGCAACCATGCCGGGAGTTCCAATCCCGAGCCCTAACTCCGCACCTTACGTTGTCGAACCCGTTCCGCGGAGAAGGCCTCACCCCTCGCAGGAGTCACCTCACTCACTCGTCACACCCCCTTCTCCCGATCTGTCCATCACTCTTCTCATCTCCCTCTCTCGGTCCCGATCTAACTCTCTCTCTCTCACTCTCACAAATGGCCAACGGGGCCATTTGATTGAAGCCATAGACCGAACCGGTTCAACTCCCTTCCATTTTTCCTTAACCAATTTTTATTCCTTTTTCTCCTAATTTATTTCTTCCAATTTATTTATTCTTTTATCTTATATCCTCCCCTTTCCATTTTTTTATTTCATTATTCCCAATTAATCCCATTTATAAACTTTTTCTTAACTTTTCACTTAAATTATTTTCCCAATATTATCCCCATATTAATTTGATTAGCCAATATAAAATTCCTCCTGAATTAGTCCTGATTTATCGTTCAATAAATTCTCCTAATTTATAATCTAACAATTACGTCTTTGGTAATACCCCGATAATTATTCGACTAACTCGAATATTCCCAATTACTTTTCAATTTATCCCTTTTCAATTCTGATATAAAAGTCGGGGTATTATAGTCCAACTAGAGATGGAGATATACGAATGTAAAAATGATTGCCCGGAAGGGCACCAATAATGCAGTTTTTAACCCCAAAAGGAAATAATCACAAGCAGATCGTTTCTTATCCAAATTACACAAAAATTGAACCACAATAACTTTCACGAGAGAGGAGAATGTCTTTCACAAATCACACAAAAGTTTCAACCAGAGACGGAGATATACGAATATAAAAATGACTGCCTGTAGAGACACCAATATGGCAGTTTTTGGATCCGAAATGGATTAACAGTAAGTCATTGAAATCTTGTCCAAAATACATGAAATTTGGCCCACGTACCTTTTGAAATGGAAATAAAAGAACCTAAAAAAATCATAAACAAAATCCCTCGGACACGGAAGTTGTGTAAGAATAGTTACAGGTTGGTCCGAAAGGGTGCTATGATTGCACCAATGAACTTCAATGGACTCCTACAAGGAAGCCTCTCTAACTTGGGTCGCAGCAAGTCTTCTAAACCTTCTTTAGGGATATCCAATTCTAGATTGAAGTGGAGGAAGGTTTAGTGTAAGAGAATCACCACAAGACAAGACAAGAACACCGGTGATTCAATGGTTGACACAAAATCTACTTGGATAACACCACCAAGGGAGATGGTCAATTTGCAGGGAGATCAAACCTTTTCAAAAGAGTTCTTTGTTCATTAAAAAACTCCCTAACAAATGTCCTAAGTGAGGTATAAGTACCACCACAAATTAGGGTTAAGCCTTAATGACTAATTACAAAAATAACACCCCTTAACAAAACATACTCACACACATGGTAACAACAAAACGAAATAAGCTCATTGTCCACTAGTTATTACAAAATAAAACGAGATAAATTAAAATAACATAAATTAAAAAAAATAAAAGAAAAACTAGTTAGGGTCCATGGTGCATCAATATAATACCTTAAAGATAGCCAAATACTACTCAGGGGTCAGATTGTTAGTAGTTTTAGATTGTCCAACACTTCCTCTAAAGTTGTACTTGATTTTCCATTTACGCTTACCATTGAAGAACTTCAACATATATTTGAATGCTTGATGAATGTAATTCATTCTCTTTCCTCTTTAAACACCTATAAAATAAACACTCAAAATATCTTTAGAGAATCTTCGAGCTCTATTGTAGATAGAGGGAATCTGTGGCACATCATCTTATTCCTACCATTATCCTATGTTCTCTATGCTCTTACCATTTTATACCTTGGGAAAAGAAAAATAATAACATTTTAGAAATTGTAAACTAAATTTACAGTGGACGAGTCATGCTCATGATGATGCTTGAGTTGTTACACATTCTACATAATCGATTGCTCCCATACCATATTGTAGCACACTGATTTCATTTATTTTATTTTAGTCTTTTAGGTCTTATATTTTTTTTAAAACCCTTTTTTCTTTTTCCTTTATCGTAGCAGAAGTCTTTTCTTTTTAACAATTAAATTCATTCGTCAAAAAATTATCAAATTATTACATATCATTTCTTTTACAAAACATGTCCCATCTATAAATCTAGTTCGTCATAACTAAAAGCACTTCTTATCAATATGTTCCATAAACTGCATGGAGCTTTATCATTAGTCTCTTTGCCCAAATTTACCTACATCAAAAGATTCATCTATTAGCCAAATACTCAGTAAGTAAGGAGAAATAAAACATAAAAACATTTGAATATAAATTTTCTTTGTTTGTTTTCTTTTCTTTCTTATTATTCTTTTCGTATAATTAGTTTTGACATTAATTGAAAGCTTTTCTAGTGGTTGTACATATCAATGCATGACTATCTTTCTCGATATCAAGTGAAATCTCACTATCGGTCATGCATTTCAATGCACAATAACCCATTATCTCTAGTGAAATCAATTCTGATATCATTTGAAAGGTTTGCTAGTGGCCGTACATATCAATGCACGACTATCTGTCCTAATATCAATTGAATATCGTACATGGATTTTAAAATCACTTCAAATCTCTTCATTACTTTTATTAAAAATAGGTCTATGCCCATCGATGAGACTTTTATCAAAAAAAACCATTGTATACATTGAAAGCTATATCACAAAAATATGCCAAAATAATTTTTCGTCTAAAAACGTAATCAGTGAAAATAGATAGTCACACAAGGACCCACTTAGGACAAATCATAGAAAAGACGGCCATCCATCTATAGCAACACATCATGAGGCAGAAGAAATAAAATGATGGCAATCTGGAGATCTAGCATGTCGCCCGAGTTGCTCGCGAACTACGCTCTGAGATGACACAACTGGTATAACCGAGTAATGGATAAGGTTGTCGCCGACAGATTGTTCAGCAGCCAAACTACCCTAGCAAGATGCAAATTGATGATGATTGCCCAGGAGCAAGCTCCGCGATGTCACAATCACCCTTCAAATGGAAAGGTAGTGGGTGAGCAAAAGTCAACAACAAACAACCTTCCAATCCGTTTGACTAAAAATCCTAGCCAGGTTCTAGGATTCAAAGCCCAAGGAGCTAGTCATCATCACCCTATTACCAATTTGACTTTCAAGATTCAAAACTCAAGGATATATCACCAGTACCCTATTACCCATTGCTCACATACAAACAAACAATCTTCACGCAGTTGAAGATTGCATGAAATAGACTCGCGATGCTTTAATACCAAGACTATCCAAAACATCAAGAGGATTTATCCTCCTAAATATATCCAAAATCCAACAAAATACCATGTACAAAGAATTTAAACATGAGAAAACATACATATGTATATGTAAAAACATACATTCTGTCAAAACACTCTCTGACAGGTTTTCATTATGTGGTATCCCACAAAATATCAGTTTGAAAACCATGATGCAATGTAGTGCATAAATTATAAAAATCCTTACCTCATACACGACCCAGACGACCTTACAGACTAGTCAACTCTACACACTATTGGAAGTGAGAGTTGAACCAGAGAGAAGCTGATGTCAAAATCTCAAAAGCCACACAAAAGATAAGAAACGGATCCTGAACCAAGACCAAGTACCCCAAACAAACACTAGAGACAAACAAAAGTTTCCAAACCAAAAATAAAAAATATACTGAAAAAATTAGCACAGGACTTCTAGGTTAAACACAAGAGGTGACAGAACCTACACCATAAACCAATAACCTAAACAACTAAAAATAAGACATGGCTGATGAAACCGAGTGAAATTCACTCAACCTCAAACTTCATGAAACAATAGTGCGATTGATCAAGCACTACCGCAATTAACATGAAAGACCCCTTGATCGACAAGAGAAAGGTACGGTCGAAAAAACACAAAACTTCTAAACCATGCAACTCAACAATCAAGGAGAAATAGCTGAAGTTAGATGACCCCCATTATGGTCGACTAGGACTACTTAGTGTTGACAAGACACAATGGTGTTAAACCAAAACCATACAATGTTAACAAGGCCCAATGGTGGTAACCCGAGACCACACAACAGTTGACAAGGTAAAGCAAAGGTTAATTGAGACCACACAGTATCGACACTACTCAATGACGGTCAGTTGAGACCATATAGTGTCAATGAGACACGCCAACAGTCAAACAGGACCCCACAACTTTCGATGACACTAGCCAACGATCGCCCACGACTCGATAGCAAAAGATCTCGAAAGACCTAACTATCGACGAGATACAACACTCCCGAGTCGAATGACTCATCTGTCGAGGAGACTCAGCTGGAGTCAAACGAGCCTAAAAACAAGCCAAAGTTCAAGAATTTCCATCAACATTGACAAGGAAATGGTGGGAGGGTCTTGTACCGGGACTAGGAACCCAAATGACTTGTAAACAACTAAAAAACATGATAAATGACACTGAGTGGTCAACCTGGAACCTCTTGTGATCTACTAGGGACCACCAACAATCGATCAAGGATCTCCACAATCGACCAGAGGCCTTTAGTATCCAATCTATCAATTTCGTGATCGACCAACTCGCTGTTGTGGTTGACCGAATACTGTAATACCTCAACGTTTTAAGTTGGACAATCATCAGGGTATTACCAATGACGTATTCGTAGATTATAACATAAGAAATTTATTGAAAAATAATGGATCAAACCAGTTTGGTTCTAATTGATTCGAAAGATTATGACATGGCTCAGCTTTGTTAAAAATTAGTGTAAAGGATATAATTGAAATTTTTTGGATTAAAATGTGAGAAAAATTATTACGAATGGATTAAATAATTTTATTTCTTAGATTAAATGAAGGATTGAAATAATTAGGGATTTATTATATTAATTTAAGAAATTAATCAAAGTGTAGGATCAGAATTACATTAAGACTTAAACATAGACATTTCATTAAGAATGGGATTAATATGCATATGTGGGGATTATTGTTAAATAACTGAACTGGTTCAGTTGGAGAATCGGTTCAGATTTTCCTTATTTCATCAAATGGCCTTCGGCCAGACGAAATGAGAGGGTGGGAAAATAGAGAAGGAACGAGAGAGAGAGCAGGGCGATGGAGAGAGGGAGAATGATGAAGACGAGGGAGACCGAGAGCAAGGGAGAATGGAGGGAGGCCTTAGGCGGTTCTCTCCCGCATCATGATGGGGAAAGCATCGTGATCCAGCGAGCAGTTGGTGATGATTGAAGCGTTGGGCTCGTGGTATGCATCGAGGCATGGGTTTTTGGGGCATGCTGAAGGATGTTGTTCTCTACCTTCGAGAAATTTGGAGAGAGTGTCCCCTCTTATGTGGATTTACAAAGAAGAAGAAACGTTAAGTCCATAGAAGAGCTGTGAAGCATGGAGGGATGGCTGAGAGCATCTGGTGAGTTTTCTTCTCAGCTGGTTGGTTATTGGTTTCTATTCTTAACTGGGTTTGCTAATTGGCATTGGTTCTGTGATGGAGAGACACTCTCTGAAGGATTTGCGTGCTGGGGGAGAATAATGGAGAAGGAAACTATGGGAAGGCTATGTGTGCTAGAGGTGAAGCTTCTGTCCTAGTCTCGGGCATTGGTGAGGTTTCTCCTATGCTATTTTGGTCACTTAGAATCTGTTGGATGCTTGAACTTAGAAGAGATAATTTGTGGGTTTAAATGAACTTTGTAGTTGCTGTAAAATATGTTGTTAGTTGGCTGCATATCCTAGTTTAATAGATTTGATTGGTGTTCTCTGTTTGTACTATAACCGTGGGGGATTGTTCTATGTTTGGATTGTATTGGAAAAATGGATTGGTTAAACTATTCTTTAGATAATACACTACTGCTTAGTGATGATTCTATGTTCTTGGGTAGTGTTGTATTGGATTATGCTCTGTCAATTTGGAATGCATATTGTGTAATATGGTTCGATGATTTTAAGGCTTTGAGGGGATGTAAATCTGATACAAAAGGCTTGATCTGTATATAATCTAATGTTAGTTATTTTTTGGTTTAGTTACTGGAGATTGTACAATTTGGAATACGAAAAAGGAATGAAAGTAATAAGTTACGATTATTAATGATAGATGTTCTAATTGTGAAGGTACCAGAAAGAGAAGAAGGATAGCAATTAAGTGCAATACGCGATAAAGTTTTGAGGTAAGGAAAATGGGTGTGTCTTGGCAATTTGGAGGCCCTACCCACAAGTAGGTGTGCGTGAGTGGTAGATTTATTAATGCCCTGCAGTGTTTCTTTGGTTGTCAATTTCTGGCCATTCATTATTTTCCATGGATGAGAATTATTGTTATTTCCTTGTTCATGCTTTGGCTGTCTGTTAGTTTCTTGCAATAGTATAGATTTCTTTGTTGTTAATGGTTTCTTTTACTGCAATTGTTTAGTTCTTGACGAATGATCAATGTCCGAATGTGATGAGAATAGAATGATGGATGTATGTAGAATGAGGAACTGAGAAATGCAAATGTGCTAAGAGTACCCTCATATGTTCGGTTCTTTATTAGTTAATTGTTGTTTAATTCATTCTATGGTTCGATGCACATATTTTCCTATAAATTCTATTCTACAACCTGGACACATGCAGTTAGTTAGGTAATATTTGTATGAGCATGAATAAATTAACTAGCTCAACTAATTAATAATAGTTAATTATTACTTAAGCATCTTAACAACTTGAGCATGTTAATTAACTAGAACAATTAACCAAAACCATTAATTAGATTTGAAGATGCTAAGTAACCTGATTAATTAACTACTTGTTAAATAACTAATTTGAGCATGTTAACTAGTTTAATTAATAACTAATTCTTGAACATGCTAATTAACTAACTAGTTGAACATGATAAATTAACTAGTTGAGCACGTTTAACTAGCTTGATTAATCACTGATGCATGTTAATTAAGTAGAGTGAAATAACTAGTAATTAACTAAACTTGAGCATGTAATTAATTAGGATAATATTAGCATGCTAGTCTTTCCTTAGATTATATTCTGTATGTTACTTCTTTACTGTAATTTCCTTCAATACAATTATATTATTCTCTTACTGCAATTTCATTTATTGTAACTCCTATAATTGATGCTTTACTCTATTTGAAAATAATAGAGATGCCTTATTGTATTAGGAAAGATCAAGAAAAATGAAAGAAGAATGAACTAAGCATGAACGAATCAAGAATTTCATTGACTATGTGAATAGATATTTTTATATTTCCTCTATTATTGTCTTCTTGTTATTGCTTATAATCCTACTCATAATTACTTGTTCTTAGCATGTTATCATCTACTAAACCCGACCATGATCAATTAACTAGGATAAAAGCATGTAATCAACCCTTGAGAATGTAATTTAATTAGGATATCCGATTATAGTAATGATCATAATTAATCCTTGAGCATGTAAATTATCTAGGATAACTCACTAGAATAATGACAATAATCTGTCTTTAGTATGCTAAGTAATTAGAATAAATAATTAGAATAATAAAGGTAATCTATCTTGAGCATGTAAATTATCTAGGACAGCTACCTAGGATTATAATTATAATTTGTCTTGAGCATGTAACTTAACTAAGATTAAAAGCATGTAATCAACTCTTGAGTATATTAATTAAATTATATTTGACTTCATATGCACGTTTATTGTTAATTTCGTTATAATTCCTTTATTACTGTGAATTACATACCCAAGCATGTCCCTTGTTTAATTAATTCTATAATTGCTTCCTTCACATGCCTTACCTTGTTAGGTGCTCCATTGTCGTTACTTGAACTTGGGTGCGCTTCCAATTTCTGTTATACATCTCTATGTGCAATTTCAATTATAGTTACTTTCATTTCTATGCGTAATTCCATTATTGTTAATGTTATGATATAATGCATCATGCATCATGTTAGAATGAGAATGTATGGTCATGCATCACATTAATAGAAACCAATAGGGAGTGCTGCCAAGGGTGATACTCACTCATGCATGAGTAAGGAAAAATATTAAGAAAATGAAGAAAGAAGAAAAGGGAGTTGGGGGATGGTGGAGTAAGTACCGATAAGCCAGGTAGATAGGATTTAAAAGAATATTACCTTTCCCTTGTCGGGACTGTGAGACTGTCTACCCTAGGTGGTTGAAGCCGACAAAGATCTACCCTACCGCCATGGATTCCTCAATCTCTAGCTTGAAGTATGAGTAAAGAACCAACAAACGTAATGAAAAGACTGGTTTGGGGCGGTACCCACTCCAGGAAGAACTAAAGAGAATCATAAGCATATTGAATAGACCATTTTCCTTACTAGGCCATTAGGCTCACGTATTACTTGTGGTGTTGGTCCAAACGACGAGCAGATAATAAAACAGGGATGAAAGATTTGCAAGTGCAAGGATTGGGGCTAGCTAGGCTGGAGCGAGAAGAGAAAACGATTGTAATAAATTATATTTAATTGTTAGAATTCATTTCTCAAACGCAGTATTTAATTGTTTAGTCCTTTCATTTAATGATTTACGCTTCCGTAACGTTTTAAACAAATGATTTTATAACGCTTCCGCACGCTATTAATTGGATTTTTATAAAGAGTTTAACGCAAGGTTAGTATCAGTCTGGTTTAGTGTCGCACTTTGATTTGTTTTAAAAGAGATTTCAACGGTTTTACAAAAGTTCAAATTTTCACGCATTTTAAAGGATTTACAAAAAATCGGGTCGTTACAAATACAGTCAGTGGCCAAACTGGCCAGATTTTAGTCAACTAGCCACCAACCAAAGTCTGCTGCAAATCAACACGAGGCGTGCCAAAATGCACGGCCTCATCTATGGTCAACTGGGCATGACAAAGGTCGAGTGGGATGACTTTATAGAGTTGTTTCATGTAATGTCCTTATTTTCGTAACATAATTAATTAAGGATAATTGAGAGATTTATTTAATGAGAAATTAATTTAGGAAATGGAAATAAGAAATTTAAATTGGACCCGTAATAATCATTAATCGATATTTGGAATAATTCAAGAGTTGGAATTTGGGTCGACTAATATACAGTACATATATCCGACGCATAAAAATAGATATGTAATATTAATTTATGAAATTGAGGATTAATTGAATTGAGGAGAAATAAAAGAAGAAATAAATTAAAATTAGGGTGATTCAGATTGATGGTTTAAAAGAAAAATTAAGGGAGTATTGGGAAGAAAATCGAACCGGTTCAGTTTGAAATGGTTTAGTCTTTTTGTTAAATGTCTCGCGGCCATTTCATAAGAGAGAGGAGATCGAGAAAGAGAGAGGGCGACGGGAGACAGATAGAGCGAGAGAGAGAGAGAGAGAGAGAGAGAGATGGCAAAGAGGAAGGAGACAAAGTGGGTGTCGACAACGGGGGGAGCTCAGGCTCGGAGCATTGTCCGGCAGATAGACGTGCGACTGGTGGTGATACGGTTTGGCGAACGATTATGGGCTAGGGCTCGAGCATTTCTTGCAAGGGTCAGACGAGAGCGATTTGGAGCTGCGAATCGTCGGTCTCATGTAAGTCAATGGTCTATGTTTTGTGTTCTTCTTCCTGGCTTCCGGTTATAGATGATTTGGCATTGGCACAGGCGATTTAGCGATGGAAAACTAGTAGGGGTGAAGGACATGGATGAACTATGACTGTGCATTTCATGCTGGACCGAATAGAACTAGTGTGGCTAAACTGCTTCAATCATTCTGCCGATAAGAAATAAATAAGGTAAGAAAGAAATCAGATTTAGTCTGAGTCTATGGAAATAGGGTGGTTGAATGGAAGGCTATTGTCGGGCTTGTGTGCATAAAATGGACAGGGTAGGATTGGCCAAGAGGAATTTGAGAGAAAAGCTCTCTGGAGTCCGGAAGGCAAAGAGCTTCTAGAAAAAGGGAAATGACAAAAGAAAAAGATGAAGGGGAAGGAGATGCTCTCGGGTCTGCCTGTTTTCAGGTAACTCCTTGCTTCCTTCATGGACTTATGCAACTGGTTGTAAATATAAATGAGTCCTAGTTGTTGGGTTGAAATCTGTATTTCGTTTTGCTTTTGTTATTAGACACTGTGGGAAAATATTGTCTTTCTGAAAATGATTTTTTGTTTCTTTTATCTTGGTTCTGCCGAGAATACATCATCTAAACTAATGTCTTCTTTTGCACTTGGGTTGCTACTTACTGAAGGGAAATAGTCTATGTTTGGGTGATGAGATTTAGCCATGTTTGATAGACACTGTTGAGAGGTTATTTTGCTAATTGAACTTTCCCCATTTTTGGCTACTGTTAATAATCTTGGTGGCTGAAACTATTCTCTGACCACTTATATCATGGATAGACAATGAGAGAGAAGTATCATGTTGAGTGAGAATTGTTATTCTATTGGTAATAAATTATGTGAGTTACGGCCTGTAACATCCCATAACCTTTTTCGTATAAAATTTTTTCTTTTCTTTAAAACCATTGCTCTTTTCTTTAAAACCATTGCTTTATAGATCATTAGAGTAATAAACAACGAAAGTCTTAATCGTATAAAATACAGAGTAAACATACAGCGGAAGTAATTGACAATTTAATACCACAAATCCATTATTTAAATAAACACATTAACCTAAAACATTTATTTGAAATCATAAAACACTTACCAACCTTTTAAAACATTTATTTCTTTCCGTGAGCCATAACCACAGGTCAATGTCGCCAAAAATACAAATGTCCACACAGTAATACTCCACCAGCTTTGTACTTTAATAGCTTTATCCATTATCTGCTCCTTACCTACATCAACAAGACCTAACTATGAGCTTAACACTCAGTACATGATATTAATGTAAAACATAAAATTCACATACAATTTCTATAACATTGTATAAGGTTTTCTGTTTCGTTTCTCTTTTATTGTTCATGTCTTTTATCGTTATTTCATTTTTGCTTATATGTCGGGCGTATCAAACTGGACCATACAAACATCTATACCGCTCATAGCAAACTGGACCACAGTCGTTTACTTATCTTTGGTTTCTAGGTCGGTCATAACTAACAGGTCCACAGAAACAGCTATTTACGTATCTTACTGTTTCATTCTGTTGTCTCGTATAGTTTCAGTCTTTTACTGTTTATGTGCCTAGCGTATCAAACTGGACGACATAAACATCTGGGCTGGGCATATCAAATTGGTCCACAGTTATTTACTTATCTTGATTTTTGTGCCGAGCATAACAAACCGATCCACAGAAATTGTTAATTATGTATATTCCATTTTCGTGCTCACAAACCTATCTAATGTGTTCCTTAATCGTATCCTTAAAACATGATCCATCCTATCTAAGGAACTGAACTTGAATCTAATAAACATGCAAGCAAACAACATACGTTTCCATACAATAACATAACTTATGCATTTAGTAATGAAACATCAAACAAAACTCTAATTTCACGTGATCTAGCTCCTTTCGGACAAAGCACATGCAGTAGCACGTACCTGAAGTTCTTAGCTTTAAAAATGGTTAGTTCTTAAAGTTTTGTCTCTGCAATAGCTATTCATTAATAGACAATGGCTATTAATAATAAATTTCTATAAACTATCCTCTACCCGCAAACTACGAATCCAACATTTCAAAAATTATTATTATTCCGACAATCACCACTGTAATTCAATAACCACTCAATCAAAAAATCTCAAAAGTCAAATCCTCACGATGATCAATCAGAAACTCATCTAATATTACCACTAATATTTTCAGAATATTCTTAATAAACATGGCTGTTACTCATCACCTTTTTTCATGTTTCTATCGTCGTTTATCCAAGTATCAGAGTGTTGTATATAATATTTAACCAACAAAACCATCAAAAGAGTAACAGGAGGAAGGTCAGTTACCTTAAACTTTAGAGTAGAGAATACTAAAACAACCCCCTCCACACAGTCGACTCCCAATCACGGTTACCTCCAGCAACCACTCACAGTTTCTAACGAAGAAACACAAAAGCAAGACTTTATCCAAACTCTAGAATACTCTCTTTCACAAAACCTCCTTGCCTTCCTTCATTGTCACCTACTGAACACCCATCACATTTTAGCTTCTCTCAACAAAGCAACAATAACAAACCCCAGAACACTCCCACGGTTTCCACTGACTCACATCTCTAGAAATGCCAAGCCACTTCCTTTGCAACATCATAGCATTCTCAGGGACATCAAAACTCTCACGGCAGAACCCACAAATTTCTCATCCTTTGAAACCACACTGCCCACGTCTCTATTTATAGAAAATCTTTCTAACGTCCAACATAAATGTCTAGAGGAAGATGAAGGTCAAGAGGTGCAGTCTATTAACTCTTATTAATGTTCAGACATTAAAACTCCGAAGGCAGAAGGCCATGAGACACAACTCTTCGACATTCAACACATGCAACGTCGTTCTCTTCGATTCCCAGATGTTCATACAACGTTTCGTTTCATCTCTCGTTAATGCAGAATATTCTTCATAAATGGCAGTCGATTGCTTTTCCTTCAAGCCGATCAACCACTAAGCAGTAAATCGTCGGCAATTTTCCTTTGTTCTTGAACTGCAGATGATCACGACAGATGATCTCCCATGCCAAAACGTTCGCCATCATCGACCGCACATCACTCCCATCAAAATTTTGTTTTATTCAAGTTATTCCTTAATGTGATATGCATGAATTTAATTTCTATTTCTTCTTTTATAAATACAAATGATTTGATCACTATCAACCGCACTTTCCAATACCTATCTTCAATTCCTACTTTTGTTTACAAGTTGATCACACTGGTTGATCTCAATCAACTACCATGATCAACCACTCTTTTAAACATCATCTGCCACAACTTCTTCAAATATACATATTCTAAACAATATACATACATATATATATGTAAATATATATACCTATGTCATGAATAAATCACTCATCCAAACTATTCAAACTTAGATATCCAAATATGTTTCACTTGACTAATGTCTTAAATTACCCAAGTTAATTCCAATAAATTCTATAGCTTTAACATTATTATTAACTAGCTCCTATCCCTTACAATGTCCAAATACATCCAAATTTATTTCCACTTACTACCTCCACTTACTATCAATCCAATTGATATCGCCCAATATAACTTTAAGTATCTCCAATTGACTTCAATCTTTCTCATAATCTAACTATGAACCTAACGGGTTATCCTAACTCACTTATTCCAATTACGTTTCTCTTGACCAATATCTTTACATGTCCAACTTAGCTCCTAATATCTCCAAAGTTATCACATAAGCTATGCCTTCTACTCAATGAAGATTCGGGATATCTCCTAATATCTCCTATGTTTGCTACCACAGATACATTTGTTTACCAAAAATGATGGTGTTTTCTCTTATGTCTGGCCTTTTCCCTCCCACAAGGAATCTAATGTGCCACGGATTCCAACATTTCACAATCAAGCACATAGATTCTCTAAGTGGAAAATTAAGCACAAGATTAAGAAACTTGTGGTAAAATGCAAAATCAGTGATCTAACCTTTGAGGACTATTTGGCAGTTTCGACAACCTTAAATATTTTATATGTAATACCCGGGGTATTTAATTACGTGTAAATATTTGATTAAATGAAAAGGTAATATTTTAGTCATTATAAATCTGTCACACCTCATTGTTGGTATTATCATTATGAAGATTAGAGTGTTAAAGTGTGTTGGATTAATAGGGATACAATTATATATTGTTACGGAATAAGGATTAAAATAAATTAAGGACTTCAAATAATTTCGATCAAATATTTATGGAGGAAATTAGCGGTCGATCGTTGTGGCTGGATGGCAACTGCGACGATCGTCTGGCGCGATCAGCTAGTGAATTTGGAAGCCAAATTTGCGGCTGATCAATGAATATGCTGTCGATCACCCAATGAAGAATCGATCGATTGGCCACCTGAAACGTTGTTTGAAATGATAACTGTCGCCTAGAAGCTTCTAGGTTCAACTCATGGCGCCTCAGAGGGTGTTTAAGTGTCTCCCTTCTTGACATTTCGCCTTCATAGGGATGTTGAGGGGTTTCTAAACTGTTGTATAAATGTTACGTGTGTGTTAGGAGTTTTTATTTTTAGAAAACTAAAGAGTGCAGTTCTGTGTGTTTTGTGAGACGTTCGACAGTGAGTAGAGTTGCTGCTAAGGAAGGAGAACAGAAAGGTTAAGTAAGGTAAGGAATGACATATGTGCTTTGCCCGTAAAGACCTACATGATGGGAGTAGGGTGTTTGCTGTGTAGGTTTTGTTGTGTTATTCGTTGTTGTTTTCATTGTTGTTCTTTGGAGATTTTGTTTCTGTGATAGGATCATTGCTAAGGGTTTTATCCACATGTTTTCATTGATAAGCTCTCTATAATAACCATATATTTGATGATAGTCCTCTGTTCATGTTATTTTTTTATCGTTGGTTTGCCAATAATTGTGATGAAAATGATTTAATATGTCGACGGTCAGTGGTGAGGAAGAAATGAGTTGCATGTTGGTATGCCTAACTTCCCTGTTAATTGGTTGTCTAAATTGTTGTGTTCCTTTAATATTAACCAGGACCCTAAATTAGGCTGTTTTCTCTGTTAATAAACTGTGAATAGAAAATTTGCTTAAGTTGATATTCCCTGCATGAATTAGAATAAATAGAATTTTATTAGTTATGTTAAATTGCAAATTGGATGTTTGGGTGCCTTGTATGGATATAGAAAATTTAGATTAATAACATGATAAAATTTTTTAATTAGTATGTGTCCTAAATACATATTAAATTGATTGTTGCCATATGTTAGTATCTTTACTGTTACAGAATAAGTTGGAAATAATGCGTAAAGGATAGAGAAATAAATGTATCATATCATTGTTAGGGTATGTGAGTGAAAGTATGCTTAGTGTTAAATTATAACTGGAATGTGATTCTTGCTCATTATTCATTAGTTGTTTGTAATATTGTTTGCAATATATGAACTGTTGTGTGACATTCATATAGGTATGTCTTAGGATTGCATATCATGCATTGCATAGAATTAATAATGAAGATAACAAAGGAGTGTTTTCTCTATGGGTTCCGAGACTTACACAACCCAAATTCACCTAAACTTCAACACCCACAAGCAATACCCAAAATAGTTAACAGGATCTAATTCAACAAAATACACTTCTCAAAAAATTGACTCTCAGCAGAACTCAAAACAAGGGAAAATTCAATTTTGACAGAACAATCTTTCCTAAAGAAACGTCTATCAGCAAAACCAAATCAAAGAATCACCACTATTACAGCAGAGCAACATACTATCCCAAAAATCTATCCAACCAAACCAACTACAAAGCTGTGACAAATCAACAGAGAAACAATTCCTCACTCACCCACAGGAGTCTCTAACGAAGACAGGAAATGTACCCCAAATCGATCCAGCACAACATGCTCTGATAATTTTGAAGGGTAGACCAGTGCTTTGTTTGGATGGGTGTCACTTGAAGGGTAAGTGGCCAGGTCAGTTATTGACGGCTGTTGGTGTTGATGGAAATGAAGGAATATATCTTGTAGTTGTAGCTGTTGTGGAAAGTGAATGCAAAAGCTCTTGGAAAAGGTTTTTGGAGTTGTTGAAGATAGATTTAAGGATTGCTAATGGTGCTAGATGGACTTTCATCTTTGATCAACAAAAGGTAATGTTTTAGAATTTTCATTTCATTTTCATTATCTGACATATACAATATAGGGTCTAGTACCGACACTTAAAGAACTTGTGTCGCACGACGAGGACAGATTTTCTCTACGCCATATGTATGCCAACTTCATCGGAAAGTTTTGTGGAAAGATCTACAAGGATGCAATGATGAATGCTTCTTATGCAACACTAACATATGCTTTCGAGCAAGAGTTGAAGAAGTTATCTTTTTTCGATTATGCGGCATACAAGCATTTGAAAGAAATACACCCACGCTTCTGGGCAAAGCATGCATTCAGTCATTTGCCGAAGTGTGACATATCTCTCAATAATCTAAGTGAGTCTTTTAATGCATTACTTATAACTGCTTGGGATAAACCAATTGGCACCATTTTGGAAACAATAAGGAAGTTGATAATCACACGCATAGCCAATAAGCATAGGACAATGCAAGAGTGTGCGAGCTTACTATGTCCAAGAATAAAGAAAAAGTTTGACAACCTCATGAATAGTTCTTGAAATTTGTCCCTAATACCTGCAGGAGGAGGCTGCTTTGAGGTAAGTGATCCTAACATGCTATATGTTGTAGACTTAGCAAAGCAAACATACACTTGTTCTTCATGGCAACTTACAAGGATACCGTGTGCACACGTCATTCCATGTCTATTATGAGGAAGAAAGTTGCGGAATTTGTGCATCCATATTACCATCGTCAAACCTTTCTAAATATGTACTCTCATTTCATTCATCCACTTAAGGGTCCTGAGATGTGGCCTCACACAAACATGGATTCTATGGACCCGCCACCATTTAAGCGCCAGACAGGTAGACCAAAAAAGAAAAGGGTGAGGGATGTAGATGAGCCACAGAGTCAGAGCTCAGTGAGTCAGAAGAATAAACAACTAAAATGTGGTAAATGTCACAGATCTGGTCACAATAGCTGGACGTGTAAAGGAGATGCAGCATTGGTCACTTCAACCGAACGTGACACCTTCATGGGATTTAATTTCGCAAGCGGTGTTAGAACACAAGTATGTTTATATTTTCCATTTGTCTTACTTATTAGCGTTTGTCTTACTTATAACTATGTACTTCTATTGCAGGGCTCATCTTTGGAAGGTATTAGAAGTTGATGCCACACAGTGTATTGACATGCAAGAAGTTTAAAGCCAAAGATGAAAAGGTTTAAAGAAAACATGATTGAAGCAGGATGCAAATATTTGAAAAGGATGTTAGAAGATGGGCTCTTACTAAATGTTATGTTATATACTACTCTTATTAACCATTTTCTAAAGAATAAAGATGTTGCATTTGCCTTTAAATTAGTCGATTTAATAGAAAGAAGTCAAATTGAACGTGATCTCATCTTGTATATTGTTTTGGTAAGCAGTATTTGACGAAGTATCACTATTCTACAGAAAAGATGTCCAGCTATAAATAGAGTATCTGAAAAGGAAAAAATGATGTTGTTCAATTTGCTGCATGAAGGAACTTTAGTACTGATGCGACAGAATTTAGTAGCATCTCCAAATTCTCTAAACAATATGAAATGTTTTGCTCTTGAACGTATTTAGAAGGTTAAAAATATAGATGTCATACGTAACTTATAATGCAAAAAGAGGGTATTTGATGCTGGGCTGCAACTTGATGGCTTATCAAATCCATATTTGATGTGTGATAGTGAATCTTTCTCAAAATCAGATATTTTATGAGTACACACGTGATTGGTTTTGTGCAAGCAAAGATGAATGGATTTAGAGAAATGGGACATAGCTTCCATACTTTGAATGTTATTCTTTGGGTCAGATATTATCAGCGATCCAGGAGATTATACTAGCAACCAAAGATCTCCAAACTTAGAATGCTATTCATACAAATTACCCAAAATTATTCATTGATTGAAATCAAATACAAATACAGACGCAACATTCAATTATGAATAACAACTTCCCCAAATCCAACCAAAAAACTAAATCCCAATTTGATGCAATGAAAAAATCTTTTCAAGCTGCAGAGAATTTCTGATTTGGCTTGAACACATGCTTGATCAGAGACTCCTTCATGGACAGAAGCTCTGAGATTGGCATTCGAACCCTCAATGCACAAACATTCTCATAGTTTTTTAACAACTCTTCTAACTTCAACAAAGTAAAAGACGAAAAGAAATTTCAAAAAACTGACTGCATCTAATGTTGTCACTATTCATCATGATTATCATAGCTTCGTCTACTAGTTCTTATCTAGAAAGAACACATGCCAGACAAATTCTACCATAAATCTATTGAATGGGTAGCTAAACCAATAGGATTTGCCTCAATCTTTAAATTGCATAAGGAAATAGAATTGCATAATTACAAATGAATTTTGATATGGATCAAGCTGGCCTATATATGTAGAACCCTAATTAAGCATCTGCTCCTACAATGATCCAATGCCCACAATTTACAGGATCAAAGTGAAACCTCCCTGCTGAACACATCTTTCAAATGCAAAATTTAAGCATACAAATCCATCCTTTTCCTTTGACAGCAGAAATTTAATCATATACATTTTCACAGCAGAACAGATGAAGATGTAACTAACCATCTTTTACAGCGAGCATTAAATTGACCATCTTTTACAGACCAAGAATAGACAAAGAACAGACCATCTTCTCCTGTAACAGTAGAAATGTACCAAGAATAGACTAACTTTCACAGTAGAAATTTAAGCATACACATTTACTAAAAAAAAAACCACTTGGTAGAAACACATAACACTAAAATTTTCCAATGTGTACGTACCCTATGTATCTTCCTCAGAAATAGAAGAATCGAGCTGCAAAGGGGATGCCAGACAAGTGTCTTTGATCTTTGCAGAGAAGGGGATCGTCTTTGCAGCACAGGGGTTCGCAAAGTAGTGTTCGTCTTTGCCCAGCTGAAGGTCGTTTGTCAGAGTCGGGCTTTGCTTCAAGATGTCGTCATCATCTTCGTCTTTGCCTTCGTGCTTCAGAGAGAAGAGGAGCGACCGAGCGTTGGAGAGGAGAGGAGAGAAGAGCTGCTAGGAGGTCTCTAGAGATTAGAACAAATGGCACTAAACAGAAGGTGCCAAATGAAAATGTCGCATAGTACAGTGTGTTCATTGAAAATTTTAAAACCCTAAGGTGATGGATAAAAAGATGTCCATAGTTGAAGGTGTCAGATAAAAATAACCATATTATATAATATAAAATCTATATATTCTACAAATCCAATTCAAATCCCACTTTGAAATCCAATTCGTTTAAAACACCAACCGAAAATAATTTCTTTGCCCAAAATAATTTATCAAAACAATGCTGAAACCAAATTTCCACTCAGAAAATTCAATTTGATCACTTTTTGGAAAAACACACACGTTGCTGCTACGCGACAAAACTGGTCAATTCCTCCACATTGACCAAAAATTCTCGAACAATTTAAACGTGGCATTTTAAAATCCTTCAAAAATCTCAAATTTCACATACCCTCAAGTGAATACCTTATTACCTATGGAATCCTAATTTTCTATGCTGACTTGATTGTCATGGACAAGGGGTATGATGTCATTCTGGATATAATTGGTTATCCCAACACCAAACAATGATAAATTGTAGAAAGAGAGAAATATGTTTTCGCTCCCTTGATGGTGAGCAACATATGTTTTGTGGAGTCAAGGGAAAAGGCAGATTGATTGTGATCTCTGCGCTTAAGGTAGACTAGTTAATGAGAAATGGAGGTGCAGGGTTCCTTGTTACTGTATTGGACATAACGGTAGTATCAAAGACTAAGCTAGATGAAATTTCAGTTGTTCAAGACTTCCTAGAAGTTTTTCTAAACAAACTTCCTGGATTGCCTCCGGATCGTGAAATCGAGTTTGTGATCAATCTACACCCTAGAACGGAATCTATTTCGAAGAACCCATACAGAATGGCCACAAGAAAATAAAAAGAATTGAAAGTCCAACTCAAGGAGTTAATTGATAATGGATTTATTAGTCCCAGCTTTTCACCCTGGGGAGTGCCAATCTTATTCGTGAAGAAGAATGATTGATCTATGAGAATGTGCATCGACTATTATCAGCTGAATAAAGTAACCATTAAGAATCGATATCCTCCACCTAGAATTGACGATTTGTTCGATCAGTTACAAGGAGCCTATGTTTTCTAAAAAATTGACCTTCGATCCGGGTATTATCAACTGAAGGTCAAACATGATGATATTCCTAAAACTGTGTTCAGAACATGTCATGGACATTATGAGTTCGTAGTTATGTTGTTTGGGTTAACCCATGCCTCGGCAACCTTTATGGACTTAATGAACTAGGTCTTTAAAGAGTATCTGGATAAGTTTATCATCGTATTTATTGATGATATACTAATTTACTCACACTTAGAGGAAGATCATCGGGAACATTTGAGGATTTCTTTGTCCATACTAGCAAAGCATAAGTTATATGCAAAGTTCTCTAAATGTGAATTCTTGCTAAACAAAGTAAGTTTTCTCATCTATGTAATTTCCAAGGAAGGTATTGAAGTAGACCCATCAAAGATTCAAGCAGTGATTAATTGGTCGTAACCAAAGAACGTGAGGGAGGTAAGAAGCTTTCTTGGATTGGCTGGATACTACAGACGATTTATAAGTGGATTTACAAAAATTGCACTACCCCTAATTGGCTTAATGAAAAAGAATGCACGGTTTTGGTGGACAGACGATGTGAAGGAAGCTTTCAAGAGCTGAAACGTCATTTAACTTCAACTCTTGTTTTGACACTGCCTGTTGAAGATGGCAACTTTTGTATCTATTGTGATGCCTCCAAGAGTGGATTAGGCATGGTACTTATGCAGAATTGGAAGGTAATTGCTTATGCTTCAAAACAACACCATCTATCCTAACCTTTGTGGTAGCATTTCCCACCACGAACGCCTAAGCTCCAAAAATTGCACTGTACACTCAAATTTGTTATCAAACGATGGCATTTTCCCTTGTTTTATCCAATTGATGCAGACACTAACACTTTTACGGACACATTCCCTTTTGCAAATTTACATCTCACAGCGCCTCTTCTCTCCAATATGACGTCATTTTTACTTATCATGGTGCAATAACCTATCATTTCTGTACTTTCACCTTCATAGCAGCCATGCACACACCTTCTATAACACCACGACTTTTTAAGTTGAGTAATTATCGGGATATTACCAAGGATGTGTTTGGAGCGTTAAGTCTAGGGATATTTCTGGTAATGTTTTTCCCGTTTACGCGATCTAATTAAATGATGGAGTGATTAAGACATTACGTTGCGTATTTATACGTATCATTTTATGACGTATATTTATGGGGAAAATATTAGGGGATAAGAGTTAATTAGGGGATAAGAGTTAAGTAGGGAAAAAGGTGAGGAAAGACAATTCTTAGCATTTTCGGATGCCTGCGGACGACATGCGGAAGAGTTATATCATCCGCAAGTCATTGTGTGGCATCCCCGACGCTTGGGACACACCAGGATAGGAGTTTACATCCTGATGTGTCTGGAAGTTGAATTTCAGACGTATGTAGACAACTTACGGACGAGACATGTCATCCACAAGTTCATTGAACATCGCCCTTAGCCCTGGGATGACTCAAGACACGATTTCGCGTCCTAACTCAATTGTGTTGTGGAGTTGTAGATGATGTGGACGTGGATGCTTGTGTTTGGATTGGATCTGTTTGAATCCTATACAGGTCCGGACGAGTCTGGACTTGTTCGGACGTGGGTGGTAGCATCCGATTTGCCTTTGTATGATTTGTAGACACATTCAGATGCATGGGGACACCATTTTAAGTATGAATGTTGCCTTCGAAAAATACGAAATGGGCAGGGATGCCATTTCTTGCCGAAGGCACAAATTTTCCTGTAGGATTTTACTCATGCGGATGAATATGGATGAGACCTGTGCATCTACACTCATCCGAAAGATCACAGTTCAGCGTAAAATTAGGGTTTAAAATCCAACTATTTGTCATTTAGCCATTTAATTCCAAACAAGAATCGACTCTTCCACACCCTCTAACGTAGGCACCCCCCCCCCCCCCCCCCAATAACACCTCGAATCTTTTAGGTTGACGATTATCGGGGATTACCAAGGACGTTCTAGAGCGTTAACTCTAGGGGTATTTCCGTTATGCTTTCCCTATATACGTGATGAAATCAAGTGTTGGGGATGTTGGGATATTGCATTGCATATCTTTACGTGTCATTTTATGATGTGTAATTGTGGGGGAAAGTATTATGGGATAGGGATTATGTGAGAAACCGTGAGGAATAGCAAATCTTGGGTGTTTTTGGACTCCTACAGACGACACTGTGGATGGGTTGTATCGTCCACAAATTCATTTCCCAGTGCCCCTTAGCCTTGGGATGACTTGGGATGAGATTTCACGTCCTGACTTCACTGCGCAGTGGAGTTATGGATGTCCTAGACTATGCATACGTGAGTTGCTTTGTCCGCATCGAATCTATCTAAATCCTGGGCACTTTCGGATGCAATGCAGATGACTACTGACGAAGAGAGACCTCGTCCGATTTGCCTCTATCCAATTTTGGGAAACTTCGGACGCTTGTGGATGCTACGTGCGGACGCCACTTCTCATCCGAATGTTGACTGCGGATGGTACGGACAAGATAGGGACGCCTTTCCCCATCCAAAGCCAACAATTAGCCTTTGAGATTTTAGCCTTGCAGACGAATACGGACAAGAACTGTGCATACGCACTCATCCAAAATAGCCCAGATCTACGAATAAATTAAGGATAAAATCATGAAAAATCATAGAGTAGCCATGAGTGGAGATAGGAAATAACCACTCCCCACCTTCCTGCGTAGGGAGCCAAACTCCTCTACCCCCTTCAGCTACAATTTTTCCTCCACCTAGGTAATATCCCCATCCTCCTCTTCCATTTAGTCTTCAGCTTCTCTTTTCATCCTGCGTGAGAGAAGCTCCTGCGTGAGAGTCCAAAGAGAAAGGGAGAGAGAGAGACCCCCGTGAGTGTGAGTCTTAGACTAAGTGAAGTGTGATGTGTCGCCATTGAGAGTTCCAGGGAGTGAGGAAAAAGTGGTGGGCTAGTTAGTGGTTGTCTTAAGTGTTTGAAAGTGAGGTGAAGTGAGAGCTAGAGAGTGGGAGTTGCTTTGGAGCTAGAGCTGCTACGGCTGTCCGTGAGCTGTTGTGGAGTGGAGTACTGTCCCTATTTAATTCATCAAATTGGTAAGCAAATAGGGGTGTGTTGGCTTGTGGAGTCCTTACACCACAAGTAGAGTGCGTGAGTGTGGTATTCCTTGGGTTTTTAGTTTTGTTCTTGTGTTGATAGCTCTATGATTGATACTCTGCAGTTATTTCCTTTCCCTGGATGATTTTCTGTGATATTCCCTTGATGATATTCTTTGTTAATTGTGTGATTTCCTTTGCTGCTAAGTGATATTGTTAGTTGGTAATAACGATTGCTGAGAAATGGAGAATGATGAACTGGAAAGAGGAATGCGTGAGGATGAGATAAGCTTGATTGAACTATGATTTCCTTTGCTTATGTTAATTTTATTCTTGTTGCTAATTTCCTTACTCGTTGTTACTTAACTCTCTTTGGGTAAGCTGTCAAGTTAGTTCTTGTTAATGAACATGTTTGAAGTAACTGATTAGGATTCTTCTAGAACAACCTTGAGCTTGTTTAACCAATTAATCATTTATCATAGTTAACTAATTAACTAATCAATCTTAACAAGTGAGCTAATTAGTCGGTAATTATAATATGGGCTTAAGCATGTTAATTAAATAGAGTAACTAATTAGACTTAAATATGTTTATTTAATTAATTAATTATCTAGTCCTTGAATAACAATCTGAGCATGTTTAACTTGTTGTTTATTTAATAACAAATCGTTGAGCGTGTAATTAACTAAAGCATGAAATCTGAATAGCATGTTAAGTAACTAAGTTATACCATGTTTAATTAGTATCTTCATTCTTCGTTTGCTTAAATCAATTAGCAGCATGTTTATTTAGTTAGCTTGATTAATTAGCTAGCATGTTTGTTCGGATGATGATTCAATTAGTAGCCTGATTAGTTGACTAGGATAGTAGCATGAAATCGACTTCTTGAGCAAGTAAATTATTTAGGATAACTAACTAAAATATTAAATGAAATCTTTTCTTGAGCATGTAATCATCTTGATCATGAAATTAACTAGGATAATAACTAGACTATTAAATATAGCTTGTTTAATTAATTAGAATAAAAGCATGCTTAATCCACTAGAATAAGAATTACCAATTTACAAGCATGTTCCCATTACTCATTGTCTAAAGCATGTTTCCATGTGTTGTCTAGCTTAGTTCAATGAACATGTTTAGTTAATTGTAATTCATCGCATGTTACTTTATCATCTCATCTTGTTCGTTCGCTGCTTTCAATTCGATATCATAACTGTCCCCGTATTGTTGTGCGCTTTCAATTATTGTTATTCATTATATGCGCGATTTCAATTACAATTACTTCTTTTAAATGTGCACTTCAACTATTATGAATGTTATGTTATAAAGCATGATGCATCATTTTAGGTTGAGAATGTATGAGCAAGCATCATATTAATAGAAACTAATAGGGAGTGCCACGGGGTGGTACGCACACATGCATGAGTGAGGATAAATGACGAAAATGGGTAAAAATATTAAGATAATAAAGGTTTCTTTTGTACCAGTAGCTTAGCCTGACACCAGAACTGGAAAAGAAAACGATAAAAACGGGAGTTGGAGGGCAGATGGGTAACGAGTCTAGTCTTCAACTAGCCAGAGCCCCTCCCTCCTAGGATACGAGAGTTCTAGTTGCAAGTAAAAGGTTAGATCCGATCATTATTCCATTCCAGAGGAAATCTTCCAATCTCCAGCTCGAAGTACAAGTAACAAATGAATCGATTAAAGTAAAGTAATAAATGGGTAAATGGATTAATGAAAGGAATGGTTTGGGTGACCCCCATTCCAAAAAGGAAAAAAGAGAGGCATATCATATTACCATTTTTCCTTACTATGCCCTCGGGCTTATAGTTACTTGTGGTGTAGGTATAGGTACTTGTATGCTTGAATCAAATGTACGAAATTTGGAGTCAATGCGAAAGATGATAATTAGATATTAAAGTAGGGATGAAGGATTTGCACATCAAGGAGCGTGTGGTTGGTCAAGCTATGTGAGTAAAAGAGAGAATGATTTGTATTGAAACTATATTTAATTGTTTAGTGTCAGTAAAGGAAAACAAAAGATTTTATAAATTATTTACGCTTCCACAATGTTTTAAACAAACGATTTATTTTATAACGCTTCTGCATATTTTTATTAATGGGATTATCAATACGAGTTTAAACGAATGGTCGGTAACAGTCTGGTTTAGCGTCGTGCTCAGATATGTTTTGTTTTTAAAAGAAATTTCAAATTTTCACTCATTTTAGAGGATTTACGAAAAACCGAGTAGTTAAAGTTGGTATCATAGCGATTTTGTTTCGCTATACTGCGTTTTCAAACTTAGCTCTGATACGTTTGCTGAGTAAAACGATTTATGTGAAAGTTAAATGGATAACGTACCTCCCTGCCAGCATAAGTCTCGACGTGGGAAACCCTTCATCACTGTAAGTAAACTTCCTAATACTTTACTGATGAATAAATCTTTTGTTCTGTTTGATAATGTAAATTAGGAGATAATAATGGTGAAAGGATCGAAGAGCGGTGCCGACATAGTTAATCAGGTAATGGACGACATGGAGAATCAGTTTCGACTCGTCAATGACCGAGTAAGGGGAATTAGAATGGCTAATGAGTAGTTCTTGAAAGACCTGCTATCACTGCTGAATGAAGAAGGAGAACCTAGTGGTAGCCGTAGAAGAAACAAGAGACCCACAGTGGACAGTGAGAGACGAGAAGACAAGAAGCGTCATCGAGTGACTGTTGTTACCGAGGAGGTCCCAGTTGCTTCTCCATGTAGGGAGCTGTGTCCGCGGTGTGCCAGGATGCACCCTGTGGTATGTTTGGCGGGGACAGGGTTGTGCTACTTTGTAGGAAGTATGGACACGTGGCTCGGCGGTGTCCAACCCTGTCTGAGAAAAGAAGGAAGGAGTTCTTTCACTTGCACTGTGAGGACCCATGCTAATGAACTTAGTGTAGATTAGGGATTTTGTAGTTGGATGTGTACCACTCTCCTTTTGGATATAGCCTACTAGAGGGCGTGCATTGTATTTTGTGTGGATAATATGTTTGGCATTTTGATTTGGATGTCGAATGGTATTAGTGAATGTGAGTGAGCATTCTGGAACTGTTTGGCATTTTTATGCAGGATGTATGTTGCTTTGGGGGAGTGTAGAATAGAGGAGACTCTGCCCAAATTTTTGGAAAATAAGTGAAAAGAAAATCCCAAGTGAGGTTAGGCCAACTAGGTAATCAACCAGAGTCACCTAGGTTACCACGAACTAGAGAGAGTCTATATTATTTCCGAAAAGGGAAGGACGCTTAGGACTAAACCGAAGAACAATAGGATTCCACTAAATGAGTAAGTGCCCACTACTATTGACCTTTGTGGGAGAGTTAAGAGAATAAGGTTTAGAATTCACGAAAGGTAGTATGACCAACTTGGATTTGACGGTGGCTTCCAACATAAGTGGAGTAACATTGGATTAGGATTGAAAGGGTGATGAGACTTACGTCGGACTTGGATTATGTTCTTCATCTCGATTCAACTCAGTCAAGGTGACCACGAATCTGACCACATAACTGTAGGGAAAAAGCGGACTCAATCGGTAGAGCTTCTCATGGAACAAGTACGGAAACAAAGACGAGAGCTGAAACGGGAACGGAAATAGGAACGGGAATGGAAACAAAAAAGAAAACGGGAATGGGAACGGAAACAGAAACGAAGTTTCTAGAAATAAATTGTGGAGATGGATACGGGAACGAGAACAGATCAGAAATGAGTACAGATGCAAAAAGAGAAGCAAGACGGAACGCGTCCTACTCAGCCATGTAGCGATGTAGTTCATAACTCGGGAAAGCTTGGATGGACGGATTTGATGGTGGAGAGTACGTTCGAGCACGCCAAAGTCGTGAGTGAGAGAGGAAAAGTTGAAGTGTTAGGTCTTAAATTGCGAGGTGCGAAGGGTTTGAGGGGTAGAACCGTATAGGAAATGTGAGTTTGACGTCAAGTTGGTGTTGAATTCACATAGCGTTGGTGGAAAAATTTGCTGTGGAACGTCAAATTTAGAAGAAGAATGCTGTAGATTTAGGAGTTGAATGACAACTATGAAATATTTATTGGGTTGAAGCGATAATTGGATATAAGACAGTTGCCATTTTGCTCTTGATGTTGAAGAATGGCTATGATTAATGCATTTCTTCCCTTGGAATCAAGTTATTCAGAGTTGCGCAGCGAAAAAGTGGTGAGTAAATACAAGGATTTAAACTACTTTTGGTACAAGAGACGCGATTGGACGAAGTTAAGTGGATGGTTATAGGCAAGAAGGGAGTAGATGGTCTAGATAAAATGAGGTATTAGGACCGCTAGAGGGGACTGCATCATGAAGTGGGGTAGCTGAGAAGAGATTTGATACGTAGATGTGTGTTAGTGAGAATACTAGGAAGGGCAAATTTCGAGGATGAAATTTATTTTAAGGGTGGAAGTATGTAACATCCTGACTTTTTTAGTTGGACGATTATCGGGGTATTACTAAGCATGTTCTAGAGCGTTAAGTCTAGGTGTATTTTTGTTATGTTTTCCCCAATACTTGATGAAATCAAGTGTTTGGGATGTTGGGATATTGCATTGCGTATCTTTACGTGTCATTTTATAATGTGTAATTGTGGGGGAAAGTATTATAGGATAGGGGTTAAGTGAGAAAACATGAGGAATTGCTGTCCTGGGTGTTTTTAGACGCCTGCCGACGACATTTCGGACAGGTTATATCGTCCGCAAATGCATTGCCCAACGACCCTTAGCCTTGGACGACTTGGGATGAGATTTCAAATCCTGACTTCACTGTGTAGTGGAGTTCCAGACGAGGTGCCGAATGATGCAGACGCGAGTTGCTTCGTCCACATCGAATTTGTCTAAATCCTGGGCACTTATAGACGCTATGTGGACGACTGCGGATGAAGAGAGACCTTGTTGGATTTGCCTCTATCCAATTTTGGGACACCTTCGCACGCTTACAGACGCAACGTGTGGATGCCACTTCTCGTCCTAATGTTACCTGTGGACAGTACGGACAGGATGTGGACTCCTTTCCCTGTCCGAAGTCAACAATTAGCCTGTGAGATTTAAGCCTTTCGGTCAAGACCTATGCGTCCGCACTCGTCTGAAATAATTCAGATCTATGAATAAATTAAGGATAACATGATGAAAAATCATAGAGTAGCCATGAGTGGAGAAAGGGAATGACCTCTACCCACCCTCTTGCGTAGGGAGCTGACCTCTTTTGCCTCCTCAAGCTACAGTTTGTCCCTCCACCCAAGTAATATCACCCTTCTCCTCTTCCATTTAGTCTTCAGCTTCTCTTTTCTTCTAGCATGAGAGAAGCTCCTGCGTGAGAGTCAAGAGAGAAAGGGAGAGAGAGAGAGACCCCCATGAGTGTGAGTCTTAGATAAAGTGAATTGTGATGTGTGTAGCCATTGAGAGTTCCAGTGAGTGAGGAAAAATTTGTGGGTTAGTTAGTGGTTGTCTTCAGTGTGTGAAAGTGAGGTGAAGTGAGAGCTAGAGAGTGGGAGTTGCTTTGGAGCTGGAGCTGCTATTGCTGTCCGTGAGCTGCTATGGAGTGGCGTGTTGTCCCTGTTTAGTTCATCAAAATTGGTAAGGAAATAAGGGTGTCTTGGCCTGTGGAGGCCCTACACGACAAGTAGAGTGCGTGAGTGTGGTATTCCTTGGGTTTTTAGTTCTGTTCTTGTGTTGATAGCTCTATGATTGATACTCTATAGTTATTTCCTTTCCCTGGATGATTTTCTGTGATATTCACTTGATGATATTCTTTGTTAATTGTGTGATGTCCTTTACTGCTAAGTGATATTGTTAGTTGTTTATAATGGTTGCTGAGAAATAGAGAATGATGAACTAGAAAGAGGAATGCGTGAGGATGAGATAAGCTTGATTGAACTATGATTTCCTTTGCTTATGTTAATTTTATTCTTATTGCTTATTTCCTTACTCATTGTTACTTAACTCTCTCTAGGTAAGCTATCAAGTTACATGCTGTTAATAAACATGTTTGAAGTAACTGATTAGGATTCTACTAGAACAACCTTGAGCGTGTTTAACCAATTAATCATTTATCGTATTTAACTAATTAACTAATCAATCTAAACAAGTGACCTAATTAGTCGGTAATTATAATATGGGCTTAAGAATGTTTATTAATTAGAGTAACTAATTAGACTTGAATATGCTTATTTAACTAATTAATTATCTAGTCATTGAATAACAATCCAAGCATGTTTAACTAGTTGTTTAATTAATAACAAATCCTTGAGCATGTAATTAACGAAAGCATGAAATCTGAACAACAGGTTAATTAACTAAGATATACTATGTTTAATTAGTATGTCAATTCTTCGTTTGCTTAAATCAATTAGTAGCATGTTTAATTAGTTAGCATTGTTAATTAGCTAGCATATTTGTTGGCATGATGATTCAATTAGTTGTCTGATTAGCTTACTTGGATAGTAGCATGAAATCGACTTCTTGAGTAGGTAAATTATTAAGGATAACTAACTAGAATATTAAATGAAATCCTTTCTTTAGCATGTAATCATCTTGATCATGTAATTAACCTGGATAATAACTAGACTATTAAGTATAGCTTGTTTAATTAATTAGAATAAAAGCATGCTTAATCCACTAGAATAAGAATTACCAATTCACAAGCATGTTCCCATTACTCATTGTCTAAAGCATCTTTCCATGTTTAGACTAGCTTAGTTCAATGAACATGTTTAGTTAATTGTAATTCATCGGATGTTACTTTATCGTCTCATCTTGTTCGTTCGCTGATTTCAATTCGATATCATAATTGTCCCCTGTATTGCTGTGCGCTTTCAATTATTGTTATTCATTATATGCGTGATTTCAATTACAATTACTTCTTTTAAATGCGCACTTCAATTATTATGAATGTTATGTTATAAAGCATCATGCATCATGTTAGGTTGATAATGTATGAATATGCATCATGTTAATAGAAACTAATAGGGAGTGCCACGGGGTGGTACGGACACATGCATGAGTGAGGATAAATGACGAAAATGGGTAAAAACATTAAGATAATAAAGTTTTATGTGGTACCGATAGCGAGTCTATTCTACAACTAGCCAGAGCCCCTCTAATGTGCCCCAAGGAACGTTCACCTTAGCCCGGGCCAAGGATTTCTTTGTTTTCTAACATTTTTTTTTATTTTGTAGGCATTTCTTCTCTAGCTAGCTTAGAGGAGAGTTTTTGTTAATTACACAAAGAGGTGTCCGTGCATTTGGACAAGTGGATGTCATGCAAACATAGAAGAAATGGTGGGCTTTCCATTTCTGTTGAGAATCTGACCTCCGAGCATTCATGGACATTTTTGGCATTCTACAAGGCTTTATATCAAATTTTGTTCTTCATGAAAATTGTTACCAACAGTCTAAGCTTTCCAGAGTATACCTTTGTGGGAAATGTGGAGCTTGTTTGCTATGCCAAATACTGCATTTACAGAGAGCAAATCCTAGCTTCGGACCACTTTTCTTTGTGTGTTTATTACTAAGGTTATTTTTGTAATTTTATAACTCCATTGCCCTAATTTTTGTGTGGAGCTTATAAGCCTCCCTTACGGCTATTTTCAACCAGTTTTAGAAACCCAATTTTGCTACTGCAATGCTTGTGAGGTGTTCTCAACAAACCATCCTCGGTGCTTGGATTTGTGTCAACCATAGACTCCTTCACCAAAGCTCCTCCTCTCTCTGTTTCTTGCTCGATCTTGGAGAGGAGATTCTCGCTAGTTCTTCCAAATTTTCTTTAGGGAAATGTCAGTGGGGTGTGGAGCTAGAAGACCGAGCAAAAGGCAAGAAGGAGTGGCCTTTCTTTGAGAGGTCCGAATTAGTCACACATCTCGGGCGTTTGAGGTGCTGTGGACATTGTTGGTATTTTCTATTTTTTTCCTTTTTTCTGAGTTATTTGGTGAATGAAACTCTGGATTTGGGTATTCTTTATTGTTCTTTAAAGTTTTGGATGTGTTTTGTTGGGTTTTGGATTCGAAATATTGGTGGTGTGCTCAATTTATTTAAAGCTTGCAATCTGTTTTCTACAGTCTGATTTCCAAGAAGCATTTTGTTTCAGTTATAACTCTATTTTGGTTTGAATTATGTTCTAGATTTTTGAGAGATTGAAGCCCCATGAGTTGTGGTTCATTGAAGATAGATTTGGTGAAATTTGGATTGAAATTGGCAACGTTGTACGTCGTTCTTTGGAGGTTGCCAGAATTAACTCTGCAAAAACTGTTTTAGGGCAAGTTAATGTTTTGTTGATAACTTCCATTCCGTCACATTTTTTAATGTGAAATTTTAACTAGATCTTATTCTTTGGAAGTCCTTGAGACCCTGTAAATTTTGTGGCATTTGGCTTAATGCCCTAAAAGTTATACGCATTCGAAATTACTGCCCTCTTTTGAGATAGCTGATTGTGCTCATTTGGGGAAATTGCTTCTTGTGCATTTTGGGGCACATCACCCTCCCTCTTAGGGTACGAGAGTTCTAGTTGCAAGTGAAAGGTTAGATCCGATCACTATTCTCGTCCAGAGGAAATCTTTCAATCTCCATCTCGAAGTAGCAGTAGCAAACAAACGGATTGAAGTAAAGTAATAAACAGGTAAATGGCTTAATGAAAGGATTGGTTAGGGTGGCCCCCATTCCAAATTGTACTAAAGAGAGGCATATCATATTGCATTAACCATTTTTCCTTACTAGGCCCTCAGGCTTATGGTTACTTGTGGTGTAGGTATAGGTACTTGTATGCGTGAATCAAATGAACGAAATATGGAGTCAATGCCAAAGATGATAATCAGATATTAAAGCAGGGATGAAGGATTTGTAGATGAAGGAGCTTGTGGTTGGCCAGGCTAAGTGAGTAAAAGAGAAAATGGTTTGTAATTAAAGTATATTTTTAATTGTTTAGTGTCAATAAAGCAAAACAAAAGATTTTATAAATTATTTACGCTTCCGCAATGTTTTAAACAAATCATTTATTTTATAACGCTTCTGCATATTTTTATTAATGAGATTTTTAATGTGAGTTTAAACAAATGGTCAGTAACAGTCCAGCTTAGCGTCGCACTTTGATATGTTTTGTTTTTAAAAGAAATTTCAAATTTTCACGCATTTTAGAGGATTTAGGAAAAACCAGGTCGTTACTTGTCGTTTAGCCATTTAATTCCCGACAAGAATCGACTCTCCCCCACCATCCAGCGTAGGGGCTGATCTCCACCCTCACCATGTAGGAAACACCCCCCCC